>VWZE01018293.1:1567-17901 GCA_013396675.1 Eubucco bourcierii
CCAAGGTCCTTTTCCTCAGGGCTGCTCTCCAGCCATTCACCACCCAGCCTGTATTTGTGCTTGGGATTGTGCCTACCCAGGTGCAGGACCTTACACTTGGCCTTATTGAATTTCATCAGGTTGGCCTGGGCCCAACTCTCCAGCCTGTCCAGGTCCCTCTGGATGGCATCCCTGCCCTCTAGCAAGTCGACTGTGCCACACAGCTTGGTGTCATCTGCAAACTTGCTGAGGGTGCACTCCATTCCTCTGTCCATGTCACTGACAAAGATGTTAAACAGCACTGGTGCCAGCACTGACCCCTGAGGGACACCACTTGTCACTGGTCTCCAGGTGGACATTGTGCCATTGATCACCACTCTCTGGGTTCGACCATCCAGCCAATTCCTTATCCAGCGAGTGGTCCATCCATCAAGTCCATGCTTTTCCAGTTTGGTGACCAGGATGTCATGTGGTTGGCTGTCACACAGCTTGGTGTCAAACTCCTCCTTGGTAGCAGCCTCCTCTTGGTGCCAGGCTGAGGTCCTAGCTCTGTACCAATGAGAACTGTTATGGCCCATTGGACACTGTATAAATAAGGTTGATACATAACAGCTTTCTATCAAATCAGACTATGGCTGTGGACCAGCCCTGTTCAGATATACTGCACCAATGAGTCCTGCCAAGGAAATATGGAAGTAATGTGTTGCTTTGATGCTAATTGGAATATTTTAATGAAAACAAATAGATTATAGACTGTGAAAAGCAAACAGTGGTGATGTCTGCTTCACTCATAGCCTTGCTGAGATGTGTGAAAACAAGGACCCAAACATAGATAAGACAGTCTCTCTCTGTTGGAGTCAGTGTGTTTTCTCCCTCAGCTTGGGCTGTGTAAACAAACTAATCATTCTGCTTCTAAGCCCCCTGTCTGATCCTCCAAACTCACTTTGCACGGAAGGCAGACCCTGGGATAAGGCAGAGGGGTGGAAAGAAAGTGGGAGAGTGGTTGGGAGACCCTCCTGGGGACTCTGATTTCTGGGAGGGGGATTGTGTTTCTGTATTACTTTTAACTTGCAATTTTTTTTTCTGTATATAGCTGTAAATATTGTAATATATTGTTAATCTCTGCTTGGGTATTGTGCTAAGCTGTGGATAAAAATCTTCAGTCCTTAACTTCCAGCTGGCTGAGTCTAGCCTGGCTGATTTCATTGGGGGGGGGAATCCCAAACCATCAGGAAGTAACTAGACATAAAAGATGTCTTCTAGAACAAAGTAAGAAGAAATTAAATTTGGATTCAACACTTGTGTGTCTCCTGGAGTATCCAAATATACTAATGAGGGATCTTCTTTTTCAGGCTGTTCTCACTGCCGCAAGCCTCAGGATTCAGTGGAAGAGGGTGTGAAAGAATGTACAAAGCCACTCACAAGCTCTAAAATGACATCTGAAACATCATCTGTGTGACCAGGTGCCACCATCAGGTAGCTTTGTTCACCATTCTTCTCTTGGCAAAATGGCTTCTCAAATACTGTTAGATTCTTGTGTGAAGTTAGCTCACAAAACCACATATGGCTTTTAGTCTCACAGAGGGCTGGAGCAGCTCTCCTATGAAGACAGGCTGAGAGAGTTGGGGCTCTTCAGCCTGGAGAAGAGAAGGCTTCGAGGGGACCTGATAGTAGCCTTCCAGTATCTGAAGGGGGCCTACAGGAAGGCTGGGGAAGGATTATTTACAAGGTCCTGCAATGACAGGACAAGGGGCAATGGGCTTAAACTGGCAGAGGGGAGATTTAGACTGGATGTCAGGAGGAAGTTCTATACAGTGAGGGTGGTGAGGCACTGGAACAGGTTGCCCAGGGAGGTTGTGGCTGCTCCCTCCCTGGATGTGTTCAAGGCCAGGTTGGATGAGGCCTTGAGTAAGCTGTACTAGTGGGAGGTGTCCCTGCCTATGGCAGGGGGTTGGAACTGGATGATCCTTGAGGTCCCTTCCAACCTTACCATTCTATGATTCTATGATTCTATGATTCTATGTATCACCAGGGTTGGGAGAGACCTCAAAGCTCATCCAGTCCAAGCCATTCCCACAGCCCTCCAGACCAGACCATGGCACCAAGTGCCACGTCCAAACCTGCCTTGAACACCTCCAGGGACGCTGACTCCACCACCTCCCTGGGCAGCCCATTCCAGCAGTCAATGACTCTCTCAGGCAACAACTTTCTCCTCACCTCCAGCCTAAACTTCCCCTGGCACAGCTTGAGACTGTGTCCTCTTGTTCTGCTGCTGCTTGCCTGAGAGAAGAAAGCAACCTCCTCCTGGCTACAAGCACCCTTCAGGTAGCTGGAGACAGCAAGAAGGTCTCCCCTGAGCCTCCTCTTCTCCAGGCTAACCAATCCCAGCTCCCTCAGCCTCTCTCCATAGGGCTGTGCTCCAGGCCTCTCCCCAGCCTCGTTGCCCTTCTCTGGACACGCTCAAGCACCTCAATGTCCTTCTTAAATTGAGGGGCCCAGAACTGGACACAGGACTCAAGGTGTGGCCTAAGCAGTGCAGAGTCCAGGGGGAGAATGAGCTCCCTGCTCCTGCTGGCCACACTCTTGCTGATGCAGGCCAGGATGCCATTGGCCTTCTTGGCCACCTGGGCACACTGCTGGCTCATGTTCAGGCAGGTGTCAATCAGCACCCCCAGATCCCTTTCTGTTTGGCTGCTCTCCAGCCACTGCCACCCCAGCCTGTAGCTCTGCATGGGTTTGTTGTGGCCAAAGTGCAGCACCTGGCACTTGGATTTGTTGAGCTCCATCCCCTTGGACTCTGCTCATCTGTGCAGGCAGTCGAGGTCCCGCTGCAGAGCCCTTCTGCCCTCCAACCCAGCAACATCAGCCCCCAGTTTGGTGTCAGCTGCAAATTTGCTGCTGCCTGACTCGATGCCCTCGTCCAGATCATCACTGAAGATGTTACAGAGGATGGGGCCCAGCACTGATCCTTGGGGCACACTGCTAGTGCCCGGCCTCCAGCTGCATGTGGCACCATTCACCACCACTCTCTGGGCTCAGCTCTCCAACCAGTTCCTAATCCAGCACAGCTCTCCAGCCAGTTCCTAACCCAGCACAGTCTGCTGTCCTTTAGGGAAAATAAAAGCAGTAGGGCCCAATTGTCAGCTTAAACACCTGGTGCATTCCAGTCAGGTCTCTAAAAGAATGGTGCCCATGTTGCCTGTGGGGTTTATTTAGGTTATTTCAAATTCCTAGAAATTAATTCTGTGAAAAAATCTGAAAGGACCAAATTTTTTGGGCTGCTAAACTGTTCTGTCCACAGAACAGGCCCTGCATGGGTGGCATCCAAGCTTCTGTGGGATTCCTTTCCTTAATGAACATAAAAATGTAAGGACTAAATGGGAGTGAAAGAAAAGGAAGATTTGACAACTTTGGCTGTCAGTGTCTTCTCTGAACCTATGTTAGGCAGCTGGTGAATATCTGAGAGGTGGGTTTGTGGTCATGCATCTGTCAGGATCTGCAGTGACATTCTCTGCCAGTGCCCTTCTGCTGGTTTTGTAGGCATCCCAACTCAAAGCTGGGCAGTCTTTTCCTTCCTGTCCTCTTGGACTCATTTGTGACTCATTTACTGCTACAGGTCTCATATACAGCTTCAGCCTCTTTCTGACTGATGCCATGAGAGCCATGTGGTTGATGAAAAGCTCAACATGAGGCTGCAGTGTGAGTGCAGCCCAGACAGCAACTGTGTGCTGGGCTGCAGCAAGAGCAGTGTGGGCAGCAGGGCAAGGGAGGGGATTCTGCCCCTTTGCTCTGCTCTCCTCAGACCCCACCTGGAGTCCTGTGTGCAGTTCTGGAGCCCCCAGCACAGGAAGGACATGGAAGTGTTGGAGAGGGTCCAGAAGAGGCCACAAAGATGCTCAGAGGGCTGGAGCAGTTCTGCTGTGAGGACAGGCTGAGAGAGTTGGGGCTCTGCAGCCTGGAGAAGAGAAGGCTTCCAGGAGACCTTAGAGTAGCCTTCCAGGATCTGAAGGGGGCTCCAGGAAGGCTGGGGAGGGACTATTGAGGAGGTCTTGCAATGTCAGGACAAGGGGCAATGGGTTTGAAGTGGCAGAGGGGAGATTGAAAGTGGATGTTAGGAGGAAGTTGTTTGCAGTGAGGGTGGTGAGACACTGGCACAGGTTGCCCAGGGAGGTTGTGGACCACAGAATCACCCAACGTGATCTTGATCACGTTGAGTGATTCTGTGCTCCACAACCTCCCTGCAGGTCTTCTGTGCTCCACAAGCTCCCTGCAGGTGTTCAAGGCCAGGTTGGAGGAGGCCTTGAGTGACCTGTGCTAGTGGGAGGTGTCCCTGCCTATGGCAGGGGGTTGGAACTAGATGATCTTTGAGGTCTCTTCCAACCTTTCCATACTATGATTCTAAGTCAGGAATTTGTCGCCCTCCGTGTTGCAGTCATCTCACATCTTAACATTCACGTGATGGAAAGGAGGGGAAACTATAACACAGGCCACTTGTCTCATTTCCAAACCTGACCACCCACTCATGTTTTGCTTTGGGGAAGGCTCTATCTGGAACAGATACTAGAGCCTTGGTTAGCATGAATTCTGGGTGGTTTTGTGATGAGAGTGGCAGGAGTTCACCTACTGGATAAATCCATTCTGCCACATTCCTCTCTCGTTACCAGTTTGAGCCTTTCTCGTTTTTCCCAACTGCAGCTTTCTTCCTTTAGTGCCTGCCATCTCTTAACTGCATGATGCACTGAGTTGTGTCCTGTTGCTGCTTAATTAAGGTAATGCATTCATTAGTTGTCTTGGCTTTGCAGAGGGGTAGCACCTTCGAAAGGTCCAAAGGTTTTCACGGTAAGCATCGAGCCGGTCTGCGGCTCTACTCTAATGCCTGCCTTGAGTTGGCTGTGAACAGCTCTGCCTGTAGGAGCCCTCTTGTGGAGGACCATCGCAGGTGACACTCGTTTGTCTCCAATGCAACATTCAGGCTGACTTTTGGGATTAAGGAGAAGCGGGGAGGGGGGAGCAGAAGTCAGTAAAAACCTTTCTTTGTCCCCCCTCAGGTTTCTTATCCTGTGTGTCCCGCACTGCAGTCCCCGCTGTTTGTTGTACAGCAATGCCCATTGCGTTGACCCTTTGGCACTCTGAAAGGGGATGGTGGAAGTAGAAAGCTCTGCTGAAGAAGACTGACAAAATAATCCCGTTGTGATTGAACACAAACTTCCACCTACGCCACAGGAGCTGCGGGGTGGTGTTGTTGTAACAGAGTCACCATCACTCCAGCTGTTGCGACCGTCAGTGTTCCTGCACTGGGACGGAAAGGAAGACGTCCTCAGCGTTGACACACCACTTCAAGAGGTTGGCATCTTGTGCCTTAATGCCGCCTTGATGAAAACCAGGGTGCCAGCAGAGCCCTAGCAGGTAGCCCATGCCCACCTACCCTTTCAGAAATGCAGAGCTGATCTTTGGGAGACTCCAGACGCTGACACAGCCTCCAGTGAGGCCATGGCCTCTGTGTTGGCGACTGGGAGCAGCCAAAACGTCTTTTATGTTGGGCCTCACACAGGTATCTGCCGGTGCCGTGCTTTGTGCTGGAGCACTTTGGATTTCACGTGCCCATGAGAGATCCACTCTCCCCTAAAGAGGCAGTGACACACATGCCCTGCCAGAAGCAGCAGCTGGGGCAGGACTGTGTGCCTCCTGCTCGTTCGCAGCCTTGTGAGGCTTGTCAGGCAGTGACACACACTGACAGCGCCCCTAACAGCTAATGAGCATTGCTTAGCTACAGCAGTGGCAGAAGTTCTCTGAACCTTTCTCTCCTGAAAGGACAACCTTGCCAAACCAGGTGCCAGCTGCCTCCTGACGCTCCTGAGAGACACAGGAGTGCATCATCTGGCAGGGCACAGCCTGCTGGTGGACGCCTGTGCCCGCACACCTGCCGGTTCCACGCGCAGCAAGGCCCACGCTGCCCGCTCACATGCCTGTAGCAGTGGTGGTTCTCTCTCCCACCTACCATGCAACACAGGGGCATGGCTTCACAAACACAGGTCAGCTTTTGTTTGTGCATTTGCCTAGGAATGCTTGCTAGGGCAGACTCTTGGGACTTCCTCTCAGGGATGTTGGCATTTACTTTGTTTGGGATGCTGATGCTTTCTGCCAGAATTCTCTCAGCCGGGACTTGAAAGAAGTTCCCTACAGGATGCCAACACTGCATAGTACTCATCTGATCTGGGTGATATTCTTGCCTACTGTGTAGGAAAAAGTGATTTCTCATTTTGAAGGGAAAAAAAGAGGAAAAAACCCCAAGCTTCTTGAGCAGCTCTGCATACTAACCTCACTCAGCCCTGCCCTACGTTTGACAGATTTGCTTTTCCCTTTTGCTTTGTCCCACTGTGAGCTGCACCCATCCCCTGACTGCTCTATCCATGTGTTGACAGCAGGGCAGACCAAAGCCCAAAAGCACCATGCCATCTTCTTTGTGGGACATTTTGTTGCTTGAGCTGTTTGTCCTGTTAGGACACAGCAGAGGAGCAGTCCATCCATTTCACCTCTTCCTACCAGGCACCTATCCCTAGAGAAATGGCTGGAGGAAACAGGAGGACTAAAAGTGGCTTATAGAGGATTGAGCTGCTAGAGGCTAAAGGATCAAGCCACTAGTAAAAAGACATTGCTCCCTTTCTACTCCTGCTGCCCCATCAGCTTTTTTTACTGTCTTCTCACAGTATGAAGTGGGAACTTCAGAATATTCTTAGGAAGGACTTTTCTGACAGAGAAAAGGAGCTAATGTGGGTGATGAGGGGGAAATACTCTTTGAGCTTGTGTGTTCTGGCTGCAAGCAGAACACAGGTGACACAGAAAGCAGTGCTTCCAAAAGGCAGCCTGACCTTATGGCAGGACATAGTGTATGGGCAATGCTGTCTCATATTTTTCAAGTTTCCTTTTCTTCCAGGCTCTATTTCTTCTTTCCAGCACAGACTACTAGCTTCTTGCAGGCTGAGCACCCACTTGGACAGAGGAATCAGTGCAGCCTCAGCAAGTTTGCAGATGACTACAAGCTGTGTGGCACAGTTGACCTGCTAGAGGGCAGGGATCCATCCAGAGGGACCTGCACAGGCTGCAGAGCTGTGCCCAGGCCAACCTCAAGACATTCACAAAGGCCAAGTGTAAGGTCCTGCACCTAGGTAGGCACAATGCCAAGCACAGCTCCAGGCTGGGTGGGGAATGGCTGAGAGCAGCCCTGAGGAAAAGGACGTTGGAGTCTGGGGTGATGAAAAGCTCAACATAAGGCTGCAGTGTGAGTGCAGCCCAGACAGCAACTGTGTGCTGGGCTGCAGCAAGAGCAGCGTGGGCAGCAGGGCAAGGGAGGGGATTGTGCCCCTTTGCTCTGCTCTCCTCAGACCCCACCTGCAGTCCTGTGTGCAGTTCTGGATTCTCCAGCACAGGAAGGACATGGAAGTGTTGGAGTGGGTCCAGAGGAGGCCATGGAGATGCTGAGAGGGCTGCAGCAGCTCTGCTGTGAGGACAGGCTGAGAGAGTTGGGGCTTTGCAGCCTGGAAAAGAGAAGGCTTCCAGGAGAGCTTAGAGTAGCCTTCCAGGATCTGAAGGGGGCTCCAGGAAGGCTGGGGAGGGACTATTGACAAGGTCTTGTAATGCCAGGACAAGGGGCAGTGGGTTTGAAGTGTCAGAGGGGAGATTGAAAGTGGATGTTAGGAGGAAGTTGTTTGCAGTGAGGGTGGTGAGACACTGGCACAGGTTGCCCAGGGAGGTTGTGGCTGCTCCCTCCCTGGAGGTGTTCAAGGCCAGGTTGGAGGAGGCCTTGAGTGACCTGTGCTAGTGGGAGGTGTCCCTGCCTATGGCAGGGGATTGGAACTGGATGATCCTTGAGGACCCTTCCAACCTTACCATTCTATGATTCTCCTATTTGCTCATTTTCAACGCTGTGCTTCCTTCCCTGCTGTAACCATGATGCATTTCCACCTTTCCAACCACACCACAGCTCTGATGGTTGTACCCATACATTTTCCTTCTGACTATCCCCTGCTCTGCTTTTCTGCTCCCAACTGGTCATTGCCCAGCCTAGCAGAGCAGGGTTTGTTTGTTGCACTGTGCCAAACCTTTCTACATCACCACAGGCACTTCTAACTCCTCCTAAAGGGAACAGACATTTTCACTGACAGTGTATCTAACATCAGTTTCATTTTATACCCTTGAAGTGCAGGTTATTAGGTTTAATTTTTTTTCCTGAAGGACTTATGCTGTGAATCTTACTTTTGGTTTTTTTGTTTGTTTTTTTTTAATGTTGTTGTGGTCTTATGCTGTATTCAGTGAATTGCACATAAATGGTTTCTGTGAGACCTTTTCAGCTTAATATCTCAGTCTTCATACCAGGTGAGCTGCTCTGTTATCACAGGTATTTTGTATGTAACTTTTTTTCCCCCCCCTGGGGTTCCTACTTTAATTGTATTAAAAACAAATGGCAATAAAAAAATGTCTGTTCTGTCTGCAGGGAAGTGGGTAGAGCCTTTCAGTTATTCATGAGCCCCAGCCACCATTTCCCTTGTGTAGCATCAAGGTAGGTGATGCAGCTCAATCTCAAAACTCCAAAAGGTACAGCTGGTATCAAGACATAACTGTTTGCTGTGGTCAACAGCAGTGACAAAATGTAACTTAAGCTACCCAACTTGTCTGTTTATCAGATACATAAATACATCTCATGTCTGTGAGTTTGGCAGTGTGGTATCTGGGACAAGGAGACCTGCAGCAGGTCACAGAATCACAGAATTAACCAGGTTGGACAGGACCTCTAAGATCACAGGAAGGACATGGAAGTGGTGGAGTGGGTCCAGAGGAGGCCATGGAGATGCTGAGAGGGCTGCAGCAGCTCTGCTGTGAGGACAGGCTGAGAGAGTTGGGGCTCTGCAGCCTGGAGAAGAGAAGGCTTCCAGGAGACCTTAGAGTAGCCTTCCAGGATCTGAAGGGGGCTACAGGAAGGCTGGGGAGGGACTATTGACAAGGTCTTGTAATGACAGGACAAGGGGCAATGGGTTTGAACTGGCAGAGGGGAGATTGAAAGTGGATGTCAGGAGGAAGTTGTTTGCAGTGAGGGTGGTGAGACACTGGCACAGGTTGCCCAGGGAGGTTGTGGCTGCTCCCTCCCTGGAGGTTTTCAAGGCCAGGTTGGAGGAGGCCTTGAGTGACCTGTACTAGTGGAAGGTGTCCCTGCCTATGGCAGGGGGTTGGAACTGGATGATCCTTGAGGTCCCTTCCAACCTTACCATTCTATGATCTACTCTAGGAGATCCTGCTCTGGCAGGGGGGGTTGAACTAGATGATCTTTTGGGGTCCCTTCCAGCCCCTAAAGCTGATTCTGTGATAAGGACACCTAGCAGCCCTTCCCTTCCTTCCTTAATAACCCACAACTGCCACACCTTAGCACCAATAGTCAAGACAGAAGAAAATCAGTATTCTTTAGGCATCACATCAAATACCACTGCATAGGAATAGAGAATGACTGAGCAGTGACACAGCTGAATGTCATCAGAACTGCTGTAGAGGTCAGATACTGTGTGGGGATGCAACAGCAACAAAAAGAGAGGAAAAAAAACCAACAAACCAAACCCCCTTCTGACTGTGTAACCATGATGGCAAAAATGCAACTCAGAAAGGCATTTTTGAGGATGTAACAGCACAAAGGGATGCAGAGCTGAAAACAGGGTGGGCACTGACACAGCCACACCTCTGCTTGTACAGGTCCTTCACTTACACATAGAGAAAAATCAAAGCCAGTTGATGACAAACTCTGTCATCAAATGTGTTTCTTCTTCAACAGAAATATCATAGAATCATAGAATCATAGAATAGTAAGGTTGGAAGGGACCTCAAGGAACTAAGGTGTTTAAAAAAAAAAAAAATTAAATCCCCATTTCAGAAGTCAGCAAACAGAACAACTTCTTGGAGGGAAAGGTGTGCCAAAAATCTGCTTTGGGTGGGTGGAATATGCTCTGTGGCATTGGCTGCTCATATTTCAATCAACAGTAATCAGCTGGAAGAGAGAAAAGCATTCAGCCAGAACAGACTGAATGCTCTTGTGGGAGGGAGATCCAACCCCCCCCACCACCACCACCCTGCTTGGATGCAGTTCCTTTTAGTAGGAGAAAAAAACACCAGCTAAGAAAGGGGAAAAGAATTCAGACCTTGATGGCAGTGGTGACAAGGCCCCCTGGCCCATCTGGGAACAGACTATTATGGCATTAACTTCAGCCCTACCTGAGGCTAGCAGCTAGGACTTAACAGCTGATCAAAACAGTGAACAGTCAACATACTCCTGGCTCTTGTCTTTGTTACTGCCCAGGCAGAGGAACACCTGGCAACACCACCAGACTTTCTTCTCACTGTTGGGATCTTGACAAAGCTGTTAGAGAATCATAGAATGGTATGGAGGACACCTGGGTTTGAACACTTGCAGGGAGGTTGTGGAGCACAGAAGATCGGAGCACAGAATCACCCAACGTGATCTTTGATCACGTTGGGTGATTCTGTGCTCCACAAGCTCCCTGGGCAACCTGTGCCAGTGTCTCACCACCCTCACTGCAAACAACTTCCTCCTAGCATCCACTTTCAATCTCCCCTCTGCCTTGAACACCTCCAAGGAGGGAGCAGCCACAACCTCCCTGGGCATATCCATGGATGTTCTCATGGGATATCACTGAAGTACCTTTTCTCCTTGCAAACACCACACTACCATGAAGTACAGGATGTACTCAAATAAAGATCACAGACACAATCCCCACTGCTAGACAGCTTTATTGAGTGCCTTTGCCCACATTTCCTCCAAAGGTTAACCCCCTGATTGCCCAATCTTCAAATGAGAGACCATTCAAACTGTCCACAGCACCAATTCTTCCACCAGCAGCCCACAAACAACACAGCATTTTCTGTAACCTCCTTAACCACACTTCTGTTGAGGAACCCAAACCCTGTCTTTTTCAGGGTATTTCCCTATCATTCTCAGCTCCTCTCTGCCTTTCCTCAACACTTCAAAACACTCCAAGCACTGCAGGAACCAAGTGTGGGGGGTTTTTTGCCTGAAGAAACCACCATCATTAAAACAGCCAAGCCAGGCTGTGTCAGGAGGGGTGACAAAGAGAACAACTTCCACTGCTATTGCCTGTACTGAACTTCAGCAGCAAGTTCTTCAGCCACTGTCTGAAGAGGAGCTTTCAGCAGAGCATACTCAGCTTTTGGAATGAGGGTACCTTTAGCATCCAAACTATTAACAGGCTCCATCATTTCTGCATCACTGGTGGTCTGGATGCTTCCAGCAGTGAAATGGGTTCCAGACAAGAAGGCTCTGGGGTGCCATCAACCCCTGCCAAACCCAGATGACACTTTCTAGTCTGCAGAGTCTGCATTTCAGGCTTTTCCTTCTCAGGTGGAAGGCCCTTCCAAGCTCTTGTGCAGTGATATGCATCCATCAATGTTGTCAGCCAAATGCTTTTTCACAAGTGCATAGGACATAACTGCATTCACAGAAGACTTCCATGACCCCTGGACTGAAGACTTACATGAGCAGATTCCAAGTCTTTGTAGCTACTTACAAGAGAGATCTGGGGAAGACTCAGTAGTTCTTAGACTCTCTTGCTCATCTCTGATCCTTCCTGGGCATTGCTTTCTGTTTGGTCTAAGACACTGAGCCTGGATTGCCTGATGAGAAAAGAGAGAATGCAAAATCATTTTACAGTATCACAGTCTCACCAAGGTTGGAAGAGACCTCAAAGCTCATCAAGTCCAACCCAACACCACAGCCCTCAAGACCAGACCTCCAGGGACGCTGACTCCACCACCTCCCTGGGCAGCCCATTCCAGCACTCAATGACTCTCTCAGGCAACAACTTTCTCCTCACCTCCAGCCTAAACTTCCCCTGGCACAGCTTGAGACTGTGTCCTCTTGTTCTGGTTGCCTGAGAGAAGAAAGCAACCTCCTCCTGGCCACAACCACCCTTCAGGTAGCTGTAGACAGCAAGAAGGTCTCCCCTGAGCCTCCTCTTCTGCAGGCTAACCAATCCCAGCTCCCTCAGCCTCTCTCCATAGGGCTGTGCTCGAGGCCTCTCCCCAGCCTCGTTGCCCTTCTCTGGACACACTCAAGCACCTCAATGTCCTTCTTCAATGGAGGGGCCCAGAACTGGACACAGGACTCAAGGTGTGGCCTAAGCAGTGCAGAGTCCAGGGGGAGAATGAGCTCCCTGCTCCTGCTGACCACACTCTTGCTGATGCAGGCCAGGATGCCATTGGCCTTCTTGGCCACCTGGGCACACTGCTGGCTCCTGTTCAGGTGGGTGTCAATCAGCACCCCCAGATCCCTTTCTGTTTGGCTGCTCTCCAGCCACTCCCACCCCAGCCTGTAGCTCTGCATGGGGTTGTTGTGGCCAAAGTGCAGCACCTGGCACTTGGATTTATTGAATGCCATCCTGTTGCCCATTTTATGCCCTATCCTCCTGAAAAAGGCAGTAGTGCAGGACCCCCGACTCTTGAAAAGGTTCTCCCAGAACAGGCATCATTTGTGAGTTCTTTTAAGTCACCAACCCAGTGTCACAGCCTTTTCTCTCCAAACCCTCCAGTTGTCCTTCTTCTTCCCTCTCTTTAATAGGGATGGAAAGGAGGCAGCAAGAAATGAAAAGCCAGAGTTCTGCCCTCCCCCAGTTTTGGTACAGAAATGTTAATGTGCTTGTCCTTCTGATCTCTGCAGCCACTGCAAAAGGGACAAACTGATGTAGAGTCAGTGGGACAGGGTGGGATATGAATCTGGAACACAACACCCTGTTACACAATAAGTAGCAACATCTGAGGTTAGAAAGACTAAATCAAAGTTCATTAACTGGTATGTGAAACACACCAAAAGCCAAGAACAGAACCACCAAGGTTTAGAAAGCTTGTGGGTGGTGGTTGCTGCACCACATAGACCCAGATACATTAAAAAAATCATAGAATGGTAAGGTTGGAAGGGACCTCAAGGATCATCTAGTTCCAATCCCCTGCAGGGACACCTCCCACTAGCACAGGTCACTCAAGGCCTCCTCCAACCTGGCCTTCAACACCTCCAGGGAGGGAGCAGCCACAACCTCCAGGGCAACCTGTGCCAGTGTCTCACCACCCTCACTGTAAAGAACTTCCTCCTAACATCCAGTCTAAATCTCCCCTCTGTCAGATCAAACCCATTGCCCCTTGTCCTGTCATTGCAAGACCTTGTCAATAGTCCCTCCCCAGCCTTCCTGCAGGCCCCTTCAGATACTGGAAGGTTACTCTAAGGTCTCCTGGAAGCCTTCTCTTCTCCAGGCTGCAGAGCCCCAACTCTCTCAGCCTGTCCTCACAGCAGAGCTGCTGCAGCCCTCTCAGCATCTTCGTGGCCTCCTCTGGACCCACTCCAACACTTCCATGTCCTGCACACAGTACTCCAGGTGGGGTCTGAGGAGAGCAGAGCAAAGGGGCACAATCCCCTCCCTTGCCCTGCTGCCCACACTGCTCTTGCTGCAGCCCAGCACACAGTTGCTGTCTGGGCTGCACTCACACTGCAGCCTCATCTTGAGCTTTTCATCACCCCAGACCCCCAGGGCCTTTTCCTCAGGGCTGCTCTCAGCCATTCCCCACCCAGCCTGCAGTTGTGCTTGGCATTGTGCCTACTCAGGTGCAGGACCTTACACTTGGCCTTGTTGAATGTCCTGAGGTTGGCCTGAGCACAGCTCTGCAGCCTGTCCAGGTCCCTCTGGATGGATCCCTGCCCTCTAGCAAGTCGACTGTGCCACACAGCTTGGTGCCATCTGCACACTTGCTGAGGGTGCACCGATTCCTCTGTCCATGGCACTGACAAAGATGTCAAACAGCACTGGTGCCAGCACTGACCCCTGAGGGACACCACTTGGCACTGGTCTCCAGGTGGACATTGTGCCCTTGATCACCACTCTCTGGGTGCCACCATCCAGCCAATTCCTTACCCAACAGTGCTCCACCCATCCAGTCCATGTTTTTCCAGTTTGGTGCCCAGGATGCCATGTGGGACAGAATCAAACTACTCAGCTCCAGGTAGATGACATCAGAGTAGGAATAAGATCATTCCTAGACACAGACTCAAGCGGGCAGGGCTGCTCCTTACCAGTCTGCTAACTTCTGTTCATACAGCTCCGTGCGCTCGCGATTCCTCCTCTCCTGCAAGGTCTCACCGGCAAACCTCTGTGTTATTATTAAGAGGCCTCCTGCAGGGATCCTAGAAAAGAAAGTGGAAAAGTCACAAGTCACAGGGGCACACAATAGCAACTTAGCAGCATCAGCAAAAGGAGCATGCAGGGGGCAGCCACCAAATGAACAGAGCAGTGTTCCCCAATACTCACAACACACCACAGACTAAGGTAGTCCTGCTCTACTGTCAGCCACCAGCCTGTCTTCAGCTCTGACTCACTGCAGCACCTCTGATAGTATATTTGGAATTTACTCACTGACAGGCAGCCACAGGCCAAAGCAGTAGAAGGATTTAAAGTGTCCAAACAACTCCTGTAGATCCTCAGACCCATGACTTTTTCATACTCCTGCTTATCACACTAGTGGGAGGTGTCCCTGCCTATGGCAGGGGGTTGGAGCTAGATGATCCTTGAGGTCCCTTCCAACCTTACCATTCTATGATTCTATCTGAAGACTTGGGGGTGTCAGTTGATGATAAACTCAACAAAGTGTGTGCTTGCAGCCCAGAAGGCAGCTGTGTTCTGGTCTGTATCA
The DNA here is from genome assembly GCA_013396675.1 of Eubucco bourcierii. Classification (NCBI taxonomy): domain Eukaryota; kingdom Metazoa; phylum Chordata; class Aves; order Piciformes; family Ramphastidae; genus Eubucco; species Eubucco bourcierii. The sequence continues at coordinate 16,295 of VWZE01018293.1, forward strand.
GAAGCAGTGAGAGCAGCAGGAGGATGGAGGAGATTCTGCCCCTCTGCTCTCCTGAGACCCCACCTGGAGTACTGCATCCAGATCTGGTGCCCCCAACATAAGAGGGACATGGAGCTGCTAGAGGGGGTCCAGAGCAGAGTCACAAAGATGATCAGAGGGCTGGAGAACCTTCTCTGTGAGGACAGGCTGGAAGAGTTGGGGCTGTTCAGCCTGGAGAAAAGAAGGCTCTGGGGAGACCTTAGAGCAGCCTTCCAGTACCTGAAGGGGGCTTTCAAGAAAGCCAGGAAGGGACTTTTGAGGGGTTGTAGTGACAGGATGAGAGGGAATGGATTGAAGGTCAAGGAGGGCAGATGGAGACTGGAGATTAGGAAGAAATTCTTTGCAGTGAGGGTGGTGAGACACTGGAACAGGTTGTGGAGGTGTTCAAGGCCTTGAGCAACCTGTGCTAGTGGGAGGTGTCCCTGCCTATGGCAGGGGGGTTGGAACTGGATGATCTTTGAGGTCCCTTCCAACCTGAACCATTCTGTGAATCTGTGAATCTATCTTATGACCTTCCTCTACAGGTGTTGTCATTGCTAAAGCTCCCTAGGCCTGCTTCCAGGCATGCCCACAGCTCACACCACCCTGACAGTGCTATATAGCACCTAAAAAGCTCATTCTCTTGTCCAGGTAAGATCCCCAGATCCACTTGTGAGGATATTCATTGAGGCACTGTCTGGATTCTGAGGTGCTACAGGTTGCCAGTGAAGTTGAGAAGGGAGCCCAGAACTTGTGTCTTACATCTCTGCCTTTACCCACAGACAACACAATTCCTTCCCAAAGCTGTCTAGCAGTGGGGATTGTGACTGTGATCTTTATTTGAGTACATCCTGTACTTCATGGTAGTGTGGTGTTTGCAAGGAGAAAAGGTACTTCAGTGATATCCCATGAGAACATCCATGGATATGCCCAAGGAGGCTGTGGCTGCTCCCTCCTTAGAGGTGTTCAAGGCAGAGGGGAGATTGAAAGTGGATGCTAGGAGGAAGTTGTTTGCAGTGAGGGTGGTGAGACACTGGCACAGGTTGCCCAGGGAGGTTGTGGAGCACAGAATCACCCAACGTGATCAAAAGATCACGTTGGGTGATTCTGTGCTCCACAACCTCCCTGGAGTTCTTCTGTGCTCCACAACCTCCCTGCAGGTGTTCAAGGACAGGTTGGATGAGGCCTTGAGTGACCTGTGCTAGTGGGAGGTGTCTCTGCCTATGGCAGGGGGTTGGAACTAGATGATCCTTGAGGTCCCTTCCAACCTTACCATTCTACGATCCTATGTCCAGTGGTTCTGCACTCAGCCACTGGGCTCATCAGGGAGCACATCAAGAAAAGGGGACAGGAGATGTCTATAAATCATCTCCACAGTTTCCTATTTAATAGTAGTTAGTACCTCTTCTACTAAGCAAAGAGAAGCAAGTAAGATCCTCTATTGAGTTCTCATCACTGAGGAAGCCACAAAAGAAAAACAAACAAACAAACAAACAAACAAAACAAAAGATTTGTAAATCCAGCAGTTTATAAAGGCTGAAAGGAAAGTCATCTGGAGTCCTGTGTGCAGTTCTGGAGCCCCCAGCACA
>VWZE01018294.1:0-39178 GCA_013396675.1 Eubucco bourcierii
CCTCCTCTGGACCCACTCCAACAGTTCAATGTCCTTGAAGTTTTGAAGATACAGGACACTATTTAAGTATTTTTGGTCCTTATAGATAGGATTTACTGAGGAGTCACTTAAAAATCCTAGTATTATCATAGTTAGAAAGCAAGAACAAACAATCTTAACTTTAGTCTCTAGTTAAGAAGTTGTATATATATTTTTTTTTTAAGCCCCAAATTTCATTTCCTTTGTCAGCTGCATAATGAGAGCTTTTACAAATGTTGCACTGCTGCTAGAAGTCTAGGAACACCTTGGGTACAAACTGATCAACTCAGTGTAATGAAATTCTATGCCCTGCAGTAAACCAGAAAAACTCAAGGTAATTTTTAAAGTCATACTGTCATTTATTGACATCTCTTCACCTGCAATGTATAATGTAGACAACATTAGAAATGTAAGTGCACTGTTCCTTTTAGAAGTTTAATCTTGACTACTTTGAGAAGATAGGAAATGTTTATTGAAGACACACTTGGAATTGGTCTCTGCAGATTAGTTGCACTACTGAGAATGGCTTTTTGTTCACAGTCTTAACATTTGGAAATTATTCATACTACTTCTGTATTAACATGTATTTCCTTATTTCTGTCTCAGAAGATCTTGCCATGCAAAATTGTTAAACCATTTGCATTGTTGTTTTATTGGTGGAAAAAATATTTAGACTGTCCTTTAAATGTCTTCTGGTTTTAGAACAACATTTGCAAGCCCCGTATTTCTTGATGGCAGAGTCTTTGATTACAGATAGAAAACATTGTATGTATTAGTATGCAAAGCCTGTTTTCAGGAGCCTGCAGCAACTAGCTGCATGGTAATATTCACTATATTGTTTTACATTTCAAAGAGGCTTTACAATGAAGATGTTTTTTACATTCTACCCAAAGTATCAAAATTTCTACAGGGAAAATTGCATTGGAAGTGATTGTCATGAAGTAGGAGACAATTTCAAATCAGTAGGTCACATTTATTATTTGAATGTTAGAATAGCTATTTTAGACATAAATATGATAATTCACAGATGGGAAATTATACTCATTAAGTTCTAAATTTACAGTGTGGAGGAAATAGACATTTGTAAAAATAAATATATGTCTTTTCAGCATCTTCTTGTGTTCTTGTGTAATGCTCAGTAAGTGGGCTACTTCCATTCTCATTCCTTGAATTTAGATTTAATGTCAGATGCTAAATAGTTGTATTAAGAACAGAGCTCAAGAGATTTCATTTCGGTAATAGCAAAGTTAATTACTGCTTTGGTAAACTCTTCTGGTTTTATGGTTTGGGATTTTTAAATCAGTTATCCATGCTGCAGCGTTAATATTGTTGCAGATCTTCAAAGATCTTTGCTGTCAAGGTACTGATACTCAGGCCACTGTTGTTTGGGGGCTTATTAACTTAGTATCTTTTACTGAAAATGGGTTATAGTTTTTGAACCATGAAATCAAGTCACTTCCATGTGAGTAAGTGGGAAGGGGCCTACAGGAAGGCTGGGGAGGAACTATTGACAAGGTCTTGCAACAACAGGACAAGGGGCAATGGGTTTGAACTGGCAGAGGGGAGATTTAAACTGGATATTAGGAGGAAATTCTTTCCAGTGAGGGTGGTGAGACACTGGCACAGGTTGCCCAGGGAGGTTGTGGAGCACAGAAGCACAGAATGTGATTTAAGATTCTGTGCTTCTGTGCTCCACAACTTCCCTGGAGGTGTTCAGAACCAGGTTGGACGAGGCCTTGGGTGACCTGTACTAGTGGGAGGTGTCTCTGCCTATGGCAGGGGGTTGGAAATGGATGATCTTTGAGGTCCCTTCCAATCTTACCATTCTCTGATTCTATGATTTTTAAGTCAGTTATCCGTGCTGCATCTCTAATATTATTGCAGATCTTCAAATATCTTTGCTGTCAAGGTACTGATACTCAGGCCACTGTTGTTTGGGGGCTTATTAACTTAGTATCTTTTACTGAAAATGGGTTATAGTTTTTGAACCATGAAATCAAGTCACTTCCATGTGAGTAAGTGGGAAGGGGTTTAGCATATGTATTCTGTCAGCCTGTATTTTTTTTAATCAATTATACAGTCCTGGAAACAGACCACATTAAATATCAAAGCTACACAACCCCCTGCTTCTCCTCCCTTCTCTTCTCCTCTCTTTCTCAAGAGGATCCTGCGCCTCTGCTTAGCTCATGGCTTGTGTGTGGGAGACGGCTCCTAGCTGGCAGGGAATTTTGAGATGCAGCATGAGACCTGCTGAGGTCTTGCAGGCCTGAGGTGAGGAGGGAAGCTTTGGCCTTCTCTCAGACCTGCTGAGGTTGAACAGGGTGGAAGATTCTAGAAGGTTTTGATCTGGTCAGCTTGGCCTAGTTTGTGAACGCGTTCATTCTACCTGAAAGCCTTCTGTACATAAGTACTTCCAAACACAATCTCCCTTTAAACCTCCAACCAGTATGCAGCATTTTTAATTTTACTCCCTAAAAGGATTAAATACCATTTCTGTCCTCTAGTCTTGGGTAGCTCTTGGCCCTAAAGCAGCACAGTTACTGTCTGTGCAAAGTGTTGCCAATAGCAGCTTTAGGGTAATAGTTGACGCTGGTTATAGAAGGTGAGCACAATTCTTTTGATGATTGTTGAGTGTGGCCCTGATTCAGCAAACCACTTAAGCACATTCTTAATTTCACGTAAATAAGGTACATCAGGGAAGTCAAACAGGCTGCCTGCATCTGTTATTCTAACAAGAGAAAACTTTGATGAATTAGACTTGCACTGCTGGACCTTTGTCCAACTTATGTATGCAATAAAGCAAACCCTACTGTTGAGAAGACTCATTGCTATTTCTCCTTTAACCTGATGGACACATTTTGTCTGAGATTTGTGTGTGCAGTTTCCATGACCAAGTAATTCCTGCATAGATAGCATGTGTGACTGAGTACCAAGTCTTTAAACAGTATGAAAAAGGATAAAATTGTAGTGGATGAGCCAGACTGGCATCTGATTGCTGTCTTTTTCTGGTTTCCTCTACACACATGTGTTCCCTAGGAATAATATTTTCAGAAGTAGCTAGGTACTTGTAGTTCAAACATCTTTCAAAAGCATCTTTCTGTTGCCCTGGTTCTGGCCAGCTATCCAGCTGGTCAGGACAGCTGAAGGTTGTCCAAGTTTATGTTACTGCATTGTTGTTTAGTTCATACCTGAAGGCAACAAATTGAGAAGAGGAAGAAAGATCTAAGCTGTCTTACACTGCCTGAGGAGTTCCATAGGGGCTACTAAAATGATGCAGTGCCTGCTCAGCTGTATTGGTTCTGGAGGATGAAGGGGTCACTGAGCACAGAAACAGCAGCAATAGTATCTTTAATTCTGACTTTGTGTGGGTAAGTTATTAGTTTATGTAAGTGTAGTTTAGATAGATGAGAAATTTCACGGTAGATTTTTATTAAAAAAAAAAAAAGATCTTATTTTACCATTATACTCCTACAGTTGCTTGCAATTGGTAGTCGTAGATTTAATTCATTTGTATTCTGTGGTGGGGCAAATACCTGATTTTGCCAATTCAAAGTGTTATACACCATAAAATACAGTTAAAACATACTCCATGAAATGAGGAATTAATATGCTTAAGTGCAATAATTTCCTTCTGAGAGACTTTAAATTAAATATGGATTTTTATGTAGGATTTCTATATATGCAACATGCACCTGAAACAGTTTTGCTCTAGATAACAATAGCAGCTCTCATAACTTCAAAAGGTTTATGTGTTCTCTGTGTTACCAAATACTTACACTGATGGGGGGAAATATGACAAAACGGTGACCTTTTTTCCAGTGTTGTTGGTTATGGAATAGGAAGCTGCTGTGAAGTGATTGCCACAGAGCTGAAAAGATAATCGGATGCAGTTCATTACTCATCTTGTCAGCTGCTCCTGCTACAAGGGATTGTATCACAAGATGTTAATCTGCTTGTGACTAGATTTCAAAGCAAGCATTTTTATTTTGGAGGGGGTGTAAGTAATTTAACATCTTTTATTTTTTTTTCCCATTTTCAGAAGCAAGAGAGATGGAAAATTCCCAATTTAAAGACTCAGATATTAATTGATAAAAATATTAGTACATCTTTGTGGGTTCTGTTACAAAAATATGATTATATGCTACAAAAAGCTATTTAATTGCAGGAATTGTTCTTTTTAAGCTAATGATGAAGTAGTGTCTTCCTTGAATAGTGGAAGTTAGTCTTCTAGCACACTTCAGTGTATTCTGCAAGGCAGGAAGTACAGACACAAGATAGATTTGCACCAAAAAGGATCTCTTCTGCACACTGCATCACTCAATGCTCCCATACATTGTCTACCAGTGGGGATATTTGGTATATTGAGGATATTGTCTACCAGTGAGGTTTAAGTCTAGAGGAGGACCAAATTCCTTACTTGGACTCTATGCATGGGAAGATAACAAGAATGCAGTTTTAGCTAGATGACATTTTCTGAAGGCAAAGGACCCAGAATGAGCGGTTACTTTCTGGTACTGTGGGATGCTGCTCACAGTGCTATATGAAGCATAGGGGAAAGCTTATAAAGTTCCAATTACAGTAAAATGAGCCAGTAGATTTGCTGTGTATGTTTCAGGCAAGCAGTTCAGTACAAGGAGAGGAACATTCCTTAGATTTGCTGCTAAGCTGGTGAAAACCACTCCTTTTGCCACCCGATTTCTGTCACCTTCTAGTATTCATTATTGACAAATGAAATTGCAAACTATGTTTTACAAGTGATCTACAGGCACAGATCTAACCTTGATTAGAATACATTATTAAAAAAATAAGCAGTGAGGTACTTTAAACCATTTTGAAAAATAATGTATTGAGTTACTGTATAAGCAAAAGGAATTACAGGTTTAAACAAAATAAATAATTTCTGTATGCTCGCGGTTGCATATGGCACTTTTTACTCCCGCAGGAGTACCTAACACTTACTGTATTCCAATTTTGGTAGCTACAGTCCACCCACTTAAATACCCCCTGATGTATGCGTAGGCAACAGTGTTCTCTATTTCCTGCCACAAATTCTTTTTTGTGTGCTATTAATCAGCAGCTATATTTCACCTCTAAAGTGACTGCATCTCAACATGGGGCAAAGTGAAATATCGTATCTTACACCATAGAATCAACTGGTAATGCCTCTGTAGAGTCTTTCTAGTTGGTCCAAAACTAGACATTAATCATAGAATCATAGAATGGTAAAGTTGGAAGGGACCTCAAGGATCATCTAGTTCCAACCCCCTAACATAGGCACAGACACCTCCCACTAGGACAGCTCACTCAAGGCCTCATCCAATCTGACCTTGAAAACCTCCAGGGAGGGAGCAGCCACAAACTCCCTGGGCACCCTGTGCCAGTGCNGGTTACTATCAGGTCTCCTGGAAGCCTTCTCTTCTCCAGTCTGCAGAGCCCCAACTCTCTCAGCCTGTCCTCATAGGAGAGCTGCTGCAGCACTCTGATGATCTTTGTGGCCCATGATCTTTGTGGCCCTCCTCTGGACCCACTCCAACACTTCCATGTCCTTCCTGTGCTGAGGGCTCCAGAACTGCACACAGTACTCCAAGTGGGGTCTGACGAGAGCAGAGTAAAGGGGCAGAATCCCCTCCCTTGCCCTGCTGCCCACACTGCTCTTGATGCAGCCCAGGACTCGGTTGGCTGTCTGGGCTGCATGTGCACACTGCAGGCTCATGTTGAGCTTTTCATCAACCCAGACTCCAAGCTCCTTTTCCTCAGGGCTGCTCTCAGCCATTCACCACCCAGCCTGTATTTGTGCTTGGGATTGTGCCTACCCAGGTGCAGGACCTTACACTTGACCTTGTTGAATTTCATGAGGTTGGCCTGGGCCCACCTCTCCAGCCTGTCCAGGTCCCTTCATCAAATCATTTGGTTTTCTCCTAAATACTTCTGACTGAATAGTCAATTTATATGAAAAGTTACTTGGATTTTCCATGTAGCTTTTCCCCTCTGTTTCTGCTCATACATGAGGGCATACGTGTGATGGTTTGGGAGTTACCTGCCACCACACTCTATGAAAATCACCCAGACTAGACTAGAAGTTAAGGAATGAAACTATATTTACAGCACAGTATACAAGCAGATGTATACACAGTGTCCAGGAATAGTCACAGAAATACACAGAAATCTACAAGTTAAAGGTAATACAGAAGCTCAGTAACCCTGCTAGAAATCAAAGTCCTCAAGAGGAGCTCCCAACCACCCTTCCACCTTCTTTCCACCCCTCTAGCTTATCCCAGGGTCTGCCTTACGTGCAAGGTGAGTTTGGGCGATCAACAAGGGGGGTTAGAAGCAGAGTGATTAGTTAGGTTAGAAGCAGTGGCCAGCAAACACACCAGCTCCCAGAGAGAGAGAGACACTCTCTGTCTTATCTGTGTTTGTGTCCTTGTTTTTATACATCTCAGCAAACCTGTGAGTGAAGCAGACATCACCATTGTTTGCTTTTCACAGCCTATAATCTTTTTTTTTTTTTCATTAAAATATTCCAATTAGCCTCAAACCAGCACAATATTTGACTACAAAATTCTGATACAGTTAATGAATGCCATTTGCCCAGGTTAAGAAGACACAAGCTAATGGGCAGATACTTAAGTGATACAGCTGTGGCTACACTGTGGTTACAGTGAGGGTGGTGAGACACTGGCCCAGGTTGCCCAGGGAGGTTGTGGCTTCTCCCTCCGTGGAGGTGTTCAAGGCCAGGTTGGAGGAGGCCTTGAGTGAGCTGTACTAGTGGGAGATGTCTGTGCCTATGGCAGAGGGTTGGAAGTAGATGATCTTTGAGGTCCCTTCCAACCTTACCATTCTATGATACTATGGAAATGTTCACAAATATATGTCTGACTGTGTATTACATATTACAGGTACATAGAAAAATTACTGTATTTTCACAAGCATTAAATGTCATCACATGCATGTTTACTGCTGTTGGTTGCCATGTCGAATGTGACCAGATAATGTGTAGGGACTACATGCAAAGTTTTTTTCAAGACCCTTTAATAATTGCAGTTTTTGCTGAGACTGGAAGAGGTGTAGATGGTGATTACAGTAATGAAAAAAAAAGTTGTTTGGATGTGCTCTGTATTTTTCCACCTCCATTAGATTATTTACAGATTGAATTGAGTTACTATGCTGAATAAGCAGGCATTGTTCCACGCTGGGATAGAGAACAGGAAAGCTGATTAATTTACTCTGTAGCTGATGTGAAAGGGCATCTGTTTTGTAGTACTTTTCATGTTTTAAACATGGAACTGCGAAATGAAGGACTGAGTAATTTCACAGCTATGCTATGGGAATAAGTAATTTTTAAAAAAGGGAATACATATTTTATGCAGTATATGTTCTGAATCATTGTCTAATATTATAATTTTACTTTGCCCATTTAGGAAAATCCAAGGACCATTTTATAGAAAATATAAGTTACTTCAGTTTCTAAATCCATTGGTGTCCTTGAGCTATCAAAAAATGACATTCTGTCATTCTATTTTATTTTAGTATTCTGTGTTAAATCTCATCCACGACTGCAAAAGCATAAAATTCTCAATTCTTAACATGACTCATAAACTTTGTCTTTCTTTGAATATCTTTGGAGAAAAGGGGTAGGATTAGATTTATTCCTCATCTCAGAATTTGTGAAAGCATTCTATCTGATAATCTTTAAAAATATTCTTCAGATGCCTCGGTGCACTTTTGATTTTCAGGCTTTTTATCAAGTCTTTAAGATATTAGTTCTGAAAGTGAAACTTGAGTTTGAACTTGCAACCTTTCAGTGACCAAATCTTCAAGAGGCATGCAGTGGTACCCTCTTAATGGATGATGTTGTAAACACATTCATTGCTTTGCATGTTATTCCCAATACAAGGGAATAAGGTGCATTCTTTCTTCCTTTATTATCTTAGGTAGTAACTCAGTTTGCAATAGCTGAGCTTCCATATTTGATATCTGATTTGCACCTCTGTGGTGCTGGGCAGTTCAGAAGTTCAGCTGCTGAAAGACACTTTAAAAGGGTCTGTGTTGTTAACAGGAACTGAGCTTCTTCGGCTGGGTTTTCTGTTTCTTAAATTTTTCTCACAGGGGAGTCATTGGCAGTGCCAAAAAACCCAAAAAAACCTGAGTTGATGCATCCCTGACAGTCATTTCAGTGTCGAGCCCTTTGCTTTAAACCCGTTTTCAGCTGTGATTGGTGTGCTTTGATTTAAAGCCATGGAAGTTTCAGAGTGAGTAGGGATCAAAACAGCCAAATACCAGCATAAGATCCTTGGAACTGCTGACACTTTTCATCACTACTGGCCTTCCCACTTTTCCATTCTGAACACTTTCTGCTGATCATCCTTACTGTAGTGATTTGGTTAAACTGATTAATTTATACAGTAAAGTCTATGTGTTATATTTATACCATGCAATGAGGATTTAACTGCTTGGTCCAGAGTGAGCTCCCTCTTGGCCATGAAAACACTGGACAGCCTTGATCTATCTAACTAGTGGGCAGGGCAGGATACCCATCATCATCTCATGTAGTTTATTCTTCCTCAAACACGCAGACAAGAAGAAGGGAAAAGAGAGAACAAAATCATGCTTTAATATTTGAGTGCAAGTGCAGTAGGGGGGAGTAAGGAGACAACCTGATGTTTCTTTTATGTTTGTTTTGCAAGAGTATGCTACCTTCTTTCTGCTTCTAACAACAGGCCCTGTTGACACAAAGTGATGAACAATTAACTGTGAGGTTGACTGTATTTTCATGTGTTTATGTCTAGAAAGAGGAAGCTGTTCTGTGTGAGGCAGACCAGCATAGACTGGTCTTGATCCCTGGTTGATGTTTGCAAGCATGTTGTAAGGCAGTAACAGTAATTGCCATCTGCAATGCAGTGAGGATAAGAACCTTAAGGAATGAGAAAGGCACTGCAGTGCAAAGAGCTTTTTATATGACTCCCATGATGTGGTGCTTTGGTCAACACTCAGGTGCCTTGAAAGCTGGGAGCGTTTCTGTTAGACGTGAAGGAAAATACTCTGTTTGAGAGAAGATTGAGGCTTATATCATTGTTTCCTCTAATCTATTTTTCTAGCTTTAAACTTGAGAAAAACTCCTATTTCACTTAGTTTTTATTCTTCATGATGGTAGAACAGCTTTGACTAGAAGCATTTGAGTTGTTTAAGTGTTGTGGGCTTAAAGAACCGACAGAGTAAAGCTCTCAAATGAATGGGAGAAAAAAAAAAAAAAAACAAACCAGAATTATATTTGGAGAGTTACAGATAAAAATTACAAAGCAGATACAGAATCCATAAGTGAACCCCCTGCATTTTCCCCAACCCAAAACTAAATCTATTATCCCCAGTGCTCCAATCCTCCCCTCACCCATGCCTCTGCCATCCAAGAGGCCTAAGCGCAGCCTCTGGAGGCCCCAAACCAGGCCTATCCTTACATGTTTGTCCTGATAAGGGAGCTCCTGCCTGGCACAAGGCTGGAGGGGGAGGAAAGGAGCACAAGCTGCCTTACTGTGAGCTTATGAAGAGATAGCAGAACTATGGGATTGAATAACAATCTTCCAGTCCCCAGAGGACTCTTTTTAACCTTATAGTTCCCAACCTGGGACATTAAGATTCTTTGAAAAGAGCATGTCTGAAAACTTGTGTTTCTTTTATCTTTTTCTCTCAGGATGGCCGGTCTGATATTTTGTACAAATTTTGGACTGCAGTAACTCAGACACTTTCCTCACAGTTTCAGTCAGCAACAGACTGTAAGTATTGAATATAAATTATTTGTAATGTGTTCTATAGTTATTTCCAATCTGTCATTTCACTAAGCAATTTGCTTATTGTCTGATCTACTAGGAATTATAGCAGCAGTTCACTTAGTGTGGGGTCTGTGAGTTTAAACTTACTTGGGTTTGTAACCAAACCCAGAGAGATCATCCTAAGATATGGTTGAATTTTCAGAAATAAATATTTTCTGCTTCATTAAGTAGTCATTGTCAAATAAAAAATGCATGGGTTTTGTGGGTCTGTGGAGGTAAAAATGTTTGGAATAGTGCACTATACTTTTCAAATGGCTTTGCTAAATTTAAAACCAGCAATTTGATTCTAAAGAGCAGCTCTTAGAGTCTTTTCTTGTAAAACACTGATTAATTATAAAATCTGATCTTAGCCTTTTTAGATACCTTTACAAATTAGAGTTGAGTTTCCTTAGTATTACCTCAGTATATTACTGTGTGCAGTTCTGGAGCCCCCAGCAAAGGAAGGACATGGAAGTGTTGGAGTGGGTCCAGAGGAGGGTCACAAAGATGATCAAAGGGCTGGAGCAGCTCTGCTATGAGGACAGACTGAGAGAGTTGGGACTTTTCAAACTGGAGAAGAGAAGGCTTTGAGGAGACCTTAGAGTAGCCTTCCAGTATCTGAAGGGGGCCTACAGGAAGGCTGGGGAGGGACTATTGACAAGGTCTTGCAATGACAGGACAAGGGGCAATGGGTTTAAACTGGCAGAGGGGAGATTGAAACTGGATGTTAGGAGGAAGTTGTTTGCAGTGAGGGTGGTGAGACACTGGCACAGGTTGCCCAGGGAGGTTGTGGCTGCTCCCTCCCTGGAGGTGTTCAAGGCCATTCTATGATTCTACAGATAAATGCCTGCTATTCTGACTATACACAATACTCTGGGCATATGTAATGCATAAATAGCATCTGTAATCAAGGAATGTTGAATAAAAATTACATATATACATAAGACAATATTATCACCAGTAAATGCTAATGCAGCATGCAGTTGGATCATAGGTGACTTTGGTGGTTTCATAAATACATCTTTCATGTTAGTATACAGGATAGAAAGTTAATATTTAGATACATGCAAAGTGCTTAATATTTGCATTTATCTTTGTGTCTTGGCTATTGCAGCAACCATTCAAAATTTGGTCCTTCCAGGCTTTGTAGCAGGAGTGTAACTTTGAGGGACTAGCTGATTGATTCATGTTCAGTGGTTGCTAAGTAACTAGATGATCCCAAATTACAGTGTGTTCATCTTGTGCTTAAATATATTAATTTTACTGTTTGCTTTATGCATTACTTTAAAGGCAATGTGTAGATACCTGGAATCTCGTATGTTCAAACTGAACATGTGCTACTTGTCCTCAGACTGTAAAATTGTGACATAGGATCAACATTTCAAAAATAAGGGAACCCTTATATTCTATCTGCAGTACTGTGACAACTATTCAGAAATATTTTTGTTACGTAAACTTTTAATCATATTTCTTATATAAATGTTTAGAGGGAGCAGCTGGAGTTTTGAACTGTGAATTATGTTCAAACTTTGGTACAGCTGAATTTTGAGGAAACAAGGATTCTATGGTTCTATTGACAAGGTGTTGCAATGACAGGACAAGGGGCAATGGGTTTAAACTGGCAGAGGGGAGATTTAGACTGGATGTTAGGAGGAAGTTGTTTGCAGTGAGGGTGGTGAGACACTGGAACAGGTTGCCCAGAGAGATTGTGGCTGGTCCCTCCCTGGAGGTGTTGAAGACCAGGTTGGATGAGGCCTTGAGTGAGCTGTACTAGTGGGAGGTGTCTGTGCCTATGGCAGGGGGTTGGAACTAGATGTTCTTTGACGTCCCTTCCAACCTTACCATTTTATCATTCTATGAATGCTTACAGCGTGTCCATTTGTTTTAATTTGAGTGACACATCTGTATGAGAATGTTCATTTTCCAAGTAAAAATTCTAAGTGAATTCATTGGCATCAGTCACATACCTCTGGGTCAGAGAAAAACTGAAAATACCAAAAAATAACATAGAAATAGGAATTCATGGCAATTTGTACAATTTGGTAACAGATGATGATCTGATTTTGAGCAGCTGGAACAGACTATATAAACATAGCTTCGTGACACAGAATAACTCTGTTGATAAATCTGCAGTATTCAAAATCAGAATATATGTGAGTTGAAAGAATAGGCTGGCTGAAGTGGGGCAGATGTCTAGAACCTGAAAAACCTGCGAATGAACAGCACAGTGTTAATCTCCTAATGTAATGGCAAATCTGTAAAGTCCAATGGATGTTAGATCAAGATTAACATCCGTTACTAAAACAGTTTTACATTTGTTTCATTTCCTGTTACTTGTGACAAGCCTTTCAGGGCTGAAAATAATGCTGATTTTTCTTCTGGCTTTGTCATTCTTCATCGGACAAATTAAGGAATTCATTTTCAGCCCTGAGGAAAAGGAGCTGGGGGGGATCTGGGTTGATGAAAAGCTCAGCATGAGCCTGCAGTGTACACATGCAGCCCAGACAGCAACCAAGTCCTGGGCTGCATCAAGAGCAATGTGGCCAGCAGGGCAAGGGAGGGGATTCTGCCCCTTTACTCTGCGCTTGTCAGACCCCATCTGAGTACTGTGTGCAGTTCTGGAGCCCCCAGCACAGGAAGGACATGGAAGTGTTGGAGCAGGTCCAGAGGAGGGCCACAAAGATGCTCAGAGGGCTGCAGCAGCTCTCCTATGAGGACAGGCTACAAGAGCTGGAACTCTGTAGCCTGGAGAAGAGAAGGTTTCAAGGAGACCTAATAGTAACCTTCCAGTATCTGGAGGGGGCCTACAGGAAGGCTGGGGAGGGACTATTGACAAGGTCTTGTAATGACACCACAAGGGGCAATGGGTTTAAACTGGCAGAGGGGAGATTTAGACTGGATGTTAGGAGGAAGTTGTTTGCAGTGAGGGTGGTGAGACACTGGCACAGGTTGCCCAGGGAGGTTGTGGCTGCTCCCTCCCTGGAAGTGTTGAAGGCCAGGTTGGAGGAGGCCTTGAGTGAGCTGTACTAGTGGGAGGTGTCCCTGCCTGTGGCAGAGGGTTGGAACTAGATGATCCTTGAGGTCCCTTCCAACTTTACCATTCTATGATTTTAGGTAATTTTATAAAAGAAAACAGCATATGCTTCCCTAATGAGATTTCCTAAGGCTTTGGCTCATAGAAGTTATCTGTCTGTTTTAAATGGAACTCTTCAAAGTTGCATAGCCCCACACTTTTCCCCATCCAGATATTGTTTGAAATTCTGTAGATTAAGAGAGTTCTAATCATAGTTTGGCCTTAATGGAATTAATAATAATATTAACAGTTAAGGTTTGGTACCAGACGTGTCACAATTCTGATGCTTTAGATACTCATACTTGTCAGTGGCATTTAATGTGGTAGCATGAGCTACCACATTATTTATATAAAAGATAGGATGTTTATATTAAAGATCTGATGTCATTATTGATGTGAAAGATAGGCTAGTGTTGTATATCGTTATTGAGATAAAGGCAAGAATACATTATGCATTTATATGAAACAAAGAATTAGTTTGAACTTAGCAGCACATGTTGCTCAACTACTTTATCTTGCAGCCTCTATGTTTTTGAAGCAAGCTTTTGAAGGAGAATACCCTAAGTTGCTGAGGCTTTATAATGACTTGTGGAAGCGCCTGCAACAATACAGTCAAAATATTCAGAGGAGTTTGAATACAAGTGGAACTACTGATTTCTTTGCTGAACTACAACAAATGGAAGAAGATACACAAGATATATTCATGCAAAAAACTGAAGATTATGAGTATGTATTATAACTTTACGGCACTAAAATGTAAAGCTTTGTATCCTGAAAAAAAAAACCCAGAGTACTTTAAAGAACTTAGCATTATTCAAGCTGTCAAAGTGAAAAAAAATTAAAGACTTCCCCCCCTCCTTGCAGTTGTTGCTTTAATGCTAGTTTAGAACCATAGATGTTTTGGTAGGTTATGTAGTTAACCATCTTGGGTTATCTTGACTTTCACAGACTCCTTGGTACTGAAACTAGTTCTATCTTTCTGTCTCTTTGTGTGGAAAGAAAAGGCAGAAGGAACAGACAGTTACAGGAATAGCTTTTTCTTAATGAGTTGGGGCTTTTCAGCCTGGAGAAGAGAAGGCTTCCAGGAGACCTTAGAGTAGCCTTCCTGTATCTGAAGGGGGCCTGCAGGAAGGCTGGGGAGGGGCTATTGACAGGGTCTTGCAATGACACCACAAGGGGCAATGGGTTTAAACTGGCAGAGGGGAGATTTAGACTGGAAGGAAGTTAGGAGGAAGCTCTTTGCAGTGAGGTTGGTGAGACACTGGCACAGGTTACCCAGGGCGGTTGTGGCTGCTCCCTCCCTGGAGATGTTCAAGGCCAGGTTAGAGGAGACCTTGAGTGAGCTGTACTAGTGGGAGGTGTCTGTGCCTATGGCAGGGGGTTGGAACTAGATGGTCCTTGAGGTCCATTCCAACTTTACCACTCTATGATACCACAGTCATTGGAGTGTGACAAATGCTGAGTTTGTTATGATTCACGTTTTTTATGTTTATACGTTGTAGGATAAACATAATTTGAGTGGTAGGTATCAGAAATATCAAACTGAAACAGGCTTATCAAGTTTATTTTATATAAGTCTGGAATCCTATTAAAATTAATGTTTTATGTGAGATTCATATTACCTTAAATGTATTCCTGAGCCATGGGAGATTTGACATTGACTTGGCAGCAAAGTAAAAAGTTAACCAAACTTCTGATAGTGAGATAATCAGTTTGAGAGAGCTACTGCTTGATCATTTTCAGAAACAGAAATAGTAGAGACTGAAGTTTATTAAAGGTAAATTAAAGAAGAATCTTTCTATTTGAAACTTTCTGTATGCATATGTGTTCCAGGAGACAGTTGGGTCTTTTTTAACATATCAAAGCTATTTGCTAATGAATTATGTGAATATAAAAAATATTTTACACTGCAGTTCTGGATGTCTTGCTGATATTTTGCAGATGGTTTTAGCACTGTGTATCTCAAGAACACCTTCAGTTAGGGATTTCACATAGACCTTACAGAAAGTACTAAGAGCTGTGAGGAACTATGCAGAATGACTTCCTGACAAGTTACATGGTTCAGGTGAAAATCCAGGTGTTAAACACTGTTGAATTATTTTCAAAGTAATGTGTTTAAAGAGCTGAAAGAAAAATTAGGTTCAACACTGAAAAGATTTTTATGATCTGGAAAGAGTTAATGCTATAATGTGCTTCAATTTGAAATATAGTAATTTTGTCTTCTACTCACAGTCCAGAAAAGGCCTTGAAAGACTCACTTCAACAATATGAAGCTGCCTATTTGTCAAAATCTTTATCTCGGCTCTTTGATCCCATCAACCTTGTCTTCCCTCCTGGAGGTCGGAATCCTCCTTCTTCTGATGAGCTTGACAGCATCATTAAAACTATATCCAGGTATGTATAATACCTTTCCAAATGTGATCTTTAGCATGATAGTTCTTGCAAGCTGCAGTTCAAGAAATGACACTTCCTTAACAGCAAAAGATTGATTACACTTTAGTTATAATAAACTGATTGGTGTAAGAATTAGTTACGGAATGGAACAGAACAGAGTGGAATAGAACAGAAGTGAACGAAACAGAACAGAACAGAATGGAGTGGAATTGAACAGAACAGGACAAAATGGAACAGAACAGAATGGAATGGAACAGAACAGAATGGAGTGGAACAGAACAGAATGGAGTGGAACAGAACAGAATGGAGTGGAACAGAACAGAATGGAACAGAATAGAACAGAATGGAACAGAACAGAACAAAATGGAACAGAACAGAACAAAAAGGAACAGAACAGAATGGAATGGAACAGAACTGAATGAAATAGAACAGAACAGAATGGAGTGGAACAGAACAGAATTGAGGGAATGGAACAGAATAGAACAGAATGGAACAGAATAGAACAGAATGGAACAGAACAGAATGGAATGGAACAGAACTGAATGAAATAGAACAGAACAGAATGGAACTGAATAGAACAGAACAGAATGGAATGGAACAGAACTGAATGAAATAGAACAGAACAGAATGGAGTGGAACAGAACAGAATTGAGGGAATGGAACAGAATGGAACAGAACAGAACAAAATGGAATAGAACAGAATGGAATGGAACAGAACTGAATGAAATAGAACAGAACAGAATGGAGTGGAACGGAACAGAATTGAGGGAACCAACAGAATAGAACAGAATGGAACAGAACAGAATGGAATGGAACAGAACTGAATGAAATAGAACAGAACAGGATGGAACTGAATAGAACAGAACAGAATGGAGTGGAACAGAACAGAATGGAGTGGAACAGAACTGAACCGGAACGGAATAGAACAGAACGGAACAAAATGGAACAGAACGGAACAAAATGGAACAGAACAGAACGGAATGAAACAGAACTGAATGAAATAGAACAGAACAGAATGGAACGGAATAGAACAACACAGAATGGAATAGAACAGAATGGAACAGAATAGAGCAGAATGGAATAGAACAGAACAGAATGGAATGGAATGGCATTGGAATGGGCTGAACAGAATGGAACGGAATGGAACAGAACAGAATGGAACAGAATATAACAGAATGGAGTAGAACAGAATGGAATAGAATAGAACAGAATGGAATGGAATATATCAATTAGAAGAGATCTACAATGATCCTCTAATCCAACTGCCTGACCACTTCAGGGCAGGCTAAAAGTTAAATGAGGCTTTTAAATGCTGACAAGCTTGGAGCATCACCCACCTCTCTAGGAAACCTGTTGCATTGTTTAACCACTCTCCTGATAAAGAAGTGCTTCCTAATATCCAGTCTAAACATCCCATGCTGTATCCTGTCTCTGGATACCAAGGAGAAGAGCTCAGTGCCTCGCTTCCCTTCCTCAAGAAGCTGTAGAGAGTAGTGATGTTACCCCTCAGACTCTTTTTTTCTCAAATGAAGTCCTTAGCTCTTTCTCACAGGACATGCCTTCCAGCCCTTTCACCAGCTTTGTAGCCACCTATTGGATGTACTGAAGGACCCTTACAGCCTTCTTAAATTGTGCAGCCCAGAAATGCACACAGTATTTAAGGTGAGCTTACATCAATGTTGTGTACAGTGGAATAACTGCCCTATTATTACTTAAAATTTATTATTTCTTTTCTATGTTTGTTTTTTTTTCTGGAATAACTCATATTTGAATTTTAGTTTTATTGTTAGAGCTTACAAAATATCTGGAAAAGAAAGTTTGCACATATTGTTATTATCTAATATCTTAATTACTCTGTGTCAAAGGGATGATGGTAGTTGCTTGGCTACAATTGTGGTAATACTTGGTGTAAATACTTTGTAAGAGTAAAACAGCAAGAAAAGAGGTAAGGATAACTATTCCAGGAAGAATTTGATAAATGAGATGCTTTAATAACTAAAGATTTGGTGATGCCTACTCTGATGAACATTTTATGTAAATGATGGACAATTCTCACAATGTAGTATTGAATACTGACACTGTACTTGTTTCTGGGAGTTGCAGATGCACAGAGCATGTCTCTTGGTGTGGTTATTGCTTTTATTTTTCTACTTGCAAAGAAGGAAAAGAATATATAAATATGAAATTTCTACTGAGTTTTCCATAGTCACCTTTGGCTACTGTGGCTGTGGAGTTCTCAGAGAAGGTTACTCTTGGTGCCTAGTGTCTCTCCTGTTCTGGGGCAAGGTTAATCTCATCTCTAAGAGCATGGTGGTCTGTGTGCTTCTTTGCTTTCAGTAGAGCATCTGTGAATGCACCCCCAACTGAGGGCTATCTGTGGGGAGCTCCAGGAAAAAAAAGGCTGGAAATGATTTAGCAGTCTTTTACTTCTTTCATTTATTCCCTGTCATTCCGTTGGGGCCTCTGTTACTAAAAGAATTACCTAAAATACAGCTTATTAGTTGTGTCAAGCTAAGGAGTCCCCTGGGTATTTCTGCACAGCTCATGTAATTCCAGAGTTGAATGACTGTGTATTCACCTGTAATATCTGAAGGCTGCTGCCAAAGCTTGAGTGTAGTTAATTGCAGTCAATATTTTTGAATGGCTTACTAATAGTGATTTCATACTGAAATGTCATTCCTAAACTTTGCTCAATTTTACTAGAATAGGAACACCACATGTAAAATTCCCAAATGACTTGTTAAATTGTAAACTGAATTACAGTGCTTAGAAAGACCTGGTTGTATGTGTTACTTTCCATAAATTGACATGAGTACTGTGTCCAGTTCTGGGCACCTCAATTCAAGAGAGATGTTGAGGGACTGGAATGTGTCCAGAGGAGGGCAGCAAGGCTGGTGAGGGGCCTGGAGCACAGCCCTGTGAGGAGCTGGGGGTATGCAGCCTGGAGAAGAGGAGGCTTAGGGCAGACCTCATTGCTGTCTACAACTACCTGAAAGGAGGTTGTAGCCAGGTGGGGTTGGGCTCTTCTCCCAGGCAACCAGCAACAAAACAAGGGGACACAGTCTCGATTTGTGCCAGGGGAGGTCTAGGGTGGATATTAAGAGGAAGTTGTTGCCAGAGAGAGTGATTGGCATTGGAATGGGCTGCCCAGGGAGGTGGTGGAGTTGTTGTCCCTGGAGGTGTTGAAGCAAAGCCTGGACGAGGCACTTAGTGCCATGGTCTGGTTGGTTGGCTAGGGCTGTGTGATAGGTTGGACTGGATGATCTTGGAGGTCTCTTCTAACCTGGCTGATTCTGTGATTCTATGTCACATAACTACTTATTCATAGTTAATTCTTTATCAATTAAATACAGCAGTGTTTAGTTGTTAATTAAAATTTATGATCTTTGCTTCTAGTGAGCTGAATGTGGCTGCTGTTGATCCAGACCTGAGTTTAGCTGTTGCAAAAAACGTGGCAAAGACCATTCAACTCTACTGTGTAAAGTCTGAACAGCTTGTAAGTAATTTCATATTTCTAAAACTGTGTCAGTTTTGTATGTGCCATGTTCTGGTTTTGCAGATTTACAACCTAAATCAGTCTAGATAGACAAAACTTCTGCATTGGCTCTCTGTTATGTTTGGAAACACTTTCAGTTAAATTGTGCCTTCAGATAAACAACATCTATGGATACTGAAATTTATCTGTAGAACTCCAGGGTTTATTAAATTAATACAGCAATAAAATTTCTAGTTGTTAAATAAGGATAGTTACTTCAATTCAGTTTAATATTTAACAATGCTACATGATACATCATCTGGTATTAAAATCTGGACTACTCAAATAAATTTTTCAGCTATTGGTGAGAAAATGTGGGCTTTTTTTCCCATGTATTTATTGTTTTTTGTACATTTAACTCAGTCTCAATTTGTTGGCATTTCTCAAGTAGTTCTGGTCTCTTGACATGCACCATTCATTATCTGGTATTGAACTGACTAGAGGAAGCATCCCCAAAGCTGTACCCTTTGGGTAGGAATCCTCAAAAAGCTAATGGGTAGGACCCAAATGTCATGATCCTATGAAAAAGTAATTTTTATGATCAGTAATTTCCTCATGAAGTCTGTGATGGTTCAGGAGTTCCCTGCCCCCCCACACTTTGTAAAATGACCCAGACTAGAACTCAGCCAGCTGGAAGTTAAGGACTGAAGCTCTATTTACAGCTCAGCACAATGTACAAGCAGAGATATACACTATAGACAGGAATAGTTACAGAAATAGACAAGTTAAAGGGAATACAGAAACACAACTCCCCTCCCAGAAATCAGAGACCCCAGGAGGGGCTCCCAACCACCCTTTCACTTTCTTCCCACCCCTGTACCTTACCCCAGGGTTTGCCTTACACACAAGGTGAATTAGGAGGATCAGCCAGGGGGGTTAGAAGAAAAGTGGTTAGTAAAAGTTAATCAGCAGAGGAGCCAGAGCCAGAAGCTGCTAGACTCCCCCAGATGCTGTTCCCTCAGCAAGAGACATACAGAGACTGACTTATTTATATTTTGGTTTCTCTTCCCAAAACAATTTTCAGCAAAGCTATGAGTGAAGTAGACATCACCATGTTTTCCTTTCACAGCCTATAGTGTAATTTTCTCTATTAAAATATTCCAATTAGCCTCAAACCAGCACAAAGTCTGTTACTGAAATTTTAATGGTTTTCTTATGAAGAGATGAACATTTTGGGTTTAAACTGGCAGAGGGGAGATTTAGACTGGATGTTAGAAGGAAGTTCTTTGCAGTGAGGGTGGTGAGACACTGGCACAGGTTGCCCAGGGAGGTTGTGGCTGCTCCCTCCCTGGAGGGGTTGAAGGGCAGGGTGGGGGAGGCCACTGTGCTAGTGGGAGGTGTCCCTGCCTATGTCAGGGGGTTGGAACTAGATGATCTTTGAGGTCAATTCCAACCTTACCATTCTATGATTCTGTGATTTTTACAATACAGACTCATAAGGAATTACTAACTACTTGTCTTTATAAACAAGATTTTTCACTTAACATTAATTCTGAAAGCAAACTCAGACTCTGGTGATACACATTTATTATGTGGTTAATTTAAAGAAAGAGACTTTTAAACAATTTTTTGCAACAATTGTCTACAAAGCATTGCAGGAATTAAGTTATTTATGGATTCAGTTTGCCTTTTAAGAAACCTGCTGTCTGAATAGGTATAAAAAATTTCAAATTCAGTAACATACCTCACTTACTATGTCTGTTTGATGAAACACGTGGGAACTTTGCAACCTAATATGTGGAAGAGGAACATAGAATCATAGAATGGTAAGGTTGGAAGGGACCTCAAGAATCATCTAGTTCCAACCCCCTGCCATAGGCAGGGACACCTCCCACTAGTACAGCTCACTCAAGGCCTCCTCCAACCTGGCCTTCAACACCTTCAGGGAGGGAGCATCCATAACCTCCCTGGGCAACCTGTTCCCGTGTCTCACCACCCTCACTGCAAACAACTTCCTCCTAACATCCAGTCTAAATCTCCCCTCTGCCAGTTTAAACCCATTGCCCCTTGTGGTGTCATTGCAAGACCTTGTCAATAATCCCTCCCCAGCCTTCCTGTAGGCCTCCTTCAGATACTGGAATGCTACTATCAGGTCCCCTCGAAGCATTAATAGGTTAGCCAATCATGAAGGCCATAAAAATACTTAATTTTAAAACAAAATACATATTTACATTATTTTGCTGTATGTTTAGAGCATAAGGCTTAAGCTGGATACCAGATTGTGGCTTCATAATTTCAGAGTGAAATCTGCTCATGAAAGAAAGCAGGATTTTTTAGTGGATTGCAAGAGTGATCATGAGTAAAAAAATAGTACATTTATGCCTTGACTTATTATGGAGTGTAGTAGCAAATGGGAAAAAAGAGAATGTGCTATAACTGAAAGCACCAGGATATGTTTTCCTCATGATCTGTTACTGAATCAGGTCAATGGCTGATTCAAAAGTGTACATCATTTTGTGATCAAACAGATGGCAAGTTCTTAAAAAACCCTCAAAGAAGGATATATAGAAATGAGCTGACAAGTGTATGATTTGTGACATTGTACTAATTGACCTTAAGTTAAAAAAAACATAGGAATAAAGGACATTGACGTGTTGGAGCTGGTCGAGGGGAGGGCCATGAAGATGCTCAGAGGGCTGCAGCAGCTCTCCTATGAGGACAGGCTGAGAGAGTTGGGGCTCTGCAGACTGGAGAAGAGAAGGCTTCCAGGAGACCTGATAGTAGCCTTCCAGGATCTGAAGGGGGCCTACAGGAAGGCTGGGGAGGGACTATTGACAAGGTCTTGCAATGACAGGACAAGGGGCAATGGGTTTGAACTGGCAGAGGGGAGATTGAAACTGGATGTTAGGAGGAAGTTGTTTGCAGTGAGGGTGTTGAGGCACTGGCACAGGTTGCCCATGGAGGTTGTGGCTGCTCCCTCCCTGGAGGTGTTGAAGGCCAGGTTGGAGGAGGCCTTGAGTGAGCTGTCCTAGTGGGAGGTGTCTGTGCCTATGTTAGGGGGTTGGAACTAGATGATCCTTGAGGTCCCTCCCAACCTTACCATTCTATGATTCTGAGCCTTTGAACTTCTTGAATTTGACAGCTAAAAATAAAACCTAAAACTTTGAAAAACTAAGTGGCAGGAGTAGATCAAAGTGACAGAATGAACATGAATGTCCTTCAAGATTATACCTGGAAATTTGAAACAATAGCAGCTGTATTTCACACTGCTACCTTTTTTCCCTTTTATTCCTCCCCCCCACCCCATACTCTGATGTTATCAGATTAAAAACTCAAAATACTGAACACAGTTCCCAAAGCAAGCAAGTGTAGTACCATCTTCAGAGGTATAAAATACCATGCCTAGCCTCCAGTTGCCTCTCCAGATGGGCATGGCTCGCCCCCTTGTCTTGTGTCATGCTTGCCAGCCCTATGAATATCATATGGATCATCTTAAATTTATTTTAACCTATTTTTTGGCAGACAGATTGAGCCTGAATTGTCTACCATGTGTAGAGCAGGAGCTATGTCAGACAATACTGTTACATTATGTTTTTGTGATGTAGCCAAGAATGAAGTCTTCATTCAGTCTTGCAATTTAACCTCCAATGATAACTTTTTAAAGCTGAGAATGGTGACCATGCACCGTTTTCATTCAGATGCTTCATTTCTGGTAGTTATAACAAGTGGAAATTTGATTTCCTGGAGGAATTAGTGATTGAGTTGCCTTCCAAATTAAAAGTTAACAAAAGAATGACAGGACATGGGGCAATGGGTTTGAACTGGCAGAGGGGAGATTGAGACTGGATGTTAGGAGGAAGTTCTTCAGAGTGAGGGTGGTGAGGCACTGGCACAGGTTGCCCAGGGAGGTTGTGGCTGCTCCCTCCCTGGAGGTGTTGAAGGCCAGGCTGGATGAGGCCTTGAGTGAGCTGTACTAGTGGGAGGTGTCCCTGCCTATGTTAGGGGGTTGGAACTAGCTGATCCTTGAGGTCCCTTCCAACATTACCATTCTATGATTCTATGGATCATATATTTCCCAGCTAAGTAAGATTTGGGAAGACTTTTAAGAGTTATTAGAAAATATTTTTTTAATGTTGTTGTAATATCGTAGGTAAATTTGAATGGTGAAAAACTAGTGGGCAGTCCTAAAAAGTTGAGACATTCTGAATGTGGGGGTATTATTTATTCAATTTGACCAAAAAAAAAAAAAAAAGAAATTTTAATTTGCTAAGATTTCACTACTGTTTCTCTAGTTAGCTTTAGATAGGACAAATAACAAGAAAAGTGTTACTCTAGACTCAAAGATTTTCCATTTGAGTAAAAGTTGGTATCTAGCAACCTGTACATCTAGTACTAAAGTAAAAATAAGTAAGAAAAAAATGGCATCTTCCTATGAATCCAAATCATTTGTTTGTGTTACTTGGGATTTTGTACACTGCTGGCTTTTGGTTTTCTGTTTCCACACACCAGGAGCTAGCTGCTGCTGTGCTCAAGACTTGTTCTTGTATTAACAAATTCAAATTGGTTGAATCTGCTGTTGGGTGAATTTTTGGCTAATCCCCTGCTGATGCTTGGTGTGGCTGGTGCATGCCATGAAACATTCAGAGTTATTGTCCTAATTTCACTCAGTGTAACTGCAGATCTTCTTAGTGGATGTAGTTTGAAGTGATAATTATACACTGCACTTAACTAAAAAAATAATATTTGTTAATTTAAGATTATTACCTTTCAGTACTGCCACCCATCCTGTGTTTTGTTAGATGATGCTGAGAGTGTGGCAACTAATGAGGCAGGAATTATAAAATATGTAGTTATTTCATTTCCAAAAAAGCCCTGCCCACAAACTATATACAAACCAGTTAAATTTGGGTTCTGATTCGGTCGGGAAACTCTTCACAAGGATGCTTACAGGCAATTCAGGAAACTGGAAAAGGTTTAACCATAAAACAGCTTTGCCCCACTTACAAATAAAAGGCAGCCTGGAGCTTTAGGTGAAGTGTGTTCTACTCATGGTCGTGGGGAAGAAACTTCGAGATAGTCCCTGGCTCCCTTGCGGCAGTGTTGGAATTGCTCAGCATCTTGAGAGCCATTGAGAGACTTCTAGATCTTCTCGGGCTTAAACAGGGTGCTGGGAAAGAGACAGATGATCTCTGACCTGATCCTGGTTCCTCTTGGACTCCAGACTTGGCACAAAGATTCACAGAGACACAGGCAGGATGTCTTGCAATGTGCAGAGAGCACGATGTCCGGTGGCAGTTCTCACCACATCAAGAGGCACTTAATGTCTGCTCTTGGTAAACTTAAGGCACTTAAGTTTCCAGGCAGTTCAAGCCCAAAACATGAGGACTAAACTGGTCTGAAGCATGAGGCAGAGCAGAAAACGTTGGCCAAGCCGAGAGCAGTGAGGCACAGCATGTTGTCTGAGCAGAGCAGAACACAGAGCAGAGCAGCACACACTGAGGCAGAGCATCAAGCCAGAGGCAGCACAAGGGCTTGCAGCTTGGCTCAGTTTATATTATTTGCCCAGGTGTAATGGTTCCTTTGGCCACAGAGATTCACCAGTCAGAATAGCATTTGCAAAACTGACCATTTTAGGTGAAACCAGGGCTTGCTTACCCTTATTTGGGCAAGACACTATCAAGTACCTAAACACCTATGAGTACCTGTTTATCACTTTGGGAGGGGATATAATGCCCCAAGCCTTTGTTTTCCTCCAGGGCTTGCTTCCCCCATCAGCAGAAGGGTGGGTCAAGCCAGGACATGTTTTAAACCTATAAACCTTCCACAACAGGGAGGGTGTTTGGTATATTTTCTCTGTGCTGCTATTATTTTGTTTGTTCTTACTCACTTATCCCTGAATCAAGCAGCCCAAACATTATCATAATGATTCCTAACACCACAACTTCTGTTTAGGTGCCGTTTCTACATCCTTCTCCTTCCATGTTGGAAGAGATTAACAAATCTGATCATCATGTTTTGGATGAGACCAACATTTTCATTTTCTGCAGTTGCACATGATATTCCATTGCTTGTGCTTTAACATAATGGCTGCTTCCTGAGACAGGTTTTGTTCACTACCCTCTTCTTCATACAATTGAAGGTAGCCTAGATAGAACACTATTCTCCTTGATTTTAAGAGTTTTCTGGAGAGGTCATCCATTTGCATTTGCAAACACCTCAAGTTACCTGTCTTGATTGACACACATAAGATGTGCTCTTGTTTGACTGACCACATAAGGAAAATCAGCTCTTCTGTCAATTGCTAGGGATCAAACAGTTCAGTGGAGGGAAGAGGTTCATTAGAAACCAGTAAATTGCATTTCCTGAAAAGTTGAGTAATTTTGGTGGGTTTTGAGAATCTGTGCTGCTCAGTGAAAGATAGGAGCTCACAAATCTGCCTCTTAGAGAAATTTGGATCCATTTCTACATGGAAGACATGTACAAGAGAGCTTTTACCTCACTGAGATCTTCATTAGATGCCTTTGATACAGCTGTAGTAATTGCTCGGCAGGATCCTTTAGGGCAATGATCTCTCAACTTATTAGTAAAAACCTTTAGAGCATACATGTACTATTAAAGTTCTGGCATTTTCTTCCTGCACCCCAATGGATTGTCTCTCACAGAATCATAGAATCATAGAATGGTAAGGTTGGAAGGGACCTCAAGGATCATCTAGTTCCAACTCCCTGCCATAGGCAGGGACACCTCCCACTAGTACAGGTTACTTAAGGCCTCTCATAACCCCTGTGGTGCATGTGCCCCCACTTTGGAGACCACTGCTGTGGTGTAATACTCTGCAGTTGTCTTTCATAATAAGTGAACAGGTTTTGGCTGTCCATTTTTAAAAAGACATCTCGTTGATTGCCAAAGTCTTTTAAATTAAATTTGCTACTTTAAATCATATTTCTCATTTCTGTATATAAAAAATGAAAATTACAATCACATGTTGATTGGAAGCGAGACAAAACTGTATTTTCCCTGGTGATTACCTGTAATTTTTGTCATTTAGGAGACATTTAGTGAAATTTACTTGAAATATTAAGATTTTTTTCCTTCATTAAAAGTATTTTCGTGGCAACTTTGCAACCACTATGTTTTGGTTTGCCTGTTGATCTATCACTGACACACAGGACTGGATCCCTTGTGGAGCAAAGTCATGAACATTGAGGGTTAAAAACTCAAAGTTTGCAAGATGTGTACTTTAGCCAACAAGCAGAAATATAAATTGCAAGATCTATTGTCCTTGCAGGCTGAAGATGGAAGAGCTCTTTTTGGTCATATAGTCTATTCCTCTGCCAGCACAGGGCTATTTCAACTGATATTTATTGTTGGGGGTTTTGTTGCGTTCTTTAAATCTGCTTTTAGAATGATGATTTCAGTTACCTCATATATTGTGAGTAGAAATGTAAGTACTGTATGTTCTTTTACTTTTGTGCTATTTCTGTTCAGCTTGGCATGTGGGTGAATTGAAATACACTAACACACCCACCAAGTGCACATAGATGAAATGTGTTGTGCTGTGAACATAAAAATGCAGTTGTTTATAGAGAAGATTAAATTCTCCTACTTTTGAACCTCAAGACCTCTACTAGTTTCCTCCCTAGAGCTGCAGTCCTCCTGTCAGACTATATTAGTTGCAATCAGAGTCCCACAGAAATCCTTCCTGTCTTGCCTTGTGGAGGCTGTATCTTGTTGCCTTCCCCACCATAAAGCTCGCTGTCAGAGACAAAAGTGGCTCAGTGTCTTTTAGCCAATGAACAAGCGAAGAGTAATTTGCAGAGGCAGGATTGTAAAAATCTGGTTTCCAGAGCAGGTGGGGGTGAGTATGCTAACAACTTGTGGTGGATCAAACTATCTTGAAAAAACATTCTTGCTATGTGGATACACAATATTACACTTGCCTGATTCATACAAACACAATCTCTCTCTGCTGTGCTCCCAGATGGTGAGGCACATTTTAACTCTGCTCCAAGCCAAAGTAGCCATCTCAGTCTTGGTACCTTGATGAGCACAAGATTCTTATTCAGTGGAGAGCACAAGCAGAGCAACTTCATATCTGCTTGAAGTATAGGCAAAACAACAGTCTGCATGGCCATATTATATGAGGCAGAGTTATCCTGAGGTTGGGGTAGATAAGGCTAAAATCAGTGGGAGTGGAATTGTCAGTGATGGGAGAGGTTCCTAAATGTGGAGTATTTCTATGGAGTACTGTTTCTGAAAAAAGTATCTAAAATAAAGGATCTTCCCCACAGACAAGAGGCTGCAGACAGATATAATGGAGATCTTTCCCACTGTAAGCAATCATAAAGAGGAAGCACTCAGATGGAAAAGGAGAGTGGGTGTCGTGAGGGAGGAAGGAAATAGAGAATTTGAGTAGTCTTTTAAAATTCTCCTAACTGAATGTGGTTGGACTTGTGTCATACATCTTACAAAAGTTGTTAAATGAGGTGGAGGCCCAGAATACTGGCTGTGGGCAGTACTCTGGGAGAGCTGCTAATCTGTCCTTTGCCCACAGCTCATGGCAGAGGTTTGGCTTCTCATTAGGATTTTACTCTGGGCAATGCTTGTGGGGTTTTCTGATTATCAGGTTTGCCTAGTATAAACCACTTGGAAATTTTAAAGCACTGTATGGTGGGCACATTACTTCCTGGTGTTTTGAGGAATTCTCCAACCTTCTTAAGAAAGCATAAAGTGCCACTAAATGGGTTTTATATATTTCAAAGTTACCCATTGAGGCTTCTTCTGATTAGTGTTGGCCTCACTACAAGGCTCAGCAAAACACATCTGATTTTGCTGCAGAAAGGCTCTGCACTGTCAACCTGATGTTTACATTTATGTCTGCCTTTCTCAGTTGAGAGTGCAAGGTCAGTAAAGCTTTGTGACTGACACTCAGGACTTCCTTTGCCATCCTAGCTGCGAGTTCTCTCTAGCATGAGATGTTAACAGCAACATCTATACCAGACACCAGAAGGTGCCTGGAAACGTTCTTAAGTTCTATGGCCAGCTGTTGCAGGAGAGCCTGCCTCACTGCTGGTGAAGATTCCTCCTTCCCTAAAGTGTGTGCTTGCCTGCCAGCACCCTTTTGGGAATAATCTGCAGTGTTGCCTCTCCTGAGCTGTGACTGGAGATTGTTTAGGACAGTACTTGTTGGCAATTTTTTTCTTGCATCTGGAATTCATGCTTTTTTTACTCATGATGTAAATAAATCTAAGGCAAAAGATAGATGCTGAATTCTATAGCAATGTTGCTTTTGGCCTTAAGACCTTAGATTGCCAGAACTTCAAGAGACAGACATGCTTTCCTAAACATGTTTTTCTATCTGTAGTGTCTGTCAGCTGTACTTGACTTACTCTCAGGTTGCATTTGGTGTTTCTACCAGAGTTTTAGTCCTTGAACAGAGAGTTGTCTGTCACTTTGTGGCTAGTTGGCAACTCCAGATACCGCTGAATAGGGACTAGAAAACTTTTGGATATTAATTTGTTTTGGTTTTTTTTCAGGAATTTAACACTTTCTTCAGGTAGAGGTGAGATTTAGACTGGATGTTAGGAGGAAGTTCTTTATAGTGAGGATGGTGAGACACTGGAACAGGTTGCCCAGGGAGGTTGTGACAGCTCCCTCCCTGGAGGTGTTCAAGGCCAGGTTGGAGGTGGCCTTGAGAGAGCTGTACTAGTGGGAGGTGTCCCTGCCTATGTCAGGGGGTTGGAACTGGATGATCCTTGTGGTCCCTTCCAGTCTTACTGTTCTATGATTCTGTGATTCAGGTAGACAAATATTTCTTTGAGCCAACTCAGACGACCCCTTTTTGGATGCCAGTGTGTCCAACTTCTGTAATTTAGTGTTCTATTTTTAGTGAATATAATGGGTGAAGATATAGGCTGAGGAGCATCTCTCTCTCTGTCATGTTCAGATATTTTTAGAGCGCTGATCTTTGTAATGCTGATCAGCACCAAATGCATTACATAAGATTAGCATCAAAATACATATAATGGAAAGTCAGCTCTGCTGCATTTGTTCTTAAAATATTTTTAGTATTGCCCACAAAACTTGTGTAGCTCAGTGCATTACCCTGCCATTGTGCTTTGCCTCTGTTCTGTAGGATTTATTTTTAAAGATTAAATTTTCTCTTGTCAGACCTTTTCAATCACAGGTCTCCTTCCTGAGGCTTTCGATAAGATTGTCAATCCATGATACACCTTACAAAGATTTTAATAAATGCCCACTTTCCCCTAAGACTGAAACAAAGACCAGTTATCTCTCATCATCCTTCAATCCAGTTTATATCTGAACTTGTGATTTGCAGGTCCCAAGATTCCAAACTCTGCTTTTCTTCCATCTTCAGCCTCTGTTGTGTTATTTAATTCTGCTCAGGTAGCTTAATCTTCTGCAGGGGACCTCGACCGCCTACACAGATGGGCAGAGTCCAAGGGGTTGGTGTTCAACAAATCCAAGTGCCAGGTGCTGCACTTTGGCCACAACAACCCCATGCAGAGCTACAGGCTGGGGTGGGAGTGGCTGGAGAGCAGCCAAACAGAAAGGGATCTGGGGGTGCTGATTGACACCCACCTGAACATGAACCAGCAGTGTGCCCAGGTGGCCAAGAAGGCCAATGGCATCCTGACCTGCATTAGGAATAGTGTGGCCAGCAGGAGCAGGGAGGTCATTCTCCCCCTGTACTCTGCACAGGTTAGACCACGCTTTGAGTCCTGTGTCCAGTTCTGGGCCCCTCAATTGAAGAAGGACATTGAGGTGCTTGAGTGTGCCCAGAGAAGGGCAACGAGGCTGGGGAGAGGCCTCGAGCACAGCCCTATGAAGAGAGGCTGAGGGAGCTGGGATTGTTTAGCCTGGAGAAGAGGAGGCTCAGGGGAGACCTTCTTGCTGTCTACAACTACCTGAAGGGTGGTTGTAGCCAGGAGGAGGTTACCTTCTTCTCTCAGGCAAGCAGCACCAGAACAAGAGGACACAGTCTCAAGCTATGCCAGGGGAAGTTTAGGCTCGAGGTGAGGAGAAAGTTCTTCACTGAGAGAGTCATTGGCTACTGGAATGGGCTGCCCAGGGAGGTGGTGGAGTCACCATCCCTGGAGGTGTTCAAGGCAGGTTTGGACGTGGCACTTGGTGCCATGGTCTAGTCTTGAGGGCTGTGGTAAGAGGTTGGACTTGATGGTCTTTGAGGTCTCTTCCAACCTTGGTGATACTGTGATACTGTGATAATGATGTTTTCAGTTTTCAACTTGTGTTGAATACTCAGAATTAATATCTTCTATTCAATACCTCTGGACCACATTTAGATTAGTTGGGAGGTTTTTTGAGTTTAAAGAGGCAGACTGTGAGGAAACAGACCATATTTTTCTCACACCACTTGAAAACTTCAAATTTTCTGCAAAAAGGCTGATCCTTTAAATATGTTTAAAAACTATTTTGCAATTACCCAGATATAAAATACATCTTAATTTTATGCACATTCATCCCATCATCATAACTGTTCAGAATATTGTGGCAGATGAGTCTTCATTATTTTTATTTTATTGTTTCTTTCTTCATAAGTTTATGATGCATCTCATATGTGATAGTAAAAATAGGCAGAAGTTTGGTTTTGGTGATGCACTTATTAAAACCATGGCTTCAAAGATCTTGCAGTATCTCTTTTACTCAAGTTGCAATTAGATGTGCTCTAATCTTGGTTTAATATTTTAAGTGTTTAATAACAACCTCTAATTTATTAATGCTTCCCCTCGGTTTGTAAACTTTGCTGCAATAAAGAGAGTGGGGACAGAAAATACCATAATGCCAAGTGGAATAGAAAACAACAATTAATTCAGCTTGAACTTTGAGCTGAGAAGGAGACAGTGTCTTTACAAGAAATGTTTGTAGTGTCATTTATAGAAGAAAAAAAGGTCTGTCATGCTTGATGAGGAAAACAAAGATTTAAGTTAGCTGTTTTCAGTGGGTTATTTAGATGATAAGCAATATGAATGGCATTATTGTTGTCCAGAATGTTAAAGGCTTAGAGTAATGTAGAATCATAGAATGGTAAGGTTGGAAAGGACCTCAAGGATCATCTAGGTCCAACTCCCTACCATAGGCAGGGACACCTCCCACTAGTACAGCTCACTCAAGGCCTCCTCCAGCCTGGCCTTGAACACCTCCAGGGAGGGAGCAGCCACAACCTCCCTGGGCAACCTGTGGCTGCCCTCAGTGTAAAGAACTTCCTCCTAACATCCAGTCTAAATCTCCCTTCTTCCAGTTTAAACCCATTGCCTCTAGTCCTGTCATTGCAAGAGCTCCAACTCTCTCAGCCTGTCCTCATAGCAGAGCTGCTGCAGCCCTCTGAGCATCTTTGTGGCCTCCTCTGGACCTGCTCCAACACTTCCATGTCCTTCCCGTGCTGGGGTCTCCAGAACTGCACACAGTACTCCAGATGGGGTCTGACAAGAGCAGAGTAAAGCAGCAGAATCCCCTCCCTTACCCTGCTGGCCATGCTGCTCTTGATGCACCTCAGGACTCGGTTGCTGTCTGGGCTGCATGTGCACACTACACTGCAGGCTCATGTTGAGCTTTTCTTCAACCCAGACTCCAAGGTCCTTTTCCTCAGGGCTGCTCTCCAACCATTCACCACCCAGCCTGGAGCCTGGATTTGCGCTTGGGATTGTGCCTATCCAGCCGCAGGACCTTACACTTGGCCTTGTTGAATGTCCTGAGGTTGGCCTGGGCCCACCTCTGCAACCTATCCAGGTCCCTCTGGATGGATCCCTGCCCTCTAGCAAGTCAACTGTGCCACACAACTTGGTGTCATCTGCAAACCTGCACTTGGCACTCTCATGCTTCTTCATGAAATGTGTGAATCAGCTGTATATTATACCAAAACCGTGAAGACATAGTGCTACTGGCATTGAAACACTTGTATCTGTGCTGTTTAAATGAGAGAACTCAAAACTATGAATTAAGTATTTGTCATATTAAAGAAATTAATTATTAGGTATTTAAATAGAATGTAGAGGACTATTATATGCTAAAATAATTTCAGAGTAATCACTATTTCACTGTACAGTAATAAAAACTAAAGATATCAGTAGGACTAATACAAAAATAATCAGAAGTCAGTTAAGGTTTTGTAACTTTTTTTTTTCCCATTGGAGGAAAATGAGTTTTGTTAAAACTGTCCCTAGGAAGCTATTTAGATTGGTTAGAGAGTGCTTAACAAATGTCTAGCTGATAAGTCTAAGATATAGTCTAAGGTGAGGCACTGGAACAGATTGCCCAGGGATGTTGTGGCTACTCCCTCCCTGGAGGTGTTCAAGGCCAGACTGGACGAGGCCTTGAGTGAACTGTACTAGTGGGAGGTGTCCCTGCCTTTGGCAGGGGTTTGGAAGTAGATGATCCTTGAGGTCCCTTCCAACCTTACCATTCTATGATTCTAAGTCACTAAAGCATTTAAACTTAAAAATGGAATTAAGAATCTAGACAAGAAAGTTGCATTAAAAAATAGTTTCATGAAACATTTTCTTGATTCTCATGTTGCTTTTACTGGTTAGATCGTGACTCACATAACCAATGTGTGATTTTTTTTTCCCCCCTTAATTTTTTTTTTTTTTTTTTTTTTTTTTTGAGGGAGATACTGGATAAAATCCAGAATAAATCATCCAAGCATAAAAGTCTGGTTTTGAGTACTGTACTTCCTTTTGTCTTGCTGGCAAAATGGTTAAAAGACTGCTTTAGATCTAGCATGTAATTCTTCTAAGGAAAAAATCAAGACTGCACAATCCATACCTTAGAGCACCCTATAACAAAATAGTGCATTTGATACCAAATTAAATTCTGTGATGCAGAAGTTGTAGTAGGGTAGGGGTCAGGCTCTCCTCTTGTGACAAGACCAGAGGGCATGGCCTGAAGCTGTACTAGGGGAGGCTTAGGTTGGCTGACTGGAGGTGTTTAAGGAAAGATTGGATGTAGCACTGAGTAACGTGGTCTAGTTGATGTGGTGATGTGAGGTCACTGTCTGGACTTGACGATCTCAGAGGTCTATTCCAGCCTCAATAATTCTGTGATTCTGCGATTGTGTTGGATCCCTCTCGTGTCCTGGGGATGAATGTCTGTTCTTCACCTCTGGAGATGCATTCTCCATAGCTGGTTGAGTTTATATATAGAAATATGTCATATGAAAGATGATTAGTCATTTGGACATTAGTTTGCCAAGCATGAAAAATTCAGTACGCTGTTACAGTCAGATGTATTAGGATCAACACAATTGTCCTTGAAATCTTCCTCAGATATGGGCTGACTGGATAAATCTGAGTCTGAAGAAAGGTGAAACACAAGGGCCATAATTTTTAGAAGGTATTCTAAATGCCTTAGGTTTAGGATTCTCTGAGATTCCTTAATTGATTTGTGTTTAGGTTCTTTCTGATAGCAGAGTTGTTTTAAAGCATCTCCTTATTTAAGGGTATTACTCACTTTTGGTAATTTGTATACTGCTTTTCTTCTCAGATGATTTATATACTTGGAGATAAATCCTGTCTTTTCTATTACAGAATTACCATTTGCAGTTTTCCTTCCATTTCTTTTGCTTTTGCAAATATTAAGAAAAGAATAAGAATAAGAAAACACACACACACACACCCCCCCAAAAAAAAATTCCCCAAAACAGAAATACCCCCAAGAAAAAGGTTTGACGATTGTTGTTGCTTTACCCTGAATAGTCTGAGCATGATGTTCTGCCTTTTTTTGTGGTAAAGGACATAACAGTTCCTTCATATTTTTCTTCTGAAAATAAGGAAGTATTTTTCTGTAAGATTTTCAATGTCTCTACCATAGACCTCCTTTTCTACATTCCTAGACTATAGAATCTTCATTCTTCTGAGGAAGGTACAAGAATGTCCTGAAGGTGCAAAATAAATGTTTTTGTGTACATTTGAAGTTATTACTTGAGCTCACAGCTTATTCCTTTTGTCATGCCTTGAAATATTTCTTCTGCTGTGAAAAATTAGAAGCCATTCCAAGAACTCATTCTTTGGCCACAATAACCCCATGCAGAGCTACAGGCTGGGGTGGGAGTGGCTGGAGAGCAGCCAAACAGAAAGGGATCTGGGGGTGCTGATTGACACCTGCCTAAGCATGAGCCAGCAGTGTGCCCAGGTGGCCAAGAAGGCCAATGGCATCCTGACCTGCATCAGGAATAGTGTGGCCAGCAGGAGCAGGGAGGTCATTCTCCCCCTGTACTCTGCACTGGTTAGGCCACACCTTGAGTCCTGTGTCCAGTTCTGGGCCCCTCAATTGAAGAAGGACATTGAGGTGCTTGAGCATGTCCAGAGAAAGGCAACGAGGCTGGGGAGAGGCCTCGAGCACAGCCCTATGGAGAGAGGCTGAGGGAGCTGGGATTGTTTAGCCTGGAGAAGAGGAGGCTCAGGGGAGACCTTCTTACTGTCTACAACTACCTGAAGGGTGGTTGTAGCCAGGAGGAGGTTGCTTTCTTCTCTCAGGCAACCAGCACCAGAACAAGAGGACACAGTCTCAAGCTGCGCCAGGGGAAGTTTAGGCTGGAGGTGAGGAGAAAGTTCTTGACTGAGAGAGTCATTGACTGCTGGAATGGGCTGCCCAGGGAGGTGGTGGAGTTACCATCCCTGGAGGTGTTCAGGGTGGGTTTGGACGTGGCACTTGGTGCCATGGTCTAGTCTTGAGGTCTGTGGTATCGGGTTGGACTTGATGATCTTTGAGGTCTCTTCCAACCTTGGTGATACTGTGAACATACATACTTATTTGTGATTTATTCTTAACTTGTAGTTACTGGTTTGTTGTGGTTGTTATTTGGGGTTTTTTTTTGTTTATTTCTGTGTTTGTGTGGTGTATGTTGTGGTTTCTTTGTTTGTCTGTTGTTACTTTTTAAAGCAGAACATTAAATATGATTTATCCTCATCAGTCAAGGACCTTATTTTCCCAAACACATTCATTCAAATCCTACACTTCAGACCTCTAAATTATGTCTCTCTGCAAGTTGTACTTTTAAGAGGCCACTACATTAGCTGGCATAGCCAGTGGTGTTTAGACTTTTCTGTAAATTTCTGCTGAACTGTTTAATTTTTATCAAAATGAGCAAACTGATTCTGTATTTCTTAGATGGAAAGAGACTCTAAAAGATTCCCTCTGCTGTATGGAAAACATTAAACCTAATAGTATATCATCCCAATTATTTGTAGCTTATGGAAGAGATCCCAGGGCCAAGACTTACTGACTCAAACTCTGTAAACCCATTCTGTGATTTATAATAAGTTGCTATGATCAGGCAGGAGGCCAAGTAGCAGATGGATTGATTGTTCTCTGCCAGAGGTACAACCACATCAGCTGCTTCTATTAGGAGTGTATTTATTCCTGCAAATGTCAGCTTGACAATTCGAGTTCAATTTGTGCCATCAAAACACATTATCTTGTGATCTTTGAGTTAGATCAAATGCTTTGTTTAGAGACTACTTTCATCTTATTTTTGTTTAAGATCTCTGTACTCCTAAATTACTGTTTCCTGCTGTTTAGAGAGTGGGTTTGCTGATGTTGTTTCAGAGAAGTGAAAAATAAACAGAGTTTTCCAAAACTGTCAATAAGGATGCACGCAAGATCTTAGTTACTTAGTGTGAAACTGAGGTTTCTCACAAAATGTTTGATCACTGAAGGGAATGGTAGCAAAGCAGCTCACTTCTGAGCTGAGCAGTCAGTCATTTGGAAACATGGAACAAATTATAGGAAAAGATGTATCAGTAGTCTGAGCTTTTCTACAAGAAAAAACACCTGCAGTTAGCATTTTTTTATACTAAGGGGGGTACTGGTAGATAGTAGCTGAACATGAGCCAGCAGTGTGCCCAGGTGGGCAGGAGAGCCAATGGCATCCTGGCCTGGATTAGGAACAGTGTGGCCAGCAGGACAAGGGAGGTTATTCTGCCCCTGGACTCAGCACTGGTCAGGCCACACCTTGAGTGCTGTGTCCAGTTCTGGGCCCCTCAATTCAAGACAGATGTTGAGGTACTGGAATGTGTCCAGAGAAGGGCAGCAAGGCTGGGGAGGGGCCTGGAGCACAGCCCTGTGAGGAGAGGCTGAGGGAGCTGGGAGTGTGCAGGCTGCAGAAGAGGAGGCTCAGGGCAGGCCTCATTGCTACCTACAGCTACCTGTAAGGAGGTTGTAGCCAGGTGGGGTTGGTCTCTTCTCCCAAGCAACCAGCAACAGAACAAGAGGACACAGTCTCAAGTTGTGCCAGGGGAGGTCTAGGCTGGATATTAGGAGGAAGTTCTTGCCAGAGAGAGTAACTGGCATTGGAATGGGCTGCCCAGGGAGGTGGTGGAGTCGTCCCTGGAGGCGTTCAGGAAAAGCTCAGATGAAGCACTTAGTGCCATGATCTAGTTCATTGTCTAGGGCTGTGTGATAGGTTGGACTGGATGATCTTGGAGGTCTCTTCCAACCTGGTTGATTCTATGATTTGATTCACATCCTAATCTAAGTTCTACTTTCATTGCTTCATGGTGAAGACAAGAATTTAAACCCAAGCAATCTTACAGCACATATTCCAACATGCAAGATCAAATCCATGCTGTCCAGTTACATGTCTGTTCTTAGGTATTAACCACAGAGATATGTATAACTTGCTATAATTATTTCCAAGACACATTTCCAAAGCATGTGTATGATTTCAGACAGTATAGCTACCTATGTGTATCTGTGGTACTGCTTTAGATTCCCTTTATAGTTAGTGTAGGGAAACAGGTGCATACAGGATGCATTGGCTCCTGTTTTCTAAAGCAGGCTAGATGAATTACTCAACAGAAGTGCTTATTTCTCTACTTTGTGATTTAATGCACATGATCAGGTGAATCATTCATGAAATATTCTGCACTGGGCAAATTACTGACTCAGTATGAGACACCTGCAGGTGAAGCAGTGTAACCATGTTAGTGTACTGAAGGATACAAACTAAAAGATGATGGTTTTCAGAAGGACTTTTGAAATTGGTGAGAGCATAAGGACAGTCATGCCTTACTGTGTCAGGCTGAATCAAGTCAGATGACACTCAGTCTGCTTACTCCTGTTCAGGACACAATTTTTGTGTTGGCTTCTACAAGTGTCCTTTTTGATTCAACAAACCACCTCATCTACTACTTAGTCCTCTAATTGTGTTGAATTATATATTTCAAGAAAAACCTTCTAAGGAGTTTTCCTCCAGCTGGTCAGCTAGTGGATTGAACCTGCAAGTTGGCATCCTCTTACCTTGGAGAATGTCCTCATGTACATGTCAGAAAGGTGATGCCTCCAGTCTTTCTTTCTTGTTTTAATTTAACAGCAGTCCTTTGAGTTTTCTTGAAGTGCTGCTTGGGATAGAAGCTCATATTGACATTCTTGAGGGTATTACAAGACATAGCCATTGTCCTAGTGCTAGGATGCATGACAAAAATGTTCTTGCTAATATTCACTGCTGGGAGACTTGTCTACTTCACTCTGTCTTTCTCACTGCCATGTCATGTTGCTAGCTAGTGTGCTGGTAGCTGATATTAGGAAAGAGAGGTTGTACTGATGCTATCATCCATTGCAGAATTGCCAGCTGCTGGGCAATCATAGTATCATAGAATGTCAGGGGCTGGAAGTGACCTCAAAATCCAGCAGTGCTCCCCTACCATTTGCATCAAGAAGTTATCATCAGTGCACTGGAGGAACCTCCTGGACTGTGGCTGGCTGAGTAGCCCTTCCAGCAAATAATCTGGATAGTTAAAATCCCCCATGAGAAGCAGGGTCTGTGATTGTGAGACTGCTGTTAGCTGCCTGTACAAGGCCTCAACAACTTTCTGATCCTGATCAGGTGGCTTGTAATAGACACCCACAACTGTATCACCCATGCTAGCCTACCCCTTAATTCACACCCACAAGCTCTCACCTCACTCCTCATCCACCTGTGCTTTTCTGCTGCCCGTGAAATTGCTATAGATAGCAGACAGTCATTGAAGTAAAAGCAGAACAGTGTTTACCCAACTAAAGTGAAGAGTGGAAGTTGCTATGCTTAAAGACAAATGCAGAAGAGTGCAACAGTTCAGTCCATGTTGTTACTGCTCATTCAGGTCTAGCTTCAGTATGGTTTCTTTTCCTCTGTTTTCAGCTAGCAGGCCAGACTACCTCTCAGTGTGACTGATGGTTCCCTGGAGAAGGGATCTGGTCCTGCAGCTACACTTAGTTGTTTCTTTCCTGAAATAAATTCTTATTTGGGGTGAAGTCACTCTTTCTGTCTTCCCTATTTCTGCTTAGCATAAGTTTACTCTCCTGGCTTTCTGCATTTCTGAATTATTATAGCTGACTGAAAAGGTACCAGATTTTGTCTCTGCTGCACCCATCAAAATGAAGGCTGTTGGAATGTGTCTGTCACCTGGGTGGATGTGGCTAAACTTCACACTTACTTGACTTAAACTATTCACACATTGCAATCTTCTGTGGACAGATACCAGAGAAAGAGTTACATTACCACTGGACTTAAATGCATATGCTGTGTCCAGCATAGAGCTTCAAAATACTTACTATATGAATGATAGTGATGAATGTGAATTATTAATAAAACCTGGTATGATGGAAAATAAATTGAGGAGTGATCTATGTCTGAGGTAAATGGGCTATAACCATGGTTTGGTGGAAAAAGGGAGACACAGTGATGGCATTTTCCTACCTGGATGCGTGATTGTGCACTGGATGATAGAGGTATCAAGAATTCAGCCTGAGGCATTGAAATCCTACTGTTAGTTACAAGAGTCCAGTTTTCCAAGCCTCTTTGCTTTAGACCAGTGATTTTATTTTAAGGTAGACAAAGTATCAACACTTCTGGCTGTTGAAGTTCAAATTGATTGATTTAAGGGAATTTATTATAGTAAACAGAGCAGTTTAACATCTTTGTCAGTGACATGGACAAAGGAATCAGTGCACCCTCAGCAAGTTTGCAGATGACACCAAGCTGTGTGGCACAGTCGACTTGCTAGAGAGCAGGGATGCCATCCAGAGGGACCTGGACAGGCTGCAGAGCTGTGCCCAGGCCAACCTCATGAAATTCAACAAGGC
The DNA here is from genome assembly GCA_013396675.1 of Eubucco bourcierii. NCBI lineage: Eukaryota > Metazoa > Chordata > Aves > Piciformes > Ramphastidae > Eubucco > Eubucco bourcierii. The sequence continues at coordinate 38,867 of VWZE01018294.1, forward strand.
CAAGTGTAAGGTCCTGCACCTGGGTAGGTACAATCCCAAGCACAAATCCAGGCTGGGTGGTGAATGGCTGGAGAGCAGCCCTGAGGAAAAGGACCTTGGAGTCTGGGTTGATGGAAAGCTCAACATGAGCCTGCAGTGTGCACATGCAGCCCAGACAGCCAACCGAGTCCTAGGCTGCATCAAGAGCAGTGTGGCCAGCAGGGCAAGGGAGGGGATTCTGCCACTTTACTCTGCTCTCGTCAGAAAACCCACCTGGAGTCCTGTGTGCAGTTCTGGAACCCTCAGCACAGGAAGGACATGGAAGTGTTGGAG
>VWZE01018294.1:42066-53447 GCA_013396675.1 Eubucco bourcierii
CTGGCGGAAGAGTGGTGAGGCACTGGCACAGGTTGCCCAGGGAGGCTGTGGCTGCTCCCTCCCTAGAGGTGTTGAAGGCCAGGTTGGAGGAGGCCTTGAGTGAGCTGTACTAGTGGGAGGTGTCCCTGCCTATGTTAGGGGGTTGGAACTGGATGATCCTTGAGGTCCCTTCCAACCTTACCATTCTATGATTCTATGATAAGAGAGAGAGTTGTAAATGAGAAGCTTGAATGGTTAACAGAAGTAAGGACTGAGGGATACAGAAAAGCATACCCTTTCAGTTCTGTTGCTAGTTTATACTGCATCCTTGGGTAGGTGGCTTCACCTGACTGCTACACCTGACTCAACTACAAAGTTGAAGTTACATTGGAAATAGATATCTCCAAGAGATCTGAGTGCTGTGCCTGGGAGCTGAAACAGTAGTTTCTTATAGCTCTTGTATTATCTGGAGGTGGAAATCATGTGAATCAAGAGTTAAATGAAAGAACATTGTTATTGAAGTGCTGTGGCTTTCTGTCATATTCTGAATTGTTAACTGTATTTTTGTGGTGATGCACTGTTCAAAGAGCTAGTACTATTTAACAGTTTCTGCAATCACTGCAGCTTTCTACTCAAGGAGATGCCAGCCAGGTGATTGGACCACTCACAGAGGGACAGAGGAGAAATGTGGCTGTAGTTAATTCACTATACAGACTGCACCAGTCAGTCCAGAAGGTAGGCTTCCTTTGGTATTTCTTTTCTTGCCATAATGTTAACTTCTTTGCATATTCTCCCACTAGCTGATGAGAACTCCAACAGATGCAGCCCAGTTTTAGGTTAAGAGCTGCACCTTGCTATACATTTGTAAAACTCCTTGAGACTTGGTGAGCCCTTGTATGCACTGCTATGGGACAGGTTGCCAGTGTTAACAAAAAAGTGAAAGATGTGTTTCTAGAGAGCTATTACATCTCACAGGTGCTCTAGGAGCCTAAATAAACCCTTGTCAAATAAGCTTTGCCTTTGTACTGGTCAGCCCAAGAGCCCTTGTCTTCACTTCTCCCAGTCTAAGCTTATCTTTCTCATATGGCCTTCACTGCTTTCCCACAATTGTGGCCAAACAGAAAAGGGGAAGAAAAGGATGAAGAAAAACATCACGTCACAAATATTTCCATGCATTGTTGCTTTGACCAAATTGTGGCCTGGAAATGTTTTCAGGACTAAGCACAGTTATGAATAGCTCCAGTTTACTGGTTTAGTTGTGGCAATGTTTACAGAGTCTCTGTAAATTAAAACAAACTACCACTCTAGTGGTAGTTAGTTGTGTTTAAATCCTAGCCTGATTAGAAAAAAAAGACCACAAGTACTCTGGACTCTGGATATGTTTAAAAAATGTTAAATTAAACTAAAAAAAAACCTAAAAAATTTGCTTGGGTTTTGCAAACAGATGGTAGATCAACTTTTAAGTCTGCTTTCTCTGATGTATTTAGTAATGAACCTCCTGTGCCTTAAGTGTTGGAGGGAGATCTGGTATGATTCAGATTTCAAGTTCAGTACTTATCTGGCTTAAAAATACTATTGTATAGCTTGTTCATAACTGCAAGGAAACTGTTAGACTATTCCTTCAGATCATTCCTTTACTTCCAATACTAATATTGTTGTAGCTGGACATAAGTATTTAACAGCTAGTAATAATGCTGAGAAACAGCAGCTATTCTTTCAAATGTTCAAATGTAGTTCTCCATGAATTCTGTACTTAGAAGTGGGAGAACACACCACATTTTTATTCTGTTTCTGTTAAGCCTTCAGCTAAATTTCAGCTGAATTCAGTTTCTTTGATTTCTTTGCAGAGGCAGAAGCAGAGTCTATAGGAAATTTGAGAGCACAGGGTTGATACCGGTGCATTGAAAATTCTGTCTGTGTAAAACACATTTGATGCTTATCTATACCTATATAAACCATTCATTACTAAGGATAACTCAGCACATTTTAAAGTGAAATTCAATATCATAGATTCTAATAATTTGAATGTTGACTTTAACATTTTCAGGTTGTTACCAACCAGAGCTCATTTCCAGCAGCTGCTGAGCAAACAGTCACAACGGCCTTAAAGGTAATTGAATGTCTGTATACTACAGGGGTAGGGCTGTGCTTTTGCTACACTTAAAATGGGCACCCAGGTGTTATTTTGTGTTAATATATGTTAGTCAAAGATATGCAGATATTAGGAAATTTATATTCTGTTCTGTCTGCAGCTACATTTATGTTGCACGTGGCAATCCACTGCTTCAGTGGTGATTGTATTCAAGAATATTCTTATAATGGTCAGAATCCACATACCACCTAACTGAAAACAAACATCTTTCTCTGCAGCATTCACACAACAACAGCTGGATTCTTTGTTTGCCCCCTCAACACACATAAAATTGTGATTTTTATATTACCTGGTGTTTTGCTGGGGTTCTCCGTGGTTGACTGTGCAGCCCTCTGTGGATGGCAGTTATCCACATTCATGCTGCTGTGCTCTCATCACGTGCAGAGGAATGAAGGGCAGCTTGAGTGTCTGGGGAACAAACAGCTGAACAAACTGGGTCCACCAAAACATGTACATTTACAAACCAGGAGTGCCAGATAGTTATAATAAACAACCTTATTTCTATACTCAACTGGTGAAACCAGTTAATCAGAAATACTGTTTTAGGTTTTTGTCCTTCTATTTAGCAGTTTCTAATGAAGGATAATAACAAGCACTGTTGTCAAGATCTTTTTGAGGTGTCAAAAATGCAAATGCTTCTGTTTCCTTACTTCTTCCTTTTTCTTATTCTATTTTAGGCAGTCCATGATCTAATGGACAGTGCTGTTCAACTGTTGCTGAACTCTGTAGCAGATTCAATAGAAGCTATCATCATCACTATGCACCAGGAAGATTTTTCTGGGTAACTAGAAATATATTTTAGATTTTTCATTGCTTTAGTAAGACATCCTGCATATGTATAATAGATTGATATTACCACGATGTCCTTGGTGCAAGAACTCTTATTTGTTAAGGGGAAGGTAATGCTTTATGCTTGATGAAAGCAGAATTACACCTATCTATTGAAACAAATAGATAGCATCTATAGGTAGCAATAGGTAGCATCTGTCTTCTTTTTTTTTTTTTTTTTTTTTCCTCATTTTTTTTGGGNTCTGTCTTCTTTTTTTTTTTTTTTTTTTCCCCAGCATATTTGTTGAGTAAAATTGATTTTCAGTAGAAAATTAAAGCCAAGAAGAGGCCATTTTTGTGCTTGGAAGATCCCTTTTGCTGTCAAAATTTGTATTTTGTGGGCTCATGAGCTACCTACAGAACCATCAATGTTAGTGTTTCTCAAAATTGTAGAATCACAGAATGGGTCAGGGTTGGAAGGGACCGCAAGGATCATCTAGTTCCAACCCTTCTGCCATGGGCAGAGGCACCCTACCCTAGACCAGGCTGGCCAGAGCCTCATCTAGCCTGACCTTAAACACCTCCAGAGATGGGGCCTCAACCACCTCCCTGGGCAACCCATGCCAGGCTCTCACCACTCTCATGCTGAACAACTTCCTCCTCACCTCCAGTCTGAATCTCCCCACTCCCAGCTTTGCTCCATTCCCCCAAGTCCTGTCACTCCCTGAGATCCTAAAAAGTCCCTCCCCAGCTTTTTTGTAGGCCTCCTTCAGATACTGGAAGGCCACCAGAAGGTCACCTGGGAGCCTCCTCTTCTCCAGACTGAACAGCCCCAACTCTTTCAGTCTGTCCTCATAGGAGAGGTGCTCCAGCCCTCTGAGCATCCTCGTGGCCCTAAAATGAAACATATAACCTCTGATTCAAAATCAGAGAATTTTTTCTGAATTATCATTAAATATGAAATAGTTCCAAATTATTTTTTAAATTGAAAGCTCGGCTTTAGTGTGTCATGTTGTTTTCCTATAGCATTTTAATTAAAATGCAAAGATCTTGAGGCCTATCTATAATAGAAACTTCCTTCCTGTTAGTTTAATTGTAGCTTTTATTCTGACATTGCTTATATTGTTATCAGATGTCCTGTTTTCTGTCATGGAAATTCACTGACAATGTATATTTTCAGAGGTGTTTTAATTTTTTCTTTGGCTTTTATTCTTTTCCACCACTAGCAGTATAGCTCTCTAGGTGGATAAACTGATTCCAGTCAAAGGCCAGCTTTTATTTGATAGCCTGCATGCTCATGTTCCTGAGTTAGGAAAAGCTCTTTTGCTTGACTGTGGTTCAGAGAAAGCAAAAGGTGATTGATTTTTGTGTCCTGTAGCTTCTGCCCTGCTTCTGTGATAATTAGATTAACTTTAAAATCCTGGGTTTGGAGTAATCTAGGAAACTTATTCTATACAGAAAACACTTAGCTAGTAATCCTGTGACCTGCATTTGTATTTTTTGATCCATTATTAGAGTTTCAAATCAACAACTGTGACATTTAAATTGAGGAGCTGAAGTTGAGGTTTAAATGCCAAACAGTTGGAGGCCTTCCAAGTTGGGTAGGAGTGGGATGGTTTCCTTTATGTTGTTGGGATAAAGAGCTGTTTTCTGACTACTTTCAGTGCGTCCTACATGGTCCTTCTTCTGAGTAGAAATAGAATCATAGGATCATAGAATGGTAAGGTTGGAAGGGACCTCAAGGATCATCTAGTTCCAACCCCCTAACATAGGCAGGGTCATCTTCCACTACTACAGCTCACTCAAGGCCTTGTCCAGCCTGGCCTTCAACACCTTCAGGGAGGGAGCAGCCACAACCTCCCTGTGCAACCTGTTCCAGTGCCTCACCACGCTCACTGCGAACAACTTCCTCCTAACATCCAGTCTAAATCTCCCCTCTGCCAGTTCAAACCCATTGCCCCTTGTCCTGTCATTACAAGACCTTGTAAATAATCCCTCCCCAGCCTTCCTGTAGGCCCCCTTCAGATACTGGAAAGCTACTATCAGGTCTCCTGGAAGCCTTCTCTTCTCCAGGCTGAGACTCTACAATTCATACCATGACATTGCAGGATATGAAAAAAAAAAAAAAATTCAAGAATCCAGTAGTTTTTTTATTGTGTTTGTGCTGGTTTGAGGCTAATTAGAATATTTTAATAGACAAAATTACACTATAGGCTGTGAAATGAAAACATCATGATGTCTACTTCACTCATAGGCTTGCTGGAGAATTGTTTGGGAACACTAACCAAAACAATTGATAAGTCAGTTGCTCTCTGTCGCTTGCCTGAGCAGGAGCTGCTGGTGGGATCTAGCAGCTTCTGGGCTCTGGCTCCTCTGCTGATTAATCCTCACTAACCACTTTTCTTCTAACCCCCTTGGCCGATCCTCCTAATTTACCTTGCATGTAAGGCAAACCTTGGGGTAAGGTACAGGGGTGGGGAGAAGGTGGAAGGGTGGTTGGGAGCCCCTCCTGGGGTCTCTGATTTCTGGGAGGGGAGTTGTGTTGCTGTATTACCTTTTACTTGTATATTTCTGTAAATATTGTGTATATAGTGTAAATATCTGCTGTACATTGTGCTGAGCTGTAAATAGAGCTTCATCATTTAACTTCCAGCCGACTGAGTGCTAGTCTGGGTCATTTTACAAAGTGTGGGGGGGTGGGGAACTCCCAAACCTTCACAGTGTTTTAAAGGTGAATTTTAACTGTGCCCATTTCTTTTTCTTTTTTTTCTTGTTTTTTCAGATCATTATCCAGCTCAGGAAAACCAGATGTCCCTTGTTCTCTGTACATGAAAGAACTTCAGGGTTTTATAGGAAGAGTTACGAACGACTACTTCAGGCATTTTGAATGTTTTGACTTTCTCTTTGATAACACTGAAGCCATGTCTCAAAGGGCAATTGAAATTTTTATTCGCAACGCTAGTCTAATAAGGCCCCTTGGTGAAGGTGGGAAGATGCGGCTTGCGGCTGATTTTGCACAGGTACTTTTAATGCTGGTCTCTGCTTTTTACCATTGCTTCATTGTGTTCTCTGAGTGGTTATCAGTGGTTTTGTATAAACAGTTGTAGGGATGGGATCGGTGCATTGCAGGTGTACACACCCTCTCTGATGAGATATTGTATTCTGAGAAATCGTAGAATCATAGAATGGTAAGGTTGGAAAGGACCTCAAGGATCATCTAGTTCCAACCCCCTGCCATAGGCAGGGACTCCTCCCAGTAGTACAGCTCATTCAAGGCCTCCTCCAACCTGGCCTTCAACACCTCCAGGGAGGGAGCAGCTACAACCTCCCTGTGCAACCTGTGCCAGTGTCTCACCACCCTCACTGCAAACAACTTCCTCCTAACATCCAATCTAAATCTCCCCTCTGCCAGTTCAAACCCATTGTCCCTTGTCCTGTCATTACAAGACCTTGTCAATAGTCCCTCCCCAGCCTTCCTGCAGGCCCCCTTCAGATCCTGGAAGGCTACTCTAAGGTCTCCTGGAAGCCTTCTCCTCTTCTCCAGGCTGCAGAACCCTAACTCTCTCAACCTGTCCTCATAGGAGACCTGCTCCAGCCCTCTGTTCATCTTCGTGGCCCTTCTCTGGACTCACTCCAACACTTCCATGTCCTTCCTGTGCTGGGGGCTCCAGAACTGTATACAGTCACCATAAGGCACATTCAGGGAGCTCTGAGAGCTTCATATCAAATGGCAGTTGCATTTAAATCAACCATGTCCTGACATTTTGTCCTGCTTATGTGACCATTTTAGTATGTTCATTATTTGCCACCATTCATTCACTTCATTCTTTCTCTCTCTCTCCTAGTGTCGCTTTCTTAATTGCTTTGTATATCACAGTGCCCGTGGTGGCTAATCACAGTGTAGGAGACAAGTTAAAGAAATGTGAATGTCTTGTGAGAGAACAGACTTTTGGTAACAGAAGGGCCTTTTTCTTGTGGGATTCTCTTCATGAGCTGGTTGACTTAACCTGTCTTTCAGCTTTACGTAGCTCTCGTACTGGAGAACTTAAACACAAAGCAGAATTTCCAGATTAATATCCATTACTTGTCTGCATTATTTACTATAGTCAAAATCAATCCATCAATAGTAACACTGTGTGATTGCCAAAGAATATAGCTGAAAGTCACAGTTATTATAATCCAAGTGGAAAAGGGAGTTAGCACCTTCTGTGTGCCAAGTACTACTTTTGGCTGGTAGGTAACTGAGGTAGGAGGGAAAGGCAGGGAGGGAAGAATCTCTACCATCTCTGCTTCTGCTTGTGACTGTTTTGTGTCACATATCTGTGAGTCACATGCATATTCCTGAGTAAAGTGGTTTTTATTCATTACTCAGAGGTAGCAAGAGCTGCCCTGTGTTTTTTCTCATTTTCAGATTATGCTATGTATTTGGCATGTTTGAAAATGGGCTTAAGACAAGAACTGGATCTGGGTCCAACCAGTGCCATACAGCTACCTCAATGCTACCTTTGAGTTATCTTTGTCCAGAACTCTTTAGGGCATTCCAGGCTGCACAGGGGCTGTAGTGACTCAAATGGCACAGACACGATATCCTGTTGCTCAGGATAACAGAAAATGGGCCAAAACATTTTGTCTGTGGAGACTGCCTTGTATTCATGTTTTCTGGGACCTGTCTGCCCCTGTGACACCCCCAGAAAAACTCATGGGTTTGGGCATATGCTTGTGATGCCAGCTTTTGATAACCCCATATGCCTGGGACTCCTGGCCAGATCAGAGCTGTTTGCCAAAATGTGGCTGTAAATCCCAAACAGGACTCATTTCACTTCCATGTTCTCATCCATGGTGTCACGTGGCTTTGTCAAAGAAAAGAGAAGGTGAGGTTGCTGCTGCTTTGAACTGAGGAGTGCAGGGAACAGGTAGTTACTCATAGAATGGTAAGGTTGGAAGGGACCTCAAGGATCATCTAGTTCCAACCCCCTGCCGTAGGCAGGGACACCTCCCACTAGTACAGTTCACTCAAGGCCTCCTCCAACCTGGCCTTCAACACCTCCAGGGAGGGAGCAGCCACAACCTCCCTGGGCAACCTGTGCCAGTGTCTCACCACCCTCACTGCAAACAACTTCCTCCTAACATCCAGTCTAAATCTCCCATCTGCTAGTTTAAACCCATTGCCCCTTGTCCTGTCATTGCAAGACCTTGTCTATAGTCCCTCCCCAGCCTTCCTGTAGGCCCCCTTCAGATCCTGGAAGGCTACTATAAGGTCTCCTCAAAGCCTCAAAACAACAGATATTTACACAGAAGGGGGAAAACTGAAACTTGAGGTTCTCTTCATTCAGAAGTTTAGGCTGGAGGTGAGGATAAAGTTCTTCACTGAGAGAGTCATTGGCTACTGGAATGGGCTGCCCGGGGAGGTGGTGGAGTCACCATCCCTGGAGGTGTTCAAAGCGCATTTGGACGTGGCACTTGGTGCCATGGTCTAGTCTTGAGGTCTGTGGTATCAGGTTGGACTTGATGATCTTTGAGGTCTCTTCCAACCCTGGTGATACTGTGATACTGCATTTAGTGAGGTGCACTACAGCCAAATTCCTTGAGTAAGACTCAGCTACTTAGACAGGAATTACTGCTGTAATTCTGTTGAATTCTCCTGTTTCCAGTGTCAGTATTGCGTTTTTCTGTCTTGTACATTACAGATGTTTCAGCAGTAACACTCCATGTGTGCTAGTGTGGCAGCTTTAAACAGAGGTATGATAGGCTTGAAATACACCTGAATGTCATTAATGTGATTTCACAAAAATCAGTGCTTACAGGAGCACAGAAGCATTTTAAGCACTGGAAAATGTCTGCAGTGCTGCAAGGTTACTGTCACATACTGTGCTGTTCTTTGGGACTCTCATGTGAGATATTTTCAGTCCACATGCTCTCAGTTTTTATCCAGGCAGTAGCACAAGATTACTTCTCGGTTCACTCCTCTAAATTAATGGTGCAGTTTGTTTTCATTTGTTTTAGTATTTTTAAAGTGACTATTATTCAGTATTCATGTATGTAATACCAAATCTTACTTCTAAATTCAGCAGTAGTCAGACTGAAAAAAAAAAATTATCTGAATGCAGGCAAACCCTGATGATTTTTCAACATTTCTGTTTCTGGGGAGTGCCAGATCTTCTCCAGAGGACTTGTAACTTGCTTGTTACTCAGATTTGTTACAGCATTCACACTTAGGCACACTTTTGGATTGGTGGCTTGTAGTTCAGGCCTTTGTAAAACATGATGGGAGTGCTGGACAATGCAGATATAGGAATATAGAATCACAGAATCAGTCAGCGTTGGAAAGATCATCCAGTTCCAACCGCCCTGCCATGGGCAGGGACACCCTACTCTAGACCAGGCTGGCCAGAACCTCATCCAGCCTGGCCTTAAACACCTCCAGGGATGGGCCCTCAACCACCTCCCTGGCCAACCCATGCCAGGCTTTTGCCACTCTCATGCTGAAAAACTTCCTCCTCACCTCCAGTCTGAATCTCCCTACCTCCAGCTTCGCTCCATTCCGCCTAGTCCTGTCACTACCTGATAGCCACTGGCTGTACCGAGGACCCTACCTCATGTCATGACTATTTTAGTTTGTTGAGTGCACTGTTTCTATTAGTCATGTTTTGAGTTAATACTATTGTGTATATACCTTCATACATTTCTTGTCTAGGTGGGATTTACTGTTGAGGATTCTTTGGCATTGTTCAGTACTGCGTTCAAACTGTTTTGGTGGGGCATAGTTAACACTACTGCCAAGACTTTGAGTCTTTATCAATAAATTACTGCAAAATGTTTTGCACTATTGGTAAATTCTAGTGCAGAAGAAATGCTGATTAGCCTATGGTCAGAATCTGATTTCCACAAACCCTATGAAGAGAGGCTGAGGGAGCTGGGATTGTTTAGCCTGGAGAAGAGGAGGCTCAGGGGAGACCTTCTTGCTGTCTACAACTACCTGAAGGGTGGTTGTGGCCAGGAGGAGGTTGCTTTCTTCTCTCAGGCAACCAGCACCAGAACAAGAGGACACAGTCTCAAGCTGTGCCAGGGGAAGTTTAGGCTGGAGGTGAGGAGAAAGTTCTTGACTGAGAGAGTCATTGACTGCTGGAATGGGCTACCCGGGGAGGTGGTGGAGTCAGCGTCCCTGGAGGTGTTCAAGGCGGGTTTGGACGTGGCACTTGGTGCCATGGTCTAGTCTTGAGGTCTGTGGTATCAGGTTGGACTTGATGATCTTTGAGATCTCTTCCAACCTCAGTGATACTGTGGTACTGTGACACTGTAATATGTGGCATTAAAAAGGCAAGAATATCAGACATTTGGGTTTTTAAAAATGTGAGGAGATATGCTCATTTGGTCAAACATGATGACAACACAAGTGTAAATACACTCTTTATCATAGCCTTTCTAATTTCTTACAGAGAAGCAAGAGAAGAAGGATGCTCAAATTGGAGTTATAGTCATAAGGACAGAAACTACTAAAAGCTAAAATGCACTTAATGTGTAAAGTTAACTGTCTTACTGGAAGGGTGGAAGTATCTTCTGATGAGGGTTATCCAGGAGATATTAAAACTGAAGGATTTACTTAAAATCAAGCATTTGGAAATTGATTCATGAGGGAGAAATAAAATTCTGCATCCCTTCAAGACCATCTTCTTTTATATAACAGTTCAGAGCTCTTCTGCTCTGTTGCTTGTTAAAGCATTCTCTCCTGGTGAGTGGGTAGTAAAAAGCATTTTGGGTTAACATTTAAAAACATGGAATTCATCTTGGCCAGGAGGAAATGTAATTGCTAAGAATTTAATGTTAAGATTTTCCAGCTGAAAAGACAACTATTTAGTAATGAGAAATCTTGAAAACACCACAATAGGCACTAAACAATAACTTCACTGTGAGGTTTTTCAAAGTGTTCTTTGATAGATGTGCATTATCTGTATCTAGACTATATATTAACTTCACTCTTGGGTTGCTGAACATAATCCAATTAGAGAAGCCAACCATGTGATGTTTTTTTTTTTTTTTTACAATGTGGCTAGCCAGTGAATAGTTCAACAGATAATTGACCACCTAGCCATGGGCTATGGCAGGATCATATGAGAAAAAAAGGTAATACAGCCTTTTGGGGCTTAGAGAACCAGAATCATTGAGAAGCAGCATATGTTGGACCAAGGGTCTGCCACTGTGTTCTGTGAAGCATAGCACAATAACATGAATGGTCATGGAAAAGTAATGGAACAAAGTTAGTACAAATGAGGCAGCATCACTAGGCCTTCTGTTCTAGCTGCCTCATTCTCTTTGTCAGACATCTGCACTTCCTACTGTATCTCTTGGATCCTGTGCTAATGATTTTCTCACATTAGTTGATCCAGCTTCTATGGTTTCAAATTAATGCTTGGATGTGCTTGATTTATTGCTGAATTTAACCTGAATATTAACCATGGAAGGAAGGGGAGCCCAGGAAAGCTGG
>VWZE01018295.1:0-21142 GCA_013396675.1 Eubucco bourcierii
TTCCAACCTTCCCATTCTATGATTCTATGATCTCCAAAGGAATAAATCCTGGTTGTGTCTTTCTCCTAGCCCCTGGACTTCGAGAAAGTAGCAGAATACAGGTTTGACATCGAAGCAACAGACCCCACAGTGGACCTTCGCTATTTTAAATCTGGTGGCTCTAGGAGCATTTCAACAGTCACCATTGAAGTCACCGACGTGGACGAGCCTCCTGTCTTCACCAAGCTGCCATACGAGTTTAAAGTCAAGGAAAACGACCCAGAAATCCGAACCCTGGGATCAGTCTGGGCACACGACCCGGACGCAGCTAAACGCAGGATCAGGTAAAGCAACACCAGCGTGCCTTGCCTTGGTTTACAGTGGGGAACTCAGGCAGGGTTCCAACAACCTGACCAACAACTGAGACTCTGGCTTTGTTTTTCAGAATCATAGAATGGTTTAGGTTGGAAGGGATCTCCAAAATCATCTAGTTCCAACCCCCTGCCATAGGCAGGGGACATCTCCCACTAGTACAGGTCGCTCAAGGTCTCATCCAGTCTGGACCTGAACACCTCCAGGGAGGTTGTGGAGCAAAGAATCACTCAATGTGATCTTTGATCATGTTGGGTGATTCTGTGCTCCACAACCTCCCTGGGCAACCTGTGCCAATGTCTCACCACCCTCACTGCAAACAACTTCCTCCTAACATCCACTTTCAATCTCCCCTCTGACACTTCAAACCCATTCCTCCTCCTCCTCCTCTCATTACCAGACCTTGTCAGTAGTCCCTCCCCAGCCTTCCTGGAGCCCCCTTCAGATACTGGAAGGCCACTCCAAGGTCTCCTGGAAGCCTTCTCCAGGCTGCAGAGCCCAAATTCTCTCAGCCTGTCCTCACAGCAGAGCTGCTTCAGCCCTCTCGGCATCTTGGTGGCCTCCTCTGGACCCACTCCAACACTTCCATGTCCTTCCTGTGCTGGGGGCTCCAGAACTGCACAAGGACTGCAGGTTTGGTCTGAGGAGAACAGATTAAAGGGGCAGAATCCCCTCCCTTGCCCTGCTGCCCATGCTGCAGCCCAGCACTCAGTTGCTGTCTGGGCTGCACTCACACTGCAGGCTCACGCTGAGCTTTTCATCAACCAAGACCCCAAGATCATGCAAAAGTTAAAACAAAAATAAATAAATCCAGTTTGATTTTTCCAGCCACTGCAGCCCTGGACATACAATGGTGACCAACAGATATTACCAGAAATTCTTTTTACCTCACCTAAACTAATAAAAGATTTTTCACATTTATGAGGGAAATGAGCAGCCCTGGATACCTCTATGTGGTTACAAGTTATTGTTACTTTTATTATAATAACTCTCTCAAGAATGTGCTTTGAAAAGAAAATAGAACTTCTGAAACAGTAAGAGCCAATCATCTGGAAACCATGCCAAAGGACATAGAGAATCCTAGAAAGCTTTGGGTTGTGTGCTATTTTGAGGCTAATTGGAATATTTTAATAGAGGAAAGTACACTATAGGCTGTGAGAGGAAAACATGGTGATGTGTACTTCACTCATAGGCTTGCTGAGATGTTTAAGAGAAGAACTCAAAACATGAGATAACACAGGCTGTCTGTAGGGGCACAGTGTCTCGGGCAGTCTAGCTTCTGGCTTTCTTCTGTCTGCCAATTAATCTCACTAACCACTTTCCTTCTAACCCCCCAGCTGATCCTCCAAACTCNTTCCTGTCTGTTGTGTCTATCTCTGCTTGTACATTGTGCTGAGCTGTAAACAGAGCTTCAGTCCTTAACTTCCAGCCAGCTGAGTTCTAGTCTGGGTCATTTTACAAAGTGTGGGGGGTGGGGAACTCCCAAACCATCACAGTTTGGAAGGGACCTTAAAGCTCCTCCAGTTCCAATCTCTCTGCCACAGGCAGGGACACCTCCCCCCAGCCCAGGTTGCTCAAGGCCTCATCCAGCCAGGCCTTGAACACCTGCAGAGAGGGAGCATCCACAGCCTCCCTGGGCAACCTGTGCCAGCATCTCCTCACCCTCACTGTAAGAAATTTCTTCCTAGAATTTCTTCCTACATATTTCACCCTCAGAGCTTGCATAATTTAAGGGAAGCATTCTGAGGCTGCCTGGTCAAGATATTAATGCAATTTGTCACCCAGGAACTCTCTGCCCTTGCAGCCCAAAGAGCTGCAGTGAAGGCAGCGTTAGCAGCCCTGCACTGACATGTCCCTTTTCAAACAACTCCCAGATTTATCCGACGAAGAGCCAGTCCTAACGGAGACTACGTCAGGGTATCTGACACAGGAATTATTCAGCTCCCCAAGGCCCTGGACAGAGAATTCAGTTCCTCATACAACATCACTGTAGCAGCCCAGGAAATCCTTGAAGATGGTAAGTGCTCTCCACTTCCCTGTTTGAAAGAAACCAGAGCACAGCTTTGCAGCTGGACTCTATCATCAGAAAGCAAAGACACAACCTGGCAGCCTCTTTCCACTAGCAAACAAAAAGGCTGCTTACAGGCTTTGTACAATCGTCTTCCAGATATCTGCAAACAGGGCAAAGACCATTTAAAGATTTGTCCCTTAGCTGTTACGAAAAGCATTGAGTTTGTTACAAGGAACATAAAGGGCACAAGGAGAGGAAGAATCTTGGGAAACAGCCTAAGCTTGTGGCTAAGAGCAGAAATGTTGCAGCCAGCTTCACCCACTAAAATGGAGCTTTGAGATCCCACTCAGATGTTGCTGCCCAGGCAGCTCTGCAGAGCTTTGCTCAGGTTCAGGGAGCAGGGTAGGCCCCAGGGGCCAGTGCTCGGTTGGTTTAGGGGAGGTTGGCCTTTTCTGGAGGCTGAAAGATACTCAATAATACAAACACGGGCAGCTATTAGGAAACTGTCTGAATCTGACAAAGGTGAAGTTCACTTTAACCGTGGAGCTAGAAACTCTCCATGTTCAGAAAGTGGGAGGCAGAGGTGGACACAGTGGAAAGAGCAGGATCTAGACAGCACAGACTCACAGATGGCATCGGATTGGAAGGGGCTCTCAAAAGTCATCCCATCCAACTCCCCTGCACTCAGCAGGGACATCTCCAACTAGATCACACTACCCAGGGCCACATTAAGGCTGATCTTGAACGTCTCCAGGAATGGGGTCTCAACCACATCTCTGGGCAGCCTGTTTCAATGTTCCACCGCTCTCCTTGTGCAGAACTTCCTCCTGATGCCCAGCCTAAACATGCCCTGCTCTAATCTGCAGCCATTGCCCTTCATCCTACCCCTGCAAACCCTTCTGAACAGCCTCTTCCCAGCCTTCCTGCAGGTCCCTTTCAGACACTGAAAGCAGCTCTCCCTGGAGCCTTCTCCCGCCCAGGGTGAAGAGCCCCAGTTCGGCGCAGGCAGCTGAGGAGAGCTGTGCTGGTGCTGTCGTTGCAGGCCGCCTCGCCGACCGCGAGTCACACGCCCACGTCCACGTCATAGTGACTGACGAGAACGACAACGCTCCCGAGCTGCTGTACCCTGAAGAGCCCCGGGTCTGTGAAAATGCTGCACCAGGAAAGGTGAGGCAGCAGGGGCAGCTTTCCCTCCGTACTTCAAGTGCCTGCTTGCAGAGCTGAAGGGAAAGCTAGTCTCACTTGTCATACCCAAGCAGGCGATCATTTCACTGCTCTCCAAAACATCAGCGGTCAGAAATCTTTACACTCTCGAACATTGACTCCACTCTGCTCACACAAGTGGGCTGCAGAGTTCCTCTCTCTACAGGCAGCTGCATGTGCAGGACATGAGCACCTGAACCACAAAGTGCAGCCAGATCCTGCAGGGCAGGAACCAGCAACTGAATTTTATCATGGAATCGCAGACACACCCAGGTTGTGTCAGACACAGCCCCTCAGGAGCACCAAGTCCAACCTAGAACCCTGCTCTATAAGATTCACCTTAAACCATAGCATCAAGCACCACATCCAAAGCAGCCTTACACACAGCCAGGCTGGGGGACTCCACCACCTCCCTGGGCAGCTCATTCCACTCCCTGAACACTCTCGCCATGAAAAACTTTTTCCTAATGTCTAGTCCAAACCTTCTCAGCCTCAGCATGAGGCCTCTCCCCCTTGTTCTGTCTCCAATTCCCTGTGACCAGCAGCAGCCTCTCCATGAGAGTTCACAGGTGGTACCAAGAGGGACAGCATTTCCAACACCGCAGCACAGAACACACCTGTGCTTTTCACCGCACTGCAGCACCCCCATGCACAAACGGTGTTAGTGGGTGGGAGTTTACATCTTTGGCCTCACACACAAACACTCAGCCCGTAAGTGTAACTCTCTTTACTTAAGAGGCTCCATCAGTCTGACTCCCTGATGGAATCTCTTAGAAAAGTGAAGGAATTGCTTCACTTTTAACCTAAGATTTTACTCTGTCTCTCTGACAGAATCCTGCACTTCTGTTCCATGTTTTACAACTGCTCTAGCCTGGGTTGAAGCTTGCAAAAGCAAGCATGTCACTCAGAGATGGCAGCCACACTTCTGACATGAACACTTCTAAGCCAGCCAGCCTCAGAAGCAAATGAGCCAAACGTCTGTTAGCAGAAGGCTTTTTATGCTTTACTCAGATAAGTGCCCACCTGTAAACAAAGGGGCAAGACTGCTCTTTTCTATGAAGATCTACAAGGAAATGAGTTGCCTTGAAAGAACTCGAAGAGGAGCATCGCAGGACAAAGTGCCCTGCCCTTTACTGAAGGGTTACACACAACATGCAGCCCAGTTCTAGCTTAAGAATCCCAGAACTGTTTCAGTTGAAAAAGACCTGTAGGATCATTGAGTCCACCTACCAAACTATGACCAGCATGGCCGTTCGGCTGTGCCCCAAAGTGCCATGTCCATGTGTTTGTTCCATGCCACCAGGGACAGTGAATGCAATTTTATCCCTGGGGGCAATGTACACTGAAAATTATGACCTCTTCCATCCTTGCAGGTAATCATCAGGATTTCAGCTACTGACAAGGATGAAATATCACCTCGAGGGTTCTTCAAATACTCCCTGGCCACAGAAGACAGCAACTTCTCCTTGATTGAGAACTATGGTAGTGTACCCTTGCAACGCATTTTCTCAGCTAGCCAAAAGCAAGACCAGGACACAGGAGAGAAAACCTGTGGTTGGCCTGGTTCAGCTAAGTAACAATTTCATAGATCCACAGAATGGTTTAGGTTGGAAGGGACCTTCAAGTACATGCAATTCCCACCCCCCCCACACCATGGGCAAGGACACCTCGCCCTAGCCCAGGATGCTCAAGACCTTGAACACCTCCAGGGAAGGGCATCCACAACCTCCCTGGGCAACCTGTGCCAGTGTCTCCCCACCCTAACTGGAAGAGCTTCTTCCTGATCTCCCATCTCAATCTCCCCTTCTCAAGCTCAAAGCCATTGCTCCTCATCCTACCACTACAAGCCCTTATCAAAAGTCCCTTACCAGCTTTCTTGTAGCCCCTTCAGGTAGCGGCAGGCCGCTATAAGGTCTCCTGGGCACCTTCTTTCCTCCAGGCTGAACAGCCCCAGCTCCCTCAGCCTGTCCTCAGAGGAGAGGCTCTCCAGCTCTCTGATCATCTTCATGGCCTCCTCTGGATCTGCTCAAGCAACCCCATATCCATCTTATGCTAGGGACACCAGAACTGGATGCAGGATTTGAGGTGGGGTGAGGGCAGAGCAGTGGGGCAGAATCACCTCCCTAGCCCTGCTGATCATTCTGCTTTTGACGCAGCCCTACGTAAAGGTTTAATTTCCTGAACAGAAATGTTGTTTGTTGCCACCCAAGCCTCAGCAGGTTCCTTGCAGGCTGGCTCTGAGGAGAAAATGGACCAAGTGACTGCTAATCTGTGAGGAAAATCTGGCAGGGATCAGCTCTTAATTAGATGTCATTACTTCTTCCAGACAACACAGCCAATATCACTGTCAGGTACGGGCAGTTCAATCGGGAGCTTGCCAAAATCCACTACCTGCCTGTCATCATCTCGGACAACGGCGAGCCTGAGCTCAGCAGCACTAACACTCTTGTCATCAGTGTCTGCAAGTGCAACGAGAAAGGCAACTTCACCTTCTGTGAGGAAAGAGCTAAACAAGTTGGAGCCAGCATACAAGCACTGGTGGCAATTTTTATCTGCATCTTCACAATCATCAGTAAGTGTTTGGCTTTTGTCACGTTCAGAGACTCAGAGAGTCACAGATCAGGTTGGGTTGGAAGGGAACCTAGAGATGATATAGTTCCAACCCCCATGCCATGGGCAAGGACACCTCACACTGGACCAGGCTGGTCAAGGTCTTATCCAACCTGTCCCTGAACACCTCCAAGGAGGTTGTGGAGCACAGAATCACCAAAAATGATCTTTGATCACATTTGGTGATTCTGTGCTCCACAACCTCCCTGGGCAACCTGTTCCAGTGTCTCACTGCTCCCCCAGCCGAGAATTCCTTCCTCATCTCCAGCCTCAACCTGCCCTCCCCCAGCTCAAAGCCCTCATCCTGGCACTCCCAGCCCTTTTCACAAGTCACTCCTCGGCTCTCCTTCAGCTACTGGAAAGTAGCTGTAAAGTCTCCCCAGAGCCTTCTCTTCTCGAGGCTAAACAGCCCCAACTCTCCCAGCCTGTCCCCACTGGAGAGGTTCTCCAGCCCTCTGACCACCTTTGTGGCCTTCTCTGGACCCACTCCAACAGTTCCACAACCACCTTCTTCTGGGGGTACCAGAACTCAACACAGTACTCCAGGTGGGGTCTCATGAGAGCAGAGGAGAGCAGAGGGCTAGAACCACCTCCCCTGTCTGACATAAAAGAGGAGATAGTTTGGGGATGCTTTTTCTTAGCCAAGATCTACAAAAGCTTTGGGCCTGTCAAGTAGTCATAAAGGCAGAAATACCACACCCAGTGACTCCTCTCACCTGCTGCTCTTTCTAGCTGGCCTGCTAGCATAGTTTCAGCTACAAAACTGCTCACACTGACGGAGAAGTTCTAGCAGCTCTCTGTAATAGCTGTAGTCTAGACTTGGCTTACTGCTACCAGGCTCACATGCAGCTAGGAAACAGGAAATTGGTGCTGGGGCAAGGCAGTGAGATTCCTGTTTCCAAAGGCTGAACTGGTCTGGCAGTGCTTTAAAGGAATCTATAGCACAGCTATTGGCTGTCTTTGTTATCTACCAGAGAAGAGCAACAGCTCTTCCTGCATGGGAAGAGGCCTGCTTTGTAATCACCACATCATAGTGCTTGTTGCTTGGCATTAAAGGATTCACCAGTCCAAGGCAGTAGCTGATGCAATGAACTTCTGACCCTGCCTTTGTGCTTCTGATTGCAGACCACAGAACCACAGGCTTGTTTGGGTTGGAAAAGCCCTCTAGGACCATTGAGTCCAACCAGCAACTTAACATCACCACAGTCATTATACCTTGTCCCCAAGTGCCATGGCCACATATTTCTTGAACCCCTCCAGGGATGGTGACTGCAGCATCTCCCTGGGCAGCCTGTTCCAATGACCACTCTGTCAGCAAAGACATTTTTTCCCAATCTCCAACCTAACCCTCCCCTCGTGCAATTTCAGGCCATTTCCTCCCCTTCTATCACCTGATACTAGGGAGAAGAGACCAACCCCCACCTCGCAATTGAGTTGTAGAGTTCCTGTTCAGGCTTCACTGCTTTGAGACCACACAAATCCTGCAGTTCAACAGTGTTTTAAGCTGTTCTTTAAATAAATGTGTTACAGAAAATTCACTCCAGCAAAAGAATTCTTCAGACTGTGTCACTTGAATGCAGTTTTGTCTTTTGCTTCCTTGCCTTCTCCCTTCACATGTGCTCACCCAAGTTCTCTTTGCAGTAATCACCTTGCTAATTCTCCTAAGAAAAAGACACAAGAAGGATTTGAGTGGCCTGGGGAGGAACGTGGCAGAGATCCATGAGCAGCTTGTCACCTATGACGAAGAAGGTGGTGGTGAAATGGATACTACCAGCTACGATGTGTCTGTACTCAACTCTGTCCGCAAGAATGGGATGAAGCCAGAAGCGGTTCCCTCTCCATATGCACAAGTCCAGAAGCCTCCTGGAAACCTACCTTCTGGTGCTGGAGAAATGGAAATGATGATTGAAGTCAAGAAGGATGAAGCTGACAACGACAGGGACTTGCTGCCATACGACACCCTCCACATCTACGGCTACGAAGGTGCCGAGTCCATTGCGGAATCTCTCAGTTCTCTGGGATCAGGCTCCTCAGACTCAGATATTGATTATGATTTTCTCAATGACTGGGGACCCAGGTTTAAAATGTTAGCTGAGCTGTATGGGTCAGAGCCCCACAAAGATTTTGTGTATTAAGTTAGCCATGAATTTCCTCCCTCCCGCTACAGGTAAGACATCCAGAGCCTGCCACGGGCCAAAGAACTCACAGCTCTCCAGCCAAGCCATACAAGGATTTCAGACAGACATGGCTAAGAACCTGCCAGCAGCAGGGATAAATGAAACACACAGCTCACCTCTGTGGACTTCCCCCAGCACTGCTGTCCTTGCCAACACCCCCGCAACTGCTGCCTGAGGACCTGCCCCAGCTTTCTAGGACACAGCTGCTCTCCCTGCCTGGACAGAGACTTCTCCTTTAAAAGTGGCTTTGTCCCCACTTTCTCCTTCACTCCTCTCCTCCTGTACTGCATCCCTCAATGAGTTTTCAAGGTCCCCACCCAGCGGGTCAGAGAGGTTGGGTGGCCTTGGAAAGGAGTGTTTTGCATAGCCCTCAGTGTCTGCAGCCAGCTGGTTTGCCTGGCCCCCTTGTAACATCTTTATTGACATTGCTCAGCCAGCAGAGGAGGAACATATGGGCTATCACTTAATATCAGGAATTCTTCCATCACTTTCAGAAAGAGGCAGGGGTTTTCCTTCTTTCCAATCTATTAATTATTCTTGCTTTATAGTCTCCTGCTACAGCTCTGAGTTACTACAGATAAAACCAGACAAGATTTTTAGATGCACGACCTGGTTTTATCTGCCATTTCTAACAGCCTGATGGTGATTTCAGGCACCTTTCTGCCATCCTAGAATTGGCTCCAGCTAGCAGCAAAAGCTGTTTTTCCTTTCTGTCAGTAGCATCTCAGTGCTACCCAATGGAACACATCCTGCAGGGCAGGCAATGCAGAGGTCAGGGGAATGTTAAGACTTCAACACTGTAAATCTCTCTGGATGGCAACCTAGGTCTCTCTAGATGCCTAAAGGGGCTGAAGAGTTTTTGGGGTTTTTTTTTAATTCAACATTATTGAAGCAACTGTATATTTTTCAGGGACAAGCACACCAAGGGCCTCATTACTGTGAAACTGTTCTGATGTTTTCCTAAGCAGGTACTGTAAAACGGGTATTCTCCACCTAGGAAAGGCTACACACCCACACATCTGTCTGCACAACACGACTGCAAAGAGAAGCAAGGCTTTGGAGCTGCAGCTGTCACGTCCCTGGCCGGCATGTGTTTTCATTTCTCACCTGATGAAGAGCCATAGAATGGAACTTGCCATGCAGGAAGCTAGAAGAGCCCCGGGCAGTGCTGGGTTTGTCTGTCTGTCAGGCCGGAGACAATGGCCTGCCCCTGGCTTCTGGCAATGCAGGCTCCTGCTGCCTTCAGCAGGAACAGAGCCCTGCCACACAGACACTCCGCTCTGCAGGGTCCCTGCTGGAGCTGTATACATTAGTTTAGTTTGTTTGACTATTTAATTTTGGTAGCTAACCAAGTAATACTAAATCTTTCTTTCTTTCTTTCTTTCTTTCTTTTTTCTCCCTTTGTTCTGTTTTTGGTTTTTTTTCCCTTTTCCTAAATCAGCAGAGTGGAACCTCACAAATTTGCTTCTCACTTATTTAGGCCCTTTGTGATTGCGACTCCCTTCCTCCAAAATGTTTTCCTGGCAGGAAAAAGCAACACGTTATAAAATGATAGATAATATACATAATTACATATACACACACAGATTATATGTAATGTAGCATTACATATATAAGATTACATTATATATATTATGTGGAGGTAGTTGCAACTACATCAGTTCTCCTTGCTGTCAAAAGTTGCCCAACCCAGTCCTCAGCTGGACACTGATGCTCACTCACCATCATCACCAATGCAATCACTCAGGGCTTCAGCTGTGAACTAAAGGAAACCAAAGCAGAATTCTGTCCAGTCAGGTCAGCTTTGGATCACATACTCTTTATTAAAAAAAATACCTCTTGGGATGACTTCAGAAGTGTTCACTCACTTCTGGTTTGCTTAACCCAGCCCAAGGTGCATTCTGCCGAGGTTCCACACGTTAGTATGCTAGAATGAGTGCTAACTAATAATACTCACAGTTTAAGGATCTTACCAGTAACTAAGGTATTGGCTATCAAAAGGTAAGGTTAGTTATGTGATTATTTAGAGCAGTAAGTAGAGTACTTTGGTAAGCAGCAGGCAGATAGCACTGCCTGTAACCGCTGTCTTTTAGCCTGTGTTATAAAGCTGTTTGAAGGAACTCTGTACCAAGTTCCACTGTATAAAGATGTTTGCACTGGAGAATTTCTTTCTGTATTCCTGTACTGTTGTGTTTTGTTTTGCTACATAAAAGCCAATCTCACAACAGATTTCCTGTGCATCAATGAGTTTCACAACACCAGGCTTTGTACCCTGCTGAGCTCAGCTGCCTAACCTCTGCTCTCTGGGCTCTAAGTGAACTCAGAGCAGCCACAAATTCACCAAAGGACTTTCCGTAAGGGAAGTTTTCTCCCACTCTTTGGAAAGCTGTCAGCAAAGCTCCTGGGGTATGGAAGAGAAAAAGCCCAGCAGTGCAGTCTGGTTTCAGCAGCTGGCAAGGTTGAACCCTCTGACTTTGGAGGGCTCGTGTCTGCCAGTGCTACAGGATGCATCCATTTCCAGCAGATGTTTGGTATTTCAGCAGCCAGGCATCAGAGGTGATTCTAAACCACTTTGCTGAGATCCTGCCCCTTCTTCCTACTGGAAAAGTCCTTTTCCCAAAGAGTAGAGGACATACTGCAGGACTGAGCACCAGCATCCTGGCTCAGCACAGGGCACCCACCTAGGGGGGCACCACTCAGATGGCCACTGCCTGCTGCCTCGGTGGGAGAAAGGCTGAAATTGCAGCCCACCCCCGTCCCAGCCCCTGGCCTGATTCACAGAATGCTTTGAGTTAGAAGGGACCTTAAGGATCATTCAGTTCCAAGCCCCTGCCATAAGCAGGGACACCTCCCACCAGCAAAGGTTGCTCAAGGCTTCATCCAACCTGGCCTTGAACACCTCCAGGGAGGATGTGAAGCACAGAATCACCCACTGTGATCAAAGATCGTATTGGGTGATTCTGTGCTCCACAACCTCCCTGGGCAGCCTGGGACCTTGGAAGCAAACAGCTCTTGATCTTTCTGTACTCAGCAGCCTCCTTTGGTCCTATGAATCCTGATTCTGGGCAATACCATCTGACCTGAGCAACTGCTTGCAAGAAATGCCACCCCTGGATGCTAGGTGTGACAGCACCGTCTAGTTCTCTCCCGCCTAGTGTCACTCTTCACACTCTCGTGGCTTTTCACCTGCTAAGAGTGTGTCTGACACCTTAGAATCATGGAATTGTTTTGTTTGGAAAAGCCCTCTAAGATTATTGAGTCCAACCATCAACCACCACGGCACTAAATCATGGCCCCAGGTTTCTTGAACACCCCCAGGGATGGCAACTCCACCACAAAGTTTGGAGTGTATGTAAGGCTTGTCAGCTCTTCTGTGAAGTTTCCTGCTGTCATTGATCACCTATTTTATTGGTTTGGGGTTTTTGGTTGGGTTGGGGTTTTTTTGGTGTCTCTTTTTCTATTTATTTTTAAATCTAGGTAAGCATTAAGCAAGCCTAAGGCAGTTGAAATGAAGGTTTGCTGGAAATAGGGCAAGAACAGAAATGATAGAATTATTTCAGTTGGAAAAGAAAGACTCTAAGGTCATTGAATCCAACCATCAATCCAGCACCACCATGGACATTATATCTTGTCCCAAAGTACCATGTTCACAGGTTTCTTGAACACCCCCAGGGATGGTGACTCCAGCACCTCTCTGGGCAGCCTGTACCAACCCCTGACCACTCTTGCAGCAGACAATTCTCCCACTCTCCAACCCAACCCTCCCCTGGCCCAATTTCAGGCCATTGCCTTTCATTCTGTCACCTGTCCCTGGGGAGAACCTGCCCTGCTGCCACAGACACACCAGCAGGATTGCTCTGCAGCACACAAAGCTGCAGCCTTCTCCCCTGCCACCACTCAGATAAGACACAGCAGAACAGAACACACCTGACCCACAATAAAAAAAAAATAATTACAAATTACCTCTAAAATTTGCATAGTTTCTTACCTATTCTTCTTTGCCTATTAATAACATATTAACTGGGGTATATTAGTAATGATTATCCCAGTATATTCCCAAGATCTTTTAGTGCTTTAAAAAAGGAAAAATAAATCCCATCAAATTTTGGCACTTGCACCTTACAAAGCCAGGAATAAAGCAAAAAAAAAAAAAAAAAGTGAAGTTCAATTCTTTCACTGCTAATTGCCATGAGCAAACTCCACCTCAAACACACTTGAGCACAGGTTGTATTAAAAACACAATAGATGTGCTAATTATGTTATAATGAAATGCAGCTTTCCCTAGCAAGAATTTGATTAAACAGCTCCTTGCAGCTTGTAGCAGAGATTAGTCTCATAAAGGTTTTTATTCTTCACTTAATTAATATGCATTTGAATATCTTAGCCCTAAAAATGTATCTTCAAGTATTGTTTTATTAGATACAGACACAGGAGTTCATGCCATTTAATAGAAGTTTTCACTCCCACCCCATCAGAATTTTTTTTAAGGATCAGAATCCTTGGTAGGGATCCAAGCAGCAATGAAGAGCTGCTTAAATATTGACATCTGACACTCTCCCACACTTCCCTGATAATGTCCTGTTATCAAAAGGGATTTCCACTGCTCAGAGAAGGGAAGAAAGAACAATTCTATCAGGTGTTAGCTGATTCTAGTCTAGCACTGCTAATATACTGACAGCAACAGCAAGGCCAGTGAAAGCAAAAAAGGTTAATCATATAAAAAGAAGGAATGAAAGGAAAAGGAAGGCAGGGAGGGGAGGGGAGAAAAAGCCAAAAGACACAACTGGCAGAACACCACCACCACACCAAGCAAAAAACAAACTACACAAAAACAAATTAAAAAACACAAGGCAACCAAAACAAGCAGGCAAAAAAAGTCAAACCAACAAAACAACAAAAAAACAAACCTACAAAACCTGAATGGAGCAAACAAAAAACAAACAAAAAAAATCAACAAAAAACCCTAAACCAAACCAAATAAAAACAAACAAAAAAAAACCCACTCAGATAACCTAGAAAAATGTTTCAAACAAGCAAACAAAAACCAAGAAGAAACAAAAAAAAGCAACAAACAGCCACAAAGAAAATCACAAAAGCTAACCAAAGAAGCCCAACCAACAGACAAAAAAACCCAAACTGACCAACCAAAAAAACAAAGCAAAGAAACAAACAAACAAAACCAATCCCAACTCTTTTGAGTTCTTCCATTCTGTGTTCTCCTTTTTCCTCCTCAGCAAAATGGGCTGAGAATAGCCCCAGAAGGGACCTGCTCAAGCACAGCTCCTGGCATGGAGCCAGAAGAAACTGGAGTAAATCAGAGAGCCACTCTGGGGTGTTTGGCAGCTTAGATCTCTAAGGTCCTTCCCAACCTGAGCCACTCTGTGACTCAGTGTCAGGGCACAGATCCCCCATCTCTCCTCATTTCAAATGTTCTCACTCCTACATGTCACATGCAGGAGAAGTGCTCTCAGTGGCAGAAGCCATGCAGCCACACCACCTCATCTGGCCAGAGGTGGCAATTAGACTTATTCCCATCACATTTCAGGTGAGGGAAGGACAGAAGTAAAGCCACCCTCTTTCCTGTCCTATTCCTCCTTCCTATTTCTTTTTCTGTTTACTAAATGCTTCCCATTGGAGAGAGTAAAAAATGAATCTCCTGAGCTTTTCCCTTCACATGCCTCCTGGAATGAAAGAAATCACCAAGATGACATCTTTCCCATTTAAGAAGCTATCACAATTTGCAGCACAAGTCATCATGTCTTAGCAGGAACTGAATCACAGCTTGATCAGATCAAAGTGGATGATTTAGCCTAGATCTAGTCCACAGCAAAAGCATGACAGAAAACAAACCAGCAAAGACACCCTGTTAGTCTGCACCAGGAAAAGAAAAAAAGGCAAAAGCAAAAAAAGGAAAAGCAAAACTCGATTATGAACAACAAAAATCCCTG
Source organism: Eubucco bourcierii (assembly GCA_013396675.1). Taxonomy (NCBI): domain Eukaryota; kingdom Metazoa; phylum Chordata; class Aves; order Piciformes; family Ramphastidae; genus Eubucco; species Eubucco bourcierii. The sequence continues at coordinate 14,301 of VWZE01018295.1, forward strand.
GATCTTTGCTGACCTCCCTCATCTTCCTGACTTTGTTCCTTCCTGACCTGAAAGAAATGGGAAAAAGAGCATTTCCTTCCCCTGATCCCTGCTTTCCCACAAGACTCTCTGGATGCATTCCAGTTAACCCCTTCATTGGCCAAGGCCCTGCTGAAATCTCTGCAGTTCTCTTCCTCATGGAAAGCAACCAACCTCTGCTTGTTTGGCAAACTTCTTCAGACACTGCCCTTCAAGCAGAGCAGAGCAAGGCAGAGTCCACCAGGCAAACACCTCTGGAAAATAAACCAAGTAAGGTTCTCCAGTGAGCCAGTAACAGCTGGACTGCAAATGGCCCAAAGAGCTCTTCTGGCAGCCTCACCAGAGCTCAAGGCCTGACCTGCAATGCCCTCTGCAAACCAGAAGGCTCCCACATGGAGAGGTTCAAAAGGAGGCAGGGTGTAGCCATCTGCTACTCTGACCTGCAGGAAACCTCCCCCACTGCAGGCATTTCTTGGGACAACATCTAAAGACTAATTTTGTGTGGAGAGAACAGACTGAAATGTGAGTCCAGCTCCCATCACTGTAAAACGTCTTCCCTGAACAACTGCCTCTGCTTTGCTCTCTCTACTTAAAACAGCAAACCTGAAGAACTTAGAAGTGCCAAAAACATGACAGGAACTCAACGACCACGAGCCAGCAACGTGCCCTTGGGGCCAGGAAGGCAAATGGCATCCTGGGGTGTGTCAAGAAGTGTGGCCAGAAGCTCAGGGGAGGTTCTCCTCCCCCTCTACTCAGACCTGGTGAGGCCATATCTGGAGTACTGTGTCCAGTTCTGGGCTCCCCAGCTCAAGGACAGGGACTTGCTGGAGAGAGTACAGCAAAGGGTTAGAAAGATGCTGAGGAGAATGGAACATCTCTGTGATGAGGAAAGGTTGAGAGTTGGGGCTGCTCAGTCTGGAGCAGTCTGAGGGAGATCTCAGCAATGCTGATCAATACCTGAAGGGTGGGTGTCAGGAGGATGGGACCAGGCGGCCCAGTGACAGGACAAGGGGTAACAGGCACAAATCTGAAAATATGAGGAGAGGCTGAGGGAGCTGGGGGTGTGCAGCCTGCAAAAGAGGAGGCTCAGGGCAGAGCTCATTGCTCTCTGCAGCTATCTGAAAGGAGGTTGCAGCCAGCTGGGGTTGGGCTCTGCTGCCAGGCACCCAGCAACAGAAGGAGGGGACACAGCCTCAAGCTGTGCCAGGGGAGGTCTGGGCTGGATGTTAGGAGGATGTTGTTGCCAGAGAGAGTGACTGGCACTGGAATGGGCTGCCCAGGGAGGTGCTGGAGTTGCTGTCCCTGGAGAAAAGACTGAGTGGATGGGGCATTTAGTGCCATGGTCCATGGGGATGGGCTGGATGAGCTTGGAGGTCTCTTCCAACCTGGGTGATCCTATGATTCTGTAAGAGGAACTTTTTTTAATATAAGGGTGCTGGAGCTCTGAAGCAGGCTGCCAGGGAGGTGGTGGAGTCTCCACCTCTGGAGACATTCCAAACCCACCTGGATGTGTTCTTGGGTAACCTCCTCTAGGTGACTCTGCCTTGGCAGGGGGCTTGGACTCGGATGATGTCGAGGAGTCCCTTCCAACCCCTCCGTTCTGTGCTTTCACTGCAGCACCGAGTGCCGCAGGCTGTGCCTCACAGCACAGAGGGATGCACGCAGGGCAGAGGAGCAGAAGCAAGTCTAGGATGAGTAGAAGCTGTGGGCGCTGCAGCATCTCACCAGCTGGAGCAAGGAGAAACCAAAGGGCCAGCTGCAGGCAGCAGCGGCTGCCATGGGCACAAGCCAACGCCTGGTGGCACTCGAGCCCAGCTCTTGGGCAAGGACAGCTCCCACCCTCGCCCGCTCCACCGCCAGGCTGCCGCAGCGGCCTCGGCTCCCGCAGCTCAGCCCAGCTCAGCCCCGCTCGCACACTGAATAACTGAAGAAAGTTCATTCGATCCGTCCCAGGCTTTAGCGTTGCCTTCACAGGAAAACTCAGAGCCCTCTCTAGAAGCCAGGGAGGCTGCGAAGCCTGGATTTGTCACGGCAACAGCAGCGATCTTGTTGGGGCAGAGTTCTGAAGGGCATAAAGGGCAGGGAAACAGCTCTGGGGAAAGGATGCGAGCTCCAGATGTCTCTATTCAAACGTCAGTTCACATCTCCCTATGCGGGGCACCTTTTCCTGTTTGCCAGGAGGAGACAAAGTCCCACAGGTTTGTCCCCCGAGGCTGAAATCTGGCTCTGATGATAAGGACATCATCCAAGCCTGCTCCTTTAAGGTATTTTTCCTACCAAAACAAACTGCAGCTACTAATCAGGATTTCCTCAAGCACCACCAAATACTTCTTCTCTTCCATGTAAACCAGTTGGGCTTTGCTTTGAACGAGGGTATTTGGGTGTGAACTCATGCATTATCCACCAGCCACTATTTGGGTTTTTTAAACATGATAACCACATGCAGCAAAGTCTTCCCAAGGGGCCATACAAGCAAACCAGTAAAAAAAAAAAACCAAAACAAAAAACAAACCACCAAACCACAACCAACCAGTACCAAGAACCCTTCACTGACCACCCGAAAGTTGAAAGTACTCCCAGAAATCCCTTGTCACACAATTAGATGGATGACTTGAGTCAGAGACACCCTGCAAGCGAATTGAATCCAGAATGTGTTAAAAGCATTCAGTCCCAGCACTCTCAGCCCAGGAACACTCCTGAATGCCTGGAGACTGCAAACCTTTGCATAAGAATGTGTCCCAAAACAGCTCTTGGAGAGCAAGCAAATCTTGCTAGGATGAGGAGAGAGGACGAAAGAGAACCTCGGAGGCTGAAAAAGAAACCTGGCAGTACATGAATGTGTAGGTCAAAAGCAGGAGAGGAAGAAGTACTTTCTTGTCCTGCCCCATGAAGCTGTGTTGTGCACAGCAGCAGCTGTGCCAGTAGCCTGAGGAACAGATCCTCCTCTTGCCTCTGCAGCAGCTGAGGCTCCTCAGCCTGCTCTGCTCACATCTGTTCCCCCGTGCACACGGGTCCCATCCTGCTGCCATCTGCTCCTCTGTCCTCCACAGATGCCCACGGACACCACAGTCAGCAACCAGAGCTCTGTGAGCAAGCCACACGCCGGCTGCAGCTCCCACCCTGCCAGGCCTCCTCTTCCTTGGAGAAACAGAGAGCATCTCACCAGAACCTGCAGCTGACAAAAGCTGAGGGTTTCCTCCTATACCTGTGGTCCTGGCAGACAGCTGAGCAGAAGTGACAACCTGAAGCTTCCACCCAGGTCAGCAGGCAGTCCTCTTGGCACCGCATTGGCCTGGTGAAGGGGCAGCAAGGTCAGGTGCTCTGCGCCCTCAGAGCAGCCAGCACGACTGCAGTGAAGTTGCTGCTGCTTGGAGATTACTGTTAAAGAGGAGGGAAGCTGGATGGAGACTGTACAAGTGTGACACAGCTGGGGAGACCTCAAAGCTCTCCTTTGTGTCACCCAGCTGGGCAAGAGCCATCCACATGGATACTGAGACTTCCCATTGCTAATGACTCCAGCATGGGCTGTCTGAGGAGTACCCTGAGCTGGGGCCTGCAGCCACTGCAAACACAGGGGACAAGCAGACACCAGCAGTGCAGACACCCCCTAACCACGCTGTGCTTGAGAGCAACAAGGGGCAAGAGCTGGGGAAGGGTCTGGTGAGGAGTGGTTGAGGGAGCTGAAGGGTCTGGAGAGTTTGGAGAAGAGAAGGTTGTTCTCTACAGCTCCCTGAAAGAAGGTTGCAGTGAGATGGGGTTGGTCTCTTCTCCCTAGGATCAGGTGATAGGATGAGAGGAAATGGCCTGAAATTGTGCCAGGGGAGGGTTAGGTTGGAGATTAGGAAAAACGACTTTGCTGCAAGAGTGGTCAGGGACTGGCACAGGATGCCCAGGGAGGTGGAGCAGTCCCCATCCCTGGAGATGTTCAAGAAACATCTGGACATGGCACTGGGGGATGTGGTTTACTGGCCTTAGTAGGCTTATGTCGATGGCTGGACTGGATGATCTTAGAGGTCTCTTCCAACACAAACAATTCCCTGATTCTATGAAGTATGCAATGTAAGTCAGGTAAGGATCCACAGCAGCAAACTCCACCAGCTTTGTGATCTGTGCAGCCCAGACAAGAGTCAGAAACACAGGATGGCCATGCCTGCATGTGCTGCCTTCTAGTACTCAACAGCAACCGACAGCAGAAGCAGAAGGCAAGACTAGCAGGGATCCCCCAAGGTAGTCAACCGTGCAAAAGAGCTGGCATCAAGGAGCACACCCAGGAAGCCAGCAGAGGGCTAGATGCAGGGCAGTCAGAAATGCCAGGCAGCAGAGCTGTCTCCTGCTGACACAGAATCATTATCCCATTCTGTCGATCTGGCAGTGACCACTCCTCACCTGACTGAGCAATCCCACCTTGGACACACTCAGCTCTCTCAGTACCTGCATGGATCTGGCAAAGCTTCTCTCCAAGCCAGGCAGAGCCATCACTTTGAGCTCATCAGAAGAGTTAGACCTGTGCTGGAGTGTCACAAAGGAGTGAACATGGGCAGCCTCCTCTTCTCACTGTGCTAAAGAGCCTTCCAGTTAGCTAAAGAAATCAAGTTGCTCTCTTCAACACTGCTTCATTCTACTCCCGTCAGAACGGGCTTGCTTAGATTTTGCCGCAACATCTGGATTTTTGGGGATGTTGCCGTGGCATTCCACGGGCACGGCTGTGCAGAGTCCATCTGCTGTCACACACATCACTTCTGAGTCGAGTGGATGCACCACATGGCCTCCCAGGAGAAGGATGTCTGGCAGAAATGACACAGTCTCCAAAGAGTCCATGCAAAGCTGCCTGTCTTTGGTGCAGGAGCATTTCAGGAGGAAATGTGTGACTTAGACCTGCACTACTAAAGCCTGTTTGTAAGGGCTTGTATCCTAACCGTGGCACAGACTTCCTTCTGCATCTCAGCTACACCATGCAGAAGCAGATTTTAGCTTGTACACAGCGAGTGCTGAAAGCAGGACTCCCTTCTGAGAACTTCCTTTGCCTTTCCCCTCTTGTGCTATAGCAGTTGTTCGTCCTGCATAGCTCTGAGGTGAGATTTTCAAATTGCAACCCACCTCTGAAGCTCTCATAGGCCCTTTGGTTCAAATCCTTCACAGCACAGGAAAGGACTTGTGCTACACACTCACCTCTAGTTAACGCTTCCTTTGACCACAGAAAGCTCATCCCAGGGCAGTCTGAAGACCCCACAGGACAGCTGAATAGTTGGACATAAAAGCAGCTGTCTGGATTGATACCCAAGGGATCCACCTTGGGAGTATTCACAAGCAGAATTTAAACTTAAGAGCTGACACACATCAGCTGGACTCCAGTTAGGCAAAGCAGCAAAGGTAACACACAACCACGGCTCTGCACCGTGTGTGTTTAGCTACTGCCTTTTATTTTGATGCTTCTCAAAGACACTAGAATTGCACCACTAAAACCAGCACATTGCCTCAGTACAAACACTGAAGTGGCAGGAGCTGTGGCTGCAGAAGCTACCCAGGGACATGTCCCTACCACGCAGTGACAAGGCACTGTTTACAGGGCACTTGCTCACAGCAGGCAGCATTAAAGAGGCAATGTCTCAAAGTCTTCTTTTTTAGCCACAAAAGGAGCAGCCCTCACGCAGCAGCATTCAGAGGAAGCCCAGTGGCCAGGAGAGCACAGCTCCACTCTGTAATCTGTGGACAAATGCTAAACCCCAGCACGGAACACTGCAAGCACCAAATACAGCTCTGAGAGCTGTACTTACAGGACCCCAAAGATATCTTTGTCATAGAAATGCTGGTGGGACCTAATTACCACCCTGGCCTGCTAGGCAAGCCCTTTGAGTCCTCTCAATAATGTTCTGCTGTAATGGGAACAGTTCAAGCTGCAGTGGCAGGTTTGTGACACAGAAAACATTAGAGCAGTTGATCTTATTCCTTCCAATGCACTCATCTCAACGGGGCTTCTGCTGCTCCACCCACCAGTTGTCCTTATCTCTAGAGAGCACAATTGCCTTTTTTCCTGCCATTTGCAGGTAGTTACGATGTTCAGATTCAGCTTAGAGAAGCTTCACTCAATCTAAACAAGCCTATCTTTTGCACATCTCATTTATTTGAGGAAACTGAAGGGTTCCTATGGAATGCTGCCCAGTGGCTGCACCCAAGTCGCTCTTTTCTGACAGCTAATGAAGAGCTGCAAGGCTTCCCCTGAACACTGACTATGGATTTCTACAGAACCACAGAATGTCAAGGGCTGGAAGGGACCTCCAAAGCTCATCCAGTCCAAGCCCCCTGCCAGAACAGATTCACCTAGAGCAGATCACACAGGAACGCATCCAGGTAGGTTTTGAATATCTCCAGAGAGATATTCTGGGTTGATGAAAAGCTCAACATGAGCCTGCAGTGTGCACATGCAGCCCAGACAGCCAACCCAGTCCTAGGCTGCATCAAGAGCAGCGTGGCCAGCAGAGCAAGGGAGGGGATTCTGCCCCTTTACTCTGCTCTTGTCAGACCCCACCTGGAGTACTGTGTGCAGTTCTGGAGCCCTCAGCACAGGAAGGACATGGAAGTGTTGGAGCGGGTCCAGAGGAGGCCACAAAGATGATCAGAGGGCTGGAGCAGCTCTCCTATGAGGACAGGCTGAGGGAGTTGGGGCTCTGCAGCCTGGAGAAGAGAAGGCTTCGAGGGGACCTGATAGTAGCCTTCCAGTATCTGAAGGGGGCCTACAGGAAGGCTGGGGAAGGATTATTTACAAGGTCCTGCAATGACAGGACAAGGGGCAATGGGCTTAAACTGGCAGAGGGGAGATTTAGACT
>VWZE01018295.1:28681-82394 GCA_013396675.1 Eubucco bourcierii
CGGAAAGTTTGCGTTACTCCGGGAAAGCGGCGGCGGACGCCCCGCGGCGCCCAGCAACGTGGGGCCCGCAGCGAAGAGCCGCCGAGGAGCGGCTGGTTGCGGGGCAGGAGCCGAGGGACGGTCCGCAGGCTTCGTCTGGGGTCACCGCAGCCCGGGCAGAGCCCCTGCTGCTGCCGTACCACGCCAGGCTGTGGCAGCGGCTCTCAGCCTGCCTGCGGCTGCAGGGGAAAACGATCCTATCTCCTCCGAAACCCGAACGTGGTGTTATTTAGGACACGTTTTACTCCTGCGTGCGTTCTGGTGCCTGCAAGTAAACATCTCTGAAGTGCGAGTTATAAATATTAAAGCTAAAATGCATAGGGGGAAGGATGTGTATCAGATTTTGGAACAGATTTTTCCCAGCCCGGTTTGACACACACGCACACACGCCCCTAACGCATGCAGGATGCACTGACATGAGGGAACAGTTGTGTTTTACAGGGCTAGGGACCTGTGTCAGAGACCGGGGAGCGACTCAACAGCAATACTTAGCATATTTACGTAAGGCACTGTTGTTTGTACACGGAGTTTGGGATCTGAGAGTTGCTCAAGCCCTGTATAATAACATTTCCTAAGCTGGAGTGATTCCTGGAAGTATGAACCAAGGATTTGTTTGATTTGTTCACCCCCAATTCGAGCTACAGCTGTGCATGCAGTGTCCACCCAAAACATGTAATCTTGCCCCAGAGAGCGAGTGCAGGCTGACAGCACAATGTGTCTTCAGCTGACAGCTGGCTGCAAAACAAAACCAAACTGCTATTAAGGACCTTTTTTCCTCCCCTCATTTTTCCCTCCTTAGTTCTTTTCATCTATCCTCCTCTCATCTCTGGAAGCTCCATCCATATTGGACTAGGCAGCAATTATTCCAATCTCTGTAAGTAGTCTTTTTTTTTTTTTAACTGCATTACTGTCATGCCTCGCAGCCATGTACAGCTGTAGGAATATTATATTTAAAGTACTCTAGCAGATAAACATCAATCCATTAAAAAGCCAATAGCTTCCTGACTAAGGAAACAACTGAGTTAACAGAAATGGACTTAACCTTGTGCTTGTTACACAGAGCTCACAGGAGTGAGTGAATTGCCTGAAACCGAGGAACGTAACACTTCACCTTTCTTTAAAAGGAAAAAAGAAACACAAACGACTCCTTTCCAGCATTTTCTCCTACAACCACCAATTAGCACATAGCTACTAACAAATTGAGCACACTGACATCAGTCAAAACTGATACCATTTTGGCACTCCCCACTGAAATAAATGTGGCTAAAAATTGCTTCCAGTCATTGACATAAGAACTCCTGACATCTGACTCCCTTTCATTCTCCTTTTTATGACTGTTTTTTGTAGGTGTTACATGCAGGGTCTTTTTTTAAAGGAAATAAAACATTACAGGAGGCACTTCTGCTCCTGTCACTGGTCCTGTTCTGGCAGAAAGCCACATGTATGCAGGGAATCAAAGCAGCGTGTCCAATCTCTGAGATGAAGGAATGCATGCTGATAAAAACATACCCACAACGACTAAAAAGCAAGATCTCTCTCAGAGCAAGCACTTCAGATCAAGAAAAAATATTTGCAGCATTTCAGCACAGCTTATGAGATGCCCACCACGTGTGAGAGAGAAATCATGAGATTATACCTGAAGTTTAAAGAAAGAAGAGGCAAGGATTGATTCACTTTGGAGGATACATAAAAGGACCGACAATGTCAGGCAGCTGCCATCATTCACAGACAAATATTCTCAAGTTTGGTGTTTGCTGCCACAACCTACCAGCTTGGAGAAGTTATTCAGAGTGTCAGGACCAGCTTCTGTCAACAATTTGGAGGCTCTAACTCTAAGATAACCATGGTGACTAGGAGCAGAGTTGATTGATAAAGCTGAAGACAGACAGTTCAAAGCCAAGTAAATGCAAAATGAGATCTTTCAGATTTGCCTAGTAATGCCTTAAACCCTCAGGGAAAAAAAAAACATGATGAAGTTGGGCTCAAGAGAAAATGCAAAGTCAGCAGCTGCTGAAAATTGTTCACTCTCTCTGGCCACCTAAGAGATGACCACCTGGACACCACCAGTGCAGCCAGCACGTGTTTCGCTCGGGGATCTACATCAGAATAACTCTTTTTTAATCCATTTCTTGGCTGAAAGTCAAGATTTTTCCCTGCTGTTGCCTGTCCCAGAGAGAGAGCTTCTTCATGGCAAGACAGCTTGGTATGGCATTCACTTCAGATCAGTGGAGTTTTGTAACAGAGCTGTTGCAACAAGAATAGTCTGAGTGTTGCCCTGGTTGCCGGGTGGGCACTTATGTCTCTTCAAAATTCAGCGTTCTCAAGACAGTATCTGTGTTTTGCTTTGGCCTTAACTGATTGCAGTTCAACCAATAAAAACCAACAACAATGCTTTTCTAGGGCTGATGGAAGGAGACTAGTGTCCTGCCAGGCTCTTCCTGTGCTCTGCAGGAAGCAGCCTGCAGGCTGTGTTCCTGAGCTACACAATGCACAGGTAGCTCATGCATGCCAGGTACCAGAGCTGTTTACCCTCCCAACACTGAATTTGTAAGTGCAGAAGCCCAGGAGCAGGGCTGCAGCTCTTCTCAGGCAGAGTCAGCTGTGCCTCATGAATAGTGCTCTCATGCAGGGCAGAGATAGAAAGCCAAGTCCAGGCAAGTGAACGCTCAGGATCTGTGTGGCTCCAACCACACAGTTCCAAGCCTGATTGATAGCTCCAGCATTTAATGCAAATTTCTGACTGGAAATTAAATTTCCCATTAAAGTTTGTTGGCTGAGTTGTTAATTTCTGAGAATTTTCTTTGCAAAGCATTTTCAGCTTTTGGTCAGGTATGTGTGGCTGTGAAAGTGAGAAGTCAGCATTATCTCTAGAAAATTCGTTTGGATGCATGGAGCAGGAGCACCAAAGCTGTAAAGTGTGCAGAGAGCATTTTAAAATCCAGTGTTAAGACTCCTGTGTTTTAACATTTATAGATCTTACAGACTTAGGCTCGCTAAACAGAATTACCTCACTAAATCAAAAAGGAACAAAAGTGTTGTCAGTGTGACTGCCTTCTCTTTCTGCATGAAACCCACTCTCAGCCAGGCACAGGGACATGCTTGCTACAAAAAGCACAGGAGATCTGGATTCTAAAACCAGCAGGCCCCTGAGTAGATGCTTTGGATGCCGTCCGCAGCATTCAGCTCATACACAGTAACAGCACAGCTGGATGCCAGCTGTGCTCTGAGACCTCAAGATGATAATGGAAGGTTGAACAAAACTTCTACTCATAAATAAGGAAATCTCTCCATGCATGAGCTGGTGTCCTGGAGAGAAGAGTGCACTGTGCCAGGAAGCTGAAGAGAGACAGATCTGCACCAGGACCTCTGCACCCTGCAGCACTGTATTCCTGCCTCTTATGGGGTGCTTTTAGAAGTGCCAGTTATCAAAGCACCACCATCTACCACCCATTACCAGATTCTCTCTTCTCTGAGCAGTGCCAGAAGCCACATGTCCCTGTGATGCCAGGCAGCAACAGAAGCACACTCCAGTTGCCTCCTCATCTCTAAGTGCACAGCAAAGTTTAATCCTCAGAATAATCTGCTCTTCATTTTCCTTCGCAGATTTTCTCTTTTTCCCTCCCTCAAAGTGTTATGTTTTCTGAAGGAATCCATCTCTCCCTGTAGGTTCCTTCAGAAAACATTGACACTGTAGTTTTCCACCTTGCACTTCTGCAAAGAGGGAATCATTCAAGCTTGAACAGGGCCACAGAATCACAGAAACATTCAGGTTGGAAAACACCTTCAGGATCACCAAGTCCAAATGCCACCAGAACCACACCTCAGAACTGTTCTCCCCTTCTAAGTGGTACCTTGCTCAGTATCTGCCATCAATTCATTTTGTCATGGCTTGAAATCTCAGTCACATCAAGTGCCTGCTTTTTTACCTTTTCATTTATTAGACTGGAATTTGCACTAGGAAGGTATCCATTTCTCTCCAAGCCTGCCATTTCTCATCCTCCTTTAGGAGGATGGAGGCTGATAACTCCAAATCATTCATTTCTACTGTAACCACTGACTTAGTGCTCCAGCTTCAGCAGCTTCTCCCAACTCCAACCTCTCATTGCTGAGTTAGTTATTTTTTTAGTGGAAAGAATAGATTAGAATTCATTCCTATACAAATACACAGATGAGAGTCCTTGCAAATAAAGAGAAGTTATGCCTTAGTTTTTGAAGGGAATCTGATCCAACTGGTACATGTTTGATCTAAGAAACCTCCGAGAGAAAAGGAGAAAGATGCGTTTGGGAGATGCGGAGTGCTGGTAAGTCTTGCAGCCTGACATTTCGTGGTTACACAATGACTGCACTTGAGCTGGGTTCTGAAGCACCTAAAAATGTAGTAGGTGCCCAGACACCTTAATGCAAAGCGTCTTTCAAGGAGAGGCAGGCACTTGATTATGCATTTTTGTGAAGCCTGCTGAAGAGTCTTTCTAGATGCTTTAAAAATGTGGCCTCAAACACAAAGCTGGCAGAAGCAACTGAGCCTGGCTTTGACAGCATTTATGCAAACAGGGATTTTAGCTGCAAGACTTAAACCACATCTTGCTAGAACCTCCTGAAATCCCTCAGAGTGTAGCAATCCTGACATGCTATGACACTGAGAAACCTGCAGTCCCCAAGGAGCTGTGCTAAGGCAGTCACTGGAGGACATTCCAGCCACTTCAGCACTGTCCTTAATGCAAACAGTGCTTCTAGAACACTGCTGCTTTGGCCTCCTCAATTCTAAGTTTATTATCTTTTAATTACTGTTTTTTTAGATGCAAGCATGATAATCCTTTTACTTCTAGCATTAAAAGGAGGATTTCCCTTTCAGCAATTGTTTTCTTTCCTTAGAAGCAATGAATTAGGATCCTGCCCTACTCCAGAGGAGGGCAACAAAACTGGTGAAGGGCCTGGAGAGCAGGGCTGGGGAGAAGCAGCTGCAGGAGCTGAGCTGGTTTAGCATGGAGGAGGCTGAGGGGAGACCTCATTGCTCTCTACCAGCTCCCTGAAGGGAGGTTGCAGTGAGGTGGGGTTGGGCTCTCCTGCCCAGTATCAGGTGATAGAACATGAGAAAATGACCTGAAATTGTGCCAGGGGAGGGTTAGGTTGAAGATGAGGACAAATTTCTTTGCTGCAAGAGTGGTCAGGGATTGGAATGGGCTGCCCAGGGAGGTGCTGGAGTCACCATGCCTGGAGGTGTTCAAGAAACCTGTGGGTATGGCACTTGGGGACATGGTTTGATGTGGTCATAGTGGTGTTGGGCTGCTGGTTGGACTCAATCTTAGAGGGCTTTCCAACCCAAACAATTCTATGATTCTGTGAGTATAAAAAGCAGTAGTGAAATGGGGGGGAAGGAGTGGGTGGTGTTAACTTTTGAATCTCTCCTATTTAATTCATCCCTTTTAGTTTTGTCATTTCAAAGAAGTAGTTCTGCAAACATCTCATCTGCACAGGGTTTCAGGATCCTAGCTTTGTTTTGTAGTAGCTGCAAAATTACACAGAACTACAGAATGCCAGCTTGGAAAGGACCCCAAGGATCATCTGGTCCCAACTTTCTAAGTGATAGGAACTGTTACAAGGTTACTCCTACTTAAAAGGCCTAAGGCTGAAACTTTATCATAGCAGGTGCTGCAGAAAGCAGCAGGCCTTGTCCTTCCAGATTGCAGGTGCCTGCATAACACTGAGGGTGGGGAAAGGAAGGAATGTTGGCTGAAAAAATGGATTGCTTTAGATTACCCAGCAATTGAAGGTGAGCAAGGCCCCCTTGGACTGGTAGCTGTCTGGCACTGACTCTTGTTAACAAGATACTGCCCTAGCTGCTTTCTCCTGTACCATCTTTTTTTTCCCCCATCCTTGTCCAATCTCATTTCTGTCCTTGGTTCTGAGGTTGGAGGAACAGACTTGCTGCTGGACAGTTTCCACCACTGCAATATTCTGCTTTTACTTTTGCATATGATCATGTAGTTGAAGTCATTGTCCTCCACTGCTTTTCAATTCAAACCATTAGGATCTGCCCAGATAATTTCTTGTCATTTAAAATCTTCATGGTTGTCCTTGAAGATAATAAAAGACCACAGTGGCTTTCTAGCATTCTCATCAAGATCACATCCCCCAGTGACTGACACAGCTCAACAGCAGCTAGCAGCAACAGAAAGCATGGTATTGCTTTCTGGATGAGAGAAGAGAGGCATTTTTCTTCCAGTGACCTTCAAAGCATAACCAGCAAAGCAGTGAAAAGTAAAACAGGAATTTTATGTTACAGGAGCTGTAGCAAGCCTTCTTACATCCAAAAATGGTGAAATTGTTACCAGTGACAGAGGAGGATTGTGTCCAACTAATAAAAACAGGAGCAGTGAATATGAGAGAGTGGAAAGCTTGTGGACTGGAGGCTTGAAATAATCAAGGTCACTTCTGTGAAGTCTGTTTAGTTCCTAATGTAGTTTGAAGATAGAGAGGTGAGATGCATACCAGGACCAATTGCTGTAATACACTGGTTGGTTTGGGGTTTTTTTTCCCCACCTTTCCATATCATTTTCTTGAAGGTGAATTCTTTCTGGCTATTTGCAATGACTTTGTAACCAGTCTAGAGTTAACACAAGCTGTTGCCATTTACACAGTGACTGTGTTTGGTACCACAAAATAATTACTGTCCTAAACTCTAAAAAAGTCAAACCAAAAGGGGCAGGAACCCCCACAACTTTAATTGCCATTTTACCCCAAAACTGCCTGAGAAATGCAGTAACCATCTGGGACCTGCACTGCAACAAACCAGTACAAGCTGATGGTTGGTCTCTAGGTTGCAGAGCTGCCAGGTACAAGCCTACAGCCCAAGGTCTACTGTAAGAAGGTTCCCTGCTGTCGGGGCTGGTGGTATTTAGAACTGCACTGACGTCTCCTGGAGCAGCTGTGTGGAGAATTGGAGATCAGGAACAATTACTCCCAAGTGCATGATTTTGCAGCTAGGAAGGGTGACCAAAAGGCTCCAAATTAGAAACACTGGTGAGCAAACAAAGCCATGATACAGCAGAACTGCCTGTCCTCTGCCAGGTACCTGTTTGCACACTAGCCCTCTGTGTCCTTACTTTTGAGAGCAAATGTTAATCAGGTTGGGCTTGAAGTTTTCTTTACCTGTGTTTGGAATGGTTTGGATTTCTCACATCGAGCAACTCGAGTTCAGCTCTGAGGCCCTGCTATATAGGATTTCATGTCTCTGAAAACACAAACCTGAGTTTGTGTTTCCATAAATTTACAAAGAGCTTTATTAAGATGATTCCAAAAATCCTTCCCTGTTCAATCAGACAGAGTTCCTACACTTAATTGTCAAACTGGAGAGGGATTGTGAGAGAGTTATATTAAGGGCTAAAGAGCCTTTAATCCAGTCCTCCAGGTTTCTGCAAGATCTTTCTTCCCCTCATTTATCCAGTTTGTGTGTTAAGCTGGGGCAGTGATGGATTGGTTTCTTTTGGATGCTGAAGCCTATCAGTCAGTAGGCCTCAGAGACACAGTACCTGCAGGACTGCTTTGGTGTGCTTCACCCAGGCCTCAGCTGTCTCAAGCACCATGTAATGATGAGCAGCAGCAGGGCAGGGAACCTGGACAGACTGAGAGCTGGGCAGAGGAACCAAATGAGGTTCACAAGGACAAGTGCAAAGTCCTGCATCTGGGGAGGAACAATAAAGTGCATCAGGACAGGTTGGGAGGTGATCTGCTGGAGAGCAGCCCTGTGGAGAGGGACCTGGAAGTGCTGGTGGAGAACATCCATAGGCAGCAATGTGCCCTGGTGGCCAAGAGGGCCACTGGGGTCCTGGGGTATATTAAGAGGAGTGTGTCCAGCAGATCAAGGGAGGTTCTCCTCTGCATCTACACTGCCCTGGTGAGACCTCATCTTGAGTGCTGCCTTCAGTTTTGGGCTCTCCACTTTACGAGGGGCAGGGACCTGCTGCAGAAGGCCCAGTGGAAGGCTACAAGGATGATGAGGGGACTGAGCACTGCCTGGTGAGGGGAGGCTGAGGGACCTGGGGCTGCTTTGTCTGGAGAGGAGAAGACTGAAAGGGGATTTAATAAACGTTTATAAATATCTGAGGGCTGGGGGTCAGGAGGGGAGGTACAGGCTCTGCTCACTGCTGCCTGGGATAGGACAAGAAGCAATGGATGGAAGCTGCAGCACAGGAGGTTCCAGCTCAACACAAGGGGCAACTTCTTGACTGGAAGGGTCCCGGAGCACTGGCACAGGCTGCCCAGAGAGGTTGTGGAGTCTCCTCTGGAGCCTTTGCAGGCCTGTCTGGATGTGCTCCTGTGTGCCCTGAGCTGGATTGTCTGGTCCTGCTCTGGCAAGGGTTGGACTGGGTGAGCTCTTTGGGTCCCTTCCAACCCCTGACATCCTGTGAGCCTGTTTGAGCCTGACACCCTTCTCATATCTGACAATGAGAGCAGAGTGACCTCATGCAGCCAGAGATTTCAGCAGCAGCAGGCCTGCCATCCAGCAGGCTCATGGCTCTGTTACTCAGGAAGGAACTGCTGGTTACACAAAGTCATCTCTCATTTCTCCTCCTTCCAGCTGAGCAGAGCATCCTGCCATGTAAAAAAGAGGAGCTGCAGTGCGGCGACGGACTCTGCCTCCTGAACTGGCTGCGCTGTCGCTACAGGAAGGACTGTGGCAGAGACTACATGTCCATCAAACTGACATGCTCAAGTGAGTCACCCTTCACCTGCCTGCAGCACCACCCCGGAGTGCAGAAGCCTCTGCTCAGCCAGGCGGTGTTGGCAGCACCGTCCTAGCCGTGAGAGTCGATCCGGGTTTGCCGTCGCAGGGATGTGGCTGTTTAGAGCTTTCTTTATTCATCTGTCTGAATCGTTTCCACTGCATGCTGATTTCAAGTAGAAGAGCAGACATATCAGCAGTGGTGGGAATGGTTGAGCTCAAAATGCATTAAGCTAATGTATTGTGAAGGCTGCAGCTCTGAAATGCCAGTTGAGGGGGGAGAAGATTTAAAAACAAAAAAAAAAACCAAAACCTTAGAAAAAGCAGTCAGCATTGCCAGAAACAATTAGACACTGGCAGCTCTGCAGAGCACTGACTGCTGGCTGGGCACTCTGCATTTGGAACTGTTAATGGGCATAGACAGATGAACTGCCAGCTGATTAGAACAATGCTTGGCCATGGGAGAGGTAGGAATTCCCTCCAGTCAGAGAGACCCAGTGTGCTTACAGACTCAGGGGAGCTGCTGGAAGCAGCACAGATGGCTCTAGCCACTCGGTTTAGAGCCAGACTTGTTGCAAGCAAGTCGGAAGGTCACAGAGTCATTAAGGTTGGGAAAGACCTCTAAGACCATCATGTTCAACCTTCTACCTAGGAGCACAAGACCACGAACACCTCCAGGGATGGTGACTCCACCACTCCCTGGGCAGCCTGTTCCAAAGCCTGGCCACTCCCACAGCAAGGAAATTTTTCCTAATATCCAACCTACACATCCCCTGGGGCAGCCTCAGGCCATTACCTCTTGTCCTGCCCAACACCAGCCTCACCCCAACCTCCTTTCAAGGAGCTGCAGAGAGCAATGAGGTCTCCTCTCAGTCTCCTCTTCTTCAGGCTAAACAGTCCCAGCTGACTCAGGCTCTCCAAACTGCCCTGATGAGTTGGATTTCTGAGGAACCAAGTGGGTTGTCATCTCAGCAACTGCTGTTTGCTAGCAAACTTGGTGATGTAACCAGCTCAGCTTTTTGCTCATTTTGTTTACTGGTTACAGGCTATTTGAAACTTCCTTTTCAAATACCCATTTTGCAAGTAGCAGCATCTAAGAGGGTAATTCCCTTTAGCCCTCCATTCTGCAGGGGTGACACTACTGTCACTACTGACCCACCAGAAATGCTTGCAGCCTTGGGGGTTTTCAGTGAACACAACACTGGACACAGGAGGAGGTAGCCACAACTTTCCAGAAAGGCCAGGAGTGACAAAGGGAGGGCAGATTAACATCCACTGGCGCATCAGATGAACATAAACCAAGGCCTGAGTTTCAGGAGTGAGCCTAAGACAATCTGTCCTCTAATGGGCACTCAGATGTATTGAGGCAAGACAGAACCCATCCCAAACAAAGCCCTCTGAGACATGCATAGGGCCCTCAACACCCTTTAGCCGACAGATCCCAGATTGTCACAACCTGCTACCTGCCTTCAGGCTGGACTTCAAGCACCCACCCAACACAGGCACTCCACAGAACTGATCTGAGCCCATTAAGCAGAGCAGCATTCAGGTCAGATCCACGGAGCGTGAAAAATGCTGAGTTGATGGCTGAGAATCTAGGAGGGCTACAGTTAACAGGCACAGGAGGACACACAAGACCTCAATTTGGACAAGACCTTTAGGCTCTTATGCTCTTAACTCCTAATTTCATCAGCAGAGATTAGAGGCAGACATGTGGTTTGTTTTTTTTTCATCTGGGTAGGGTCACAGAACACTTAAAGGGAACTCATCAGATCTGGTGATCTTGCCTCTTGCCTGGATCACACAAAAACCTTTCAGCAATTGACACTGCACATAAGTGTGCTCTATTTCTTGCCCTCCTAGAAAACTATGCATCAAGTAAGTAGTGAGTAGCAACAAACTCTTTGGAGTATATGTTAATACCTTTTTTTTCCCCCCCCTAAACACATTGTTGTTAATTCAGTGCTAACCAGAAAAAAGCTGCAGAAACTGACTAGAGAGAGTCAAATAGCCACAGCTTTGCTCTGAACACGTTGCAGTAGTCAACGGCTCCAAGACGACAATCCAGCTCATTTGTAGTGGTTAGGGAAGGGCACACACAGCACAAAGTGCCTGGAGGAAAGTCGTCATTGTTCTGATTTGCTGTTAGCAACCTGAGAGCAGAGTGTCATCCAGTGAGGCACTAACATCTGTCACCTCAGCCACACTTCAGACACAGAAGAGTTTCAGACAAGTTGATGTGTTGGCTGTGCTGAGTAGAGCAAGAGCTATTGGAAGCTCAGCACCCAGAGAAGCCCTGCACAGAACGACTGTGTGGTTTGCTCTGGTGTACCAGCCCCTCCAGTCTCCTCGCAGCTCTGGAATGCTTCAGAATGCAGCACAGGAGCATGCTGGGTCTGTACTTTGCACTGGGCTACATAATCTTAGAACCCCATAATGGCTGGAAGGGACCTCACAGACATCTCCTCCAACCTCCCCTCCATGGGCAGGGACACCTCTCAGCTGCTCAAGGCCTCATCCAGCCTGGCATTGAACACCCGTGGGGAGGAGGCAGCCACAGCCTCCCTGGGCAGCCTGTTCCAGAGTCTCACCATCCTCCTACTGAAGAACTTCTTCCCAAGATCCAGTCTAACCCTACTCTGCCTCAGCCTCAAACCTTGCCCCCTTGCCCTGTCTCCAGACACCCTGATGAAAAGTCCCTCTGTAGTGAAGGGACTTTCCTTCCAGCTATTGGAAGGTCCTCCTGGAGTCTTCTCCTCGGGGTGGTTTTTTGCTTTGAACTGGACCAGATCCTCTCTGATGGTACCTAGGCCTAAACTAGCAGCTCTGGTGTGAGTATTCAGGCCTTTAAACACAGCTGCAGGTTAAAGAATCCAAAAGCACGAGAGGTTGTGCAGTGTGCAGGTTTAAAACCAAACAGCTTTCCCACAGGACAGCCATCACAAGTTCATCTGTCAAACAGTTCTCTGTTTTGGTCAGAGGAAGCCTCAGCCTGTTGTGTGTGCTCACTCTGCAAGGACACTCACCCCAGGGGCTTCGAGCTTTGTCCCTGGCTAAGGGGAATGGGTGAGATCTGCGTCTCCAAGCACAGGCACTTCATCAGCTGCAGAAGCAAACTAATGACAGAGTGAAAGGGAAATGACTTCCAAATCACCTCCTGCCCACTGTGTCATTAATGCCTAACCTGATATTCTGGATTCATGTACTTAGGCTTTGGAAGGGAATAAATGAGAACCTTTTGTTCCAGCATTTATCAACTCAGATATAATGTCTGTAACAGAGGCTCCCTGTAGCAGCAACCACTACCATGTGGGCTTAGTGAACCTTTAGAGTAAGGGAGTGAGTTTTTAAATCAGCTGTGCAGGTCAGCAGGATCTCAGAAATGAGAAGGGCAAAGGAAAAAGAAGATGCTAAGAAAGAATTTCAGAGGAGAATCCCTACAAAAGAAGGAAAAAACCAAACCCACCACGCCAAACTGACAGCTCCTTCATACCCACATTACAGCAGCCTTAGCATCAGTACCTCTCAAAACCCCTCCTGGGCCACTGCTCTAAGACAAGGAGGCCATGGGGTTTGGAGGATATCCACCACTACTGTGGGCAGCCCAGCCACACTGGAACTCTGACATTATTACTTGTCCAGTTGTGAGCAAGTGGCAGAGACATGCAATGGTTCCTGGCTTGCAGCATGAAGAGCATGGCCAGCAGGCTGAGGGATGTAGTGGTCCCCCTCTACTCATCTATGGCCTTGCTTTTGCTGGCAGAGGGGAGATTTAGACTGGAGGTTAGGAAGAAGTTCTTTACAGTGAAGGTGGTGAGGCACTGGTACAGGTTGCCCAGGGTGCTCCCTCCCTGCAGGTGTTCAAGGCCAGGTTGGATGAGGCCTTCAGCAACCTGGGCTGGTGGGAAGTGTCCCTGCCCATGGATGAGCTTTGAGGTCCCTTCTGACCCAAGCCACTCTACCTGCTTACCAACAACCAGACACACAGCAATTACAGGGCAGGATTATAAGGCCCCACAACTCAGTTATTTTTTAACCTTCCTGACTTTTCTTGGCTATCAGAGACCAAATAATCACTTCTTTATCTTATTATGGGAACTTAATTTCACCATTTAAGCAACAAAACACTGACAAGAGTATTTCTTCCAATATGCAGCTCCCATGAAATTCAGCCTGATGGGAAAGAAGAAGAACTAGTCCAAGTGTTTCAAGCATGAATACATTTGGCTATTCCTTCCTGTGTCAGTCACCACATGGAAGAATAACATTCTTGTCCCTTTCTTCCTCTCTTGCTCCTCCTTGTGCTCTTTTCCTAACTTGACCAAGTTATTTTTCCCTCGAATCAGAAAGAGCAGCTCTGCATCGTAGCGCAGGTACTGCAGGGAGGCTGCTCTGAGGAGCAGTGCATGGATTTGTTCCAGCTGAAAAACAAGCTAACATTGCCCTTGCCAGGAGAGGAAATCAAAGGTATCATCTTTGCTAAAGGGGCAGCCATACATTGCTCAAACAATACACCCAGCAGGGCAGTGCTGACCTGTAGCACTTCAGAAGTGCTTGCCTTCACCTGCTCTTTTTTCTGCTCTTCCAGCCAGCCATTTGGCACAGAAACTTAGATGCATACAAAGATTTTAGGTACCTTTCAGTGTCTGAGGTTACCTGTGGGTTGGGTGGTTTTGAAGCTGTGTTATCTAGTGCTGAAGGCTAAAACAGACACAGGAAGCAAAGAAATTGCTCCCCTGAAGCCAAAGATGCTCATAACCTGTGCAATCATTGCTGCCTATTTCCAAGGCTTGCATGAGTGGAGCCCTCAGAGCCAAAGGCATTGAGTGTCCTCATCTCACTTCACACAATGCCAGGTTGGAAGGGACTCCAGGGACCATCTGCTCCAACCTTTCTAGGTGACAGTGGAATTGCAGTGAGCTGGCCCAGCATGCTGGCAAGATGAGGCTTCAAACTGCCCAGTGTCTGACTGTTCCCACGAGGAAAAGTTTTCTTCTGGGGTCCATTGGGAATGTCCCTAGCAGTAACTTGTCCCCATCACCCCTTGTCTGTTCCATGGGACTCCTTGACAAAAGGGAGCCTCCATCTTCCTCATACTCCTCCACATAAACAGCAACTCTGCCATGAAGACTTTGCTTAAGGCTCCTATTAAGAGGAGCCAGTTTTATGGTTGTGTGGAAAGCTGCATCTACCCAGCTAATCCTGCAGACTCCCTTTCTAGTGAGCACAGAGGCCATTTAGATTATTAATCTCCATCACTCTCTCCATCACAGCTTTATATAAAGTCCCATAGGTAATCCTGCCTAAGGAAAGTTCTCTCTAGATAATCCTGTCTGGAGCCCACCAGGGTGATTGACATTATCTTGTCATGAGACTCAGGAAGTATTTGAATAGTTACCAGACTTTGCTTTTGGACTGTTCATGTCAGAACAGCAGATTCCAGGGAAGGCACAGTACTGTTACTTAAACAGCTGTGATAGGAAACTAAGAGCTCTTCAGAGTGAGCACAGCCACTGAAATTATTACATTTTGAATGCATTCTTTTGTTGCCATTCATTTAAGTCCATTAGATCTCCTATTAAAGCAACTCCAACAGAAGAAAGGGAATTTGTCATTTCACCATCTGTGGGCTCATTTGTATCCAGGCTCCCCCCTCCAAGGCCACTGAATCACGGAATCAGAGAATGGCTTGGCTCAGAAGGGGACCTTCAAGATCATCCAGTTCCAAGCCCCTGACATGGGCAGGGACACCTCCCCCTAGCCCAGGATGCTCAAAGCCTTGAACACCTCCAAGGAAGGGCATCCACAACCTCCTTGGGCAACCTGTGCCAGTGTCTCACCACCCTCACTGTCAGGAATTTCTTCCTCCTCTCCAGTCTCAGTCACAAATTCTGTGACTCTCAGTTGTTTATGAGTGTCCAGGGATGCTTGGTAACACACATAAAGAGAATCCTGAAATGAAGCTGCAGTGAGGTGGAGCTTGGTCTCTTCTCCCTAGGATCAGGTGACAGAACAAGAGGAAAGGGCCTAGAATTGTGTCAGGGAAGGTTAGGTTGGACATGAGGAAAAACTTCTTTGCTGCAAAAGTGGTCAGGGATTGGCACAGGCTGCCCAGGAAGGTGCTGGAGTCATCATGCCTGAAGGTGTTCTTGGTGCCTGTGGCCAATGCACCTGGGGACAAGGTTTAATGACTGTGGTGGTGTTGGGTTGATGGTTGGACTCAATGATCTTAGAGGGCTTTTCCAGCCAAAACAATTCCATGATTCTATAAAAAGCTGTGGTGGCTTGGCTCAGGGAATGGTGCTCTGCCAGCTGAGGGACAGCAATGGTTAAGGCTGGTGCTGCTGCCTGTGTGCCTCTGCCAGCCAAGCCATGAGCCTGAGAACAACAGCAGACACTGTGGGGATTCTCTGAGGAAGCAGAAATGTCAGAACTGACACAATGTTTGCAGTAATGAGCTGTGTTGGCAAAATTCTTGTAGATGTCACCAAAATGTAAATGAACTCCACTGACTCAGGGAAGCAGTCTCCAGAAGAGAGAGACACAGAACTTATTTGCATTTAGCAGGGGATTACAACTAGCATTGTTCTCTCCTCCTCTCAGATGGAAACTGTTGGCTCAGAGATGCATTTCTCTATCTTGAAACTAGTTTAATATCAAGAGAGTAAACTGTGGATCCCTCTGCTTTTCAGCTTGCTCCTTCTCATACATGCTTTGCTGTGGGCATCTGATTCTCCATGAGGGGAGTAGACTGTGTGGTATAGCACAGCAAAAGCATGCAGAAGGGCACAGCTGGTAGAGAAACAGAGAGGTCAGCATGTGAAAAGGCACTTTGGTAAGATACAGTCACTAAGAGGTCAGCCCACAAGCTTCTGTTGGGCTGCAAATGTTTTCTTGCCCTGAGTGCCATGCTGAAGGCAGCAGTCAAGGTGGACTTCACAAAGCACTCATTCTGGAAACACTCCCTGGAACGTGAGTTAGCAATGACAAAAAGTTTAGCTGATGGTAAAAAGCCAGGGACAAGACAGAGAGAATGCAACATCTTAGTATTTGTTGTCTGGAGAAAGGAAACATCAGCAGGATTATACAAATACTCAACAGGCTATTGTTTTAGAGCATCCTCAGCATTGCTCTTCTCCAACCAGAACAGTTCTGTGCTTCTACAAGTCTGTGACTGCAGGATTGAAAATCTCTCCATGTAAAGACTGCAGTTCCCAAGGAATGTAATGCAAAAGATGACAAAGCTCACAGCCACAGTGCCATCAAGGATGAATAGCACAGTGACCTGCACTGCAGGAGAGATGAAGGCATCAGTTAAAGCCCCACCAAACCATGTTTATGTGACAAGTCTCTCTTTCCCTGTTTTATAACTTCACATAACCCATGGAACATTCATTAGAAGTACATTCTCAGCTTAGGGAAACTGTGCTGATAACTCAACCCTCTGCCACAGGCTGTGGAAAGTGCAGGAACTACACGTGAGGCTTAGAACGTGGCTTAACACAGCATAAGACAGGATCATTGTGCATGTACATTAAAACCTGCACATGTAAAAATGGTGTCAGGAAGCCCCCTGAACATCTTACTGACATCCTGCTGCCATGGAATCCCACCTTGGTGAAGGCTCTGCTTGCTGCTTTGGCATTTTGTGTTTGGGAGTAACAGGGAGGCGAGTAGGCAACTGAGCCAGAGCACAAGGCAGTTTGGCTGGACCACTGTATTGATTCCTCCTCTAATGGTTCATGAACTTGTGATGCTGAAGACTTCCTGGGACAGAGGAGCAGCAGTGCAGAAGACACTTACCTCATAATCAGTGAGAGAGTAAGGGAAAAGAAACCCTGTGCTAAATTAATGAGAGGAAATAGGGCTATGGTTCATCCAGTCAGTAATCATCCTGACAGAGCTGGTAAATTAATGCATCTGACACTGCTCAGGACTTCCCCTCTTAGTCACAGCCATTTGCTGAGGTTCTGCCCATGTTTTCCTCTGCAGTTTCTGGGTAACCAAGCAGTGCTGAAGGGCAGCATGAGGAGTGAACATGCACCTTACTAGGCTCTATCTGGGGCTCTCAGACAGGGTTTATCTCCCAGTAACACAGGAGAGAAACAGGAGCAGTAACATTGCCTTCAGAACCAAAAAGCTCCCTGAACCCTCTTAGCTCTTCTAAATCACCAGGGTTGCCCACACCTTCACAAGCATTCAGTGCTTGCAGGCTCAGGTATATTGTTAGCAATGAGGCCATCTGGTCTTGTCATCAACCCTGTCTTCCTTGGCTCAACCCTAAAATCTGGTGTTCTAGGAAGCTGTGCTGCTAGGTAAAAAAAAAAAAAAAAAAATCTGTGATCTCAGCCCCAGGAGGGCTTCACAAGACAGTATTAACAAGTTGCACACTAAACACATCAATTTCAATCATCCTTTCATCATCATCTTGTGACTTCAGCAAATCCTTCTGCCTCATTCCAAATAGCAGAGCTGGACTCAGTTATCCCATGGACTGCAAGCACAACAGTTGGTGACCATTAACACTGCACTAAAGACAGCAGACCTCTGATGTGAGCACCACTGCTGCCACAAGGTGGAAGCTGGATGGCATTTCCCTTTCCCTGTTGTTCCAGGCAGTATCCCCAAAAGCTTTGTCAGTCCATTCAGCACCACCCCTGCAGGGCACACTTCTTTTCTGGGCCTAAACCATTTTCTGCTCCCTTTTGTTCAAAAGGCCATCAGAAATAGCTAACCTTAGAAGCAGTCAGAACTCCAGGTTAAGACATTGCCAAGGGTGCTCTGTGGGCATCCCAGAGGGTCAAATATACATGCAGCACTGCTCCATACCAGGAGATTGAGAGAACCTTTTCAAAGCAAAATTTGATCAGCTTTCCCAGAAGAAATAATTATTTAAATGGAATCTAATTTAAGAACCAAAGTGCTCAAAAACCAGCCAGTTCTTCTAGCCTCATTCTGCATCTTTCTGTTGTCACTCAGCAGCACTTGGCAGCAGTGCAGAACAATGCACACCGCAAGCTCGCTCTCCTTTAGATTCTTTCCATTTAAATCCCTTTAGCAAACAATAGCTTAGTGTTGAGAAGAGAGAGGAACAGCCACACACTTCTCATTGCCTGGAGAGAAAGTGGTGCAGCAACATACAGAGGTGTTCTCAGGGCATCTGCAAGTATCAGTCTGTCTTAGCCAGTGTCTTCTGTTCAGGGAACAGCCCAGGACCCCTTTTGACTTTCCAGCACAGGAAGGTGCAGCTCTCTCACCTCTAACAGCTAGGGATGTTTACCCCATGCTGAAGCTAGCCTTGAACTGGAAACTTCATCATATATTTAGAATACACACATACACAGACTTTGCTTTCCACAGGAAGGTGAACAAGCAAACAGACTTTCCTAAAGGCTACACCCAGGGTTTGGTTCATTTGTTTTTAAGGTCCCCCTTCTCTGCCACCTCAAATGGAAAAGCAACCAAGAGGATATTTTTTATTAGAAGGAATTATGTGGAACCTGTAAAATGAGCTGGAAGTGCAAGGCAGAAGAATGAAAGAGAGCAGACTGAGTGGAATCTCAGCAATGCTGATCAATACTTCAAGGGTGGGTGCCAAGAGAATGGGATCAGTCTATTTTCAGTGGTGCCCAGTGACAGGACAAGGAGTAACAGACACAAAGCTGAACATGAGGAGGAACTTCTTAAAGAGTGACAGAGCACTGCAGCAGGCTGCCAGGGGTGGTGGAATCTCCACCTCTGGGGACATTCCAAACCCACCTGGATGTGTTCCTGTGTTGCCTTCCGTAGATGACCCTGCCTTAGCAGGGGGGATAGACTGGACGACCTCCAGAGGTCCCTTCCAACCCCTACTGTTCTATGATCCTCCAGGAGAAACATCACTGCCTGTCAGCTGGGAGGAGCTTACTTGTCCTAGCCCTTCAGTGGTGTAGGTCTCCTCTCCAAGCCTGCCAGCTCTGCCAGCCAAAGAGAAATAAGAGAGGGCAGAATCCATGGTGTGCAGCAAGCAGCCCCCAGACACAGGGGATGCAGGGGATGGTGTCTGGCTGCATGGCAAACCTTGTACTCAACACTGACCCCACAGGCCTCCTAGAGTAAGCACTAAGGATTTCAAAGAAAGGAATTCCCCCACCCCAAGGGTTTCAAGGAGTAATCTTTGGGTAATGTAATTTCTATAGATCTTTAAGTGTCCTTAAATTTTGGTGTCTCCTTTCAGCAAAGACACTAGGTGACTGAAACTGTCCCAAGGATCAATACCTGTTTGCAGTTATTGACATTCCTGCAGCTGTCTGAGCAGAACTCCTAGTCCTATTCTGACAAAAATCAGTTCTTAATGGTGAGAGAAAACCTCTTGATTTGTGGAGGCAGAGGCTGTTGGAGCCTTTACAGATACAAATGATAATGGAAGTCATACTACAGGCTTTGTGTGCTCTCTGAAAGCAACACCATCATTCATATGGCAGCGCAGAACAACACTGCAAAACCATTTTAATTATTTTTAAAACTCAAGTCAGCTTGAAGGAAAGACTAAGATATACCACATAGGCTATGACCTCTTCAAGAAAAAGTATTTAACAGGTTTCTATCCTAGCATCCTGTTCCTGACCTGGCCAGCTGGGTCACTGTTTCAGCTGTCATTATTTTCTAAGCAGTTAATGTCAGTCATCCTTCTACAAATCTGCTCTGCCTCAGCTTCAAACCATTCCCCCTTGGCCTGTTTCTAGATGCCCTGATGAAAAGTCCCTCTGCAGCCTTCCTGCAGGATCTCTTCAGGTATTGGAAGGCAGCTTTAAGGTACCCCGAGAGTCTTTTCTTCTCCAGACTGAACATCCCCCAGCTCCCTCAGCCTGTCCTCTTAGCTCCAGCCCTGGGATCATCTTTGTGGCCCTATATGGGCTTGCTCCAGCACCTCCATGGCCTTATGCTGCAGACACCACCAGACTTTGTCTCAAGAAAAGTAGTAATTATTGCTTTTGCCCCAGTCCAGTCACATCCAACCTAAGATGGATCCAAGTCTGTGAAGGCAACTTTAATGGGTGAAACAGGATTCTCATCATAGTTATTTTCAAGCCCTAACACAGAGTGCCCAAAGAAAATAATAGGTTTGGGTCCTGCTTATAAAACTGTGTTAGTTCAAAGTTGTTTGTACATGAGAAAACAGGGGAAGAAATACATTGTCCCTCACTAAGTGGGCTGTTGCACCTCCAGAGCCATTCCCTTTGCTGCAGGGCCATTTATCACAGTGATAAAACAGAGCACAGATCTGAAAATGGCAAGATTTTTCCCTGTTAATTTGAAGCAGCACCTATGCATGCTGCTGTGACATCAACATAATACCCTAAAGCCAGAGCAGCTGAAAAGATTTATTTGCTGAGCCCTTGTGCGGCCTCCTTCTCTTTGCTTCTGACATTCTCAATTTGCAGGCTGCTGGTGATCTAATCTTACTCATTCTGGCTCTATAATAAGGATGTCAATGCAAGAAGAGAAAAGTCATTATCTGATAGCCAGCAGACATGATAAAAAGGCAGAGTTAGGGATCTCAGAGGAGAGGCCACCCCTGCTGCCTTGGCTGAGCTGCCCAAGGTCAGGGGCAGCTTTAGTACCTGTAAGGATGTTCCACATTCACTTGAAGCTGAGAACATCAGATAAACCAAAGTGTGTGTCCCCAACAGCCTCATGTCCTAGGGAGGGTTTGACTTTTTAACTTTAAGGATGATTAGAACACATAAATGCAGGGAGAAAGATCAAAGGGGCAATTACAGAAACCACTGCAGCCTCTCCAGAGCTGATGCAGCCTTGGAAAGAAGATAATTAAAATGCCCACAAGTATTTCAGTACACAGAGCAGTGACTCCTGTTTACATGAGCTGCTCCCCTCTCCCCTTCTGCCTCATCTGGGATACAAGCAGGTAAAGCCACAGAAAGAGGCCACTCCTAACAAAGGGCTTTGTCCAGAACCAAACTCCCATGACACATCTGCACACCAAAACATTTCACTCTGAGTAGATCTAAGCCAGCTGAAGCTTCAGCATTGCTTGAAAGGAATAAGGAACCTCCCTTCAAAGACAGCTTAGTGAGAAGGAGAAGGCTACAGAAAGCTGAGTTGTACTACACCTCCTTCTGTTCACTGCAGGGGCTTGGTCTAGATGACCTCTGGAGGTCCCTTCCAACCCATTCTATGATTCTAGAATGTTGTGACAGTTGCTCCAGTTGGAAGAGACCACTAAGATCAGCATCCAACCATCAACCTCGCACCACCGTGGCCATCGAACCATGTCCTCAACTGCCAACTCACCTACCTGCAGTTACTTTACAAGCTGGTCTGTGAGATGCAGGAGTGCTAGGTGAACTAGTATCAGGTGCTATGGAAAGGGGTGAGCAGACTGGTGATTTGTTGTCCAACACAGAGCAAAGGAGGCAATTCTCCACTAGCACTGTCATGGTAAATTAAGAGCTTACTCAGCCGTATGTGCCTCTTGCATTGTATCCGTGACTGCAACAACCAGCATGTTCCATTTGTGCTGTGCCTGCTTACACAGCTCCCTTCAATGGATAGAAGCAGTGGTTTGTGCATCTACTACAGCTAATCCTCTGAGTTACAAAAGACTTACATTTATGCATGTATTAATCACAGTTTTCACTTTCATGGGAAAAATATAATTAACCTCAAAAAAAAACCAACCCAGCCAAGCAGCACCCTGCTCTTGCTGTTCTCTTTATGAGATTTACATAAGGTTCCAGATATTTCTATTATGAATGAAACTAACCCAGGATTTTTATACCCAGGTTTCTCAAGGCCTCATCCAAACTGGCCTTGAACACCTCCAGGGAGGAGGTATCTGCAGCCTCCTTGGGCAGCCTGTGCCAGCTAAGGCAGCCCTGAGAACCTGCTAGATAAATGGGCTGAAATAAAAAAGTAACACCTGGAGTACAAACAATGAATACAAGAGAGAGAGTCTATCGAGCAAAACAAGGCCAAATATCAGTACTCACAGTGGGTTGGCACCACAGGACTCTCCCAAAGAGCAACCTCATCTCCCAGGCCCATCTTCACTTCATGACGGCAAAGGACTTGATCCTTCCCTTTTACCTCTGCCGGCCAGCCAAAGTAGCAAGAAATGCTCCACCTGTGCTTTTGGTTCAGGTGTCAGTACTCTGCAGTTGTGATTTCAGCTAACTGCCTCTGCTGGCATGTTCTGAATCTTTCAAAGACAAAATCTGCAAAGAAAAAAATAACAAAGGAGATGAAAACATATGGCAAGCAGCAGGAGCAGACACCTGGTGGACACCTGACAACAGAGAGAGTTTAAAAGTCCAAGTGTACAAATGAAAAACATGATTAAAACTTGGAGGAAGTTTAGCTCTAGTGCAAGGGCAATGAGATCAGCAGAATCTACCCCTCCACCATATCCTGTACCCAAAAGCTCTTTGTTGCTAAGAGCATTTAAGCTTTCCCTGCCTTTTTGATTTAATGCTACAGAGTCAGTTTAATTCTCAGAAAATTCAGGAAATGCTTTCTTGGCTATCTTAACTGCTCATACAGATTCCAAGCCAACAGCCAAGTGCTTCTAAATGACTAACAAAACCCCTACTACATGTTAATTGCCCTGGACTTTTATGTGTCTGATCAGTTCTCTAAATGTCAAGTGGTAGCCAATGATAATACACATTGGCTTGAAGCCATCATCTTCTTTTTAAGCTTATTGTGCTTTGAAGACACTAAAGCGATATGTGCCAAAGGAAAAGATTGCTGAGAGCTCTCTGCTAGCATCCCTCCATGTAAAAATATCATCAAATCATAGAATGGGTTGGTTTGAAGGGACCTTAAAGATCTTCCAGTTCCAACCCCCTGCCATGGGCAAGGACATCTCTCACCAGCCCAGGTTGCTCAAGGCCTCATCCAGCCTGGCCTTGAACACCTCCAGGGAGATTGTGGATGACAGAATCCCAGAATGTTCAAGAGGGACAGGGATCTGCTGGAGGAGTTCCAGTGGAGGGCTACGAGGATGATGAGGGGACTGGAGCACTGCCTGGTGAGGAGAGGCTGAGGGACCTGGGGCTGCTTAGTCTGGAGAAGACTGAGAGGGGATCTAATAAATGTTTATAAATTATCTGAGGGCTGAGAGTCAGGAGGGGAGGGACAGGCTCTGCTCACTGCTGCCTGGGATAGGACAAGAAGCAATGGATAGAAACTGCAGCACAGGAGGCTCCAGCTCAACACAAGGGGGAACTTCTTGACTTTAAGGGTCCCAGAGCCCTAGCACAGGCTGCCCAGAGAGGTTGTGGAGTCTCCTTCTCTGGAGCCTTTCCAGGCCTGTCTGGATGTGATCCTGTGTGCCCTGAGCTGGATTGTCTGGCCCTGCTCTGGCAGGGGGGTTGGACTCAAGTATCTCTCTGGGTCCATTCCAACCCCTGACATCCTGTGAGCCTGTGATCCTTTACTGACTCCAGTAGGGCGATTCCCAGTGAAAGAAAAATGATTGCTGAGTGTCTCCCCAATAGAGCCAGCTCCAGAAATAGGTCTAATAAATAAGTTTCATAGAAGTCTGGTGGAACTGTTGAGGCTGGAAGAGACCTTTGAGATCATCNCGAGTATCTCTCTGGGTCCATTCCAACCCCTGACATCCTGTGAGCCTGTGATCCTTTACTGACTCCAGTAGGGCGATTCCCAGTGAAAGAAAAATGATTGCTGAGTGTCTCCCCAATAGAGCCAGCTCCAGAAATAGGTCTAATAAATAAGTTTCATAGAAGTCTGGTGGAACTGTTGAGGCTGGAAGAGACCTTTGAGATCATCAAGTCCAGTCGCTTGCCTGGAGCTCACAATCCCACCACTGCTGCTAAGCCACCACATCTCTCAGCACTACATGCACCTTCCTGGGCAGCCTGTTGCAGTGCCTGAGAACCCTTTCTGTGAGGAAATTTGTCCATATGAGCATGAACTCAAACAGTGGATCTGCCTCAGGCTGTCTCTTAGGGCTTTGCAGCCCTTCGATTTGGCATCTGTATAACCCCACTTTGTCTCTCTTCACAACTGACCCATTCTGTCTTTCTCTGCTGCACAGAAGTTCAGTTGAACCAGAGCAGCCCAACCAGTGAATTCCCCAGCTATGGTGACAATGGAAACGATACCAGTTTACTTGTTTCACCTCTCCTGGTGGCTGGAGTAGTGATTGGACTTGTGCTGTTTCTGTCCTGCATCACAATCATCGTGGGCAGCCTGCGGAAGGACGGCCGCTTAAGACACCCACACCCCAGGAGAGATGCTGCTTATGGTAAGCCAGCTAGTTAGGGCAAGAGAATGCTTAACTCAATTATTATCTGGTGCTGTGGGCAACAAAAAGCATCTGGCTGCTCTGCAAGGGATAAAAAAGTAAAATAAAACCCAGGATAAGCAGGGCAGGGGCAGATTTGCTGTTGAACAGCATTTTTGTGCCAGCTCTGAATTCACATGGTGCAAGCTCCATAGGTAGTGGCTGATGTAAAGAAGGCCAATGCCAACAGCATTTATAAACAGCTTCTTTTCCCTCGATAGGGTGTGGGAGTTCTTCTCCATCACTAGACTCTTGATAGCTTATCTTCACATCCCACTGGAGCCTGACTACAGCATAGGCTGTAACCTCGATGTGTTGGAAAGCCTGGAGAGTTAACTCACTCGTGCAGTAGGGACCAGCCTACGAGGGCTGGGCAATGACTTCTGACCACAGAAGTTAATAACTGGATGTAAGCACAGCCACACTGCATCAGAACAGCATTTCAGCTGTCATCATCATTAATGATGCCATTGAGGACATCAGTGTAGTCAGAACATCAGTGAGGGCCTACAAGAAAGCTGGGGAGGGACTTCTCACAAGGGCTTGTAGTGATAGGATGAGGGCCAATGGCTTTGAGCTGGAAAAAGGCAGATTAGGAAGAAATTCCTTACAGTGAGGGTGGGGAGACACTGGGACAGGTTGCCCAGGGAGATTGTGTCTGCCTCCTCCCTGGAGGTGTTCAAGGCCAGGCTGGATGAGGCTTTGAGCAGCTCAGTCCAGTTGAGAGATGTCCCTGCCTATGGTGGGGAAGTTGGAGCAGATGAGCTCTGAGATCACTTCCAACCTGAGCCTTTCTAGGATTCTACCATTCTGTGATCTACAGATGATGCCAGCTTGCTCTTAGTGGAACAGGAAGCTCCTGTGAACCCTGATTCTTCTGCCTCAGATTGGTTTGATTTCCTGATTTATAGCAGTGGTATGAATAAGGTCTGAGAATATCCACCAGGCAGGATAAAACCAGCAAGTATTAATTGTGTGTTTTCCAGCTCCAGATGGCCTCTCCTATGGTGGCTCTTTTGGAGAGCTGAGATCCACCTGCATGGAGGAGTTTCCCCCAGCTTTTGATTTTGGCTCCTATCTGGATACACTTTCTCAGGTCAACATCATGTATCCTGATTCACCTCCATGGTAAGCACTTCCCTAAGGTTCTGACTGTTCTAGTCCTGCACTTGCAAAAACCCAAAACTCTTAGACCTATAAACTGTTAGACCTTTGCCTGCTACAATTATGCAGGTCACACAAACTCAAAATACAGACAGGATGTGTTTAGTTGGAGTATAAATTCGTATTTTCCTTAGCAGAATATTTTACTAAATAAAAGCAAATTCTTATTTACCAATGTATGACTTTGATGGCATGCTCATGAAACACAAACTGCTTATGAAGACCTTGCTTTGACAGATACTATTTTACCAGTCAAATTTTCACTTCCAGAAGAAAGATAGTTTTTAAAGAACTTTCCTCTGTTACTGACCTCGAGATCACAGTAAACAGAAAAATCAAACAGAAAAAAAAAATCAAAGAGAAACAAAAATTCAGGAAAACCTTTAAAGCTTTCTGTGTTTTTCAGCAAGTCTCCCTTCTGAGGTTTCTTAGCCTTAGTATTGTAGCAGAACTGAAGAAGACACCTTTCTGATGCACCTCACACCTAGTAACTATACTGCATTTGGCATGGGGAGAGACGGATGGAGATTGCTCATCCTGGCTCAGCCATCTGCAGCTGTCTAACCCACACCTGCTCTGGAGAGCCACGCTTGCCCAGATTGTTGTCTGGCACCTTTGGAGAAGTGGCCTTCAAATATCAGACAGTTGTCATTGCCTGGGGAGGTAACCTGGGTAGAAAACACATTTGCCAAAGTTATTTCAGAAATTTTACAGCTCCTTCCACATTTGGGTGCCTGCAAGAAGAGCCACGACAAGAGCCAGCAGCTGCACCTGAGGTTGTCTGTGCCTCCCCTGTGTGCCTCACGTACCTTGAGGGTACCACATGAAGGAATTCAGTTACTCCCTCCAGTGAACCAGCAGAAGCCACTTGAAGCAGAACATCAGCTCTGCATCTTACAACCAGCAGATGAGGGCTGAACAGCTCTGCTTCCTTTCACAGGCTCACAGGATGTCAGGGGTCGGAAGGCACCCAAAGAGCTCATCCAGTCCAACCCTTGCCAGAGCAGGACCAGACAATTCAGCTCAGGGCACACAGGAACACATCCAGACAGGCCTGGAAAGGCTCCAGAGAAGGAGACTCCACAACCTCTCTGGGCAGCCTGTGCCAGGGCTCTGGGACCCTTCCAGTCAAGAAGTTGCCCCTTGTGTTGAGCTGGAGCCTCCTGTGCTGCAGCTTCCATCCATTGCTCCTTGTCCTATCCCAGGCAGCAGTGAGCAGAGCCTGTCCCTCCCCTCCTGACCTCCAGCCCTCAGATATTTATAAACATTTATTAAATCCCCTTTCAGTCTTCTTTTCTCCAGACTAAGTAGCCCCAGGTCCCTCAGCCTCTCCTCACCAGGCAGTGCTCCAGTCCCCTCATCACCCTCATAGCCCTCCTCTGGACCTTCTCCAGCAGGTCCCTCCCAGGTCCCTGTCCTTCTTCAACTGGGGAGCCCAAAACTGAATGCAGTACTTTGCTTTTTTAGTTCCTGTTTAAGCAGACTGGTTTGAATTTAACTGGTATAAGACCAGGCCTTGCCTGACTGCTTGCACACCTGTGGAGTGCAGGTTTGAACACACAGCCCACACATCTTTGCTTTTGCTATTCCCTGCACGTTCTACAAGCAGCTCTTGCTGTATGACAAAGTCACACTGTATAATGAATGGCCTTGGACAGGTGGGGTAAATGTTCTGAGCAGAAAGCCCACATGTGAAAAATGATTCTGATCCTGGCATCTCAATTTGTAGAACTTCCTATAAATCCACTTGAAAGCTGAGGCTGTTTTCTGGACCCACACCCACCAGTCTTTGCTAATAAAAGGCAGCTGACACCCAAGCAACAGCCCGAGTGGGCGGCTGGCCAGATCTCCCAGCACCAGCTCAGCCTCCTCTGAACCAGCTCTGAGAACACATTTCTTTAGCAGACAGGCCTAAGATTAGACCAATTCCATTTCCATTTTGAAAGAGGCCCAAAGGAGGATTTTCCACTCCACAGAGTTCCATGAGTGACAGAGGTTAGCACCAGATGATCTATGCTTCCTGTAAGCTCTCCAGCTCATCCTGGAGTTGACTATCTTGGGTCCTATCTTGTTCTAAGAAACTGTTCTGGAACATCAGCTTTAGCACCAGAGCGCCATGAAAGTGTCCAACCACTCCTCCTCAAGATTCCCACCCTATGTGGGAAACCAGCAGGAAGCAGAAGGTTCCTATTGTGCCCATTTCTCCTTTAGGTCAGTGGCAGACTTCCCTTGGGGCAGGCCTGGGCCCGGAATCAGGGCAGAGAAGCTTTTTTTCCTTCTGTGTCCCAGCAAAAGGATTCAAAATTTTCCACCTTCAGAGTGACTTTACTGTGGGCTCTTCCAAACCCAAACTCTTGCTATGGTAACCAGAGCCAGTAGGTGCTCTTCAGTAGCCTGATTAAGTCAGTCAAAACCCGTGGCAGGATCCTAAATACATTCACTGGGCTTTGGGGCAGCAAAATGTACATCAAATGAAGATGCAGCTCACTGCATCCTGCAAAGACTGCCTCTTCCTTTCCTCAGCCCAGCTCAGGAGGGGCTGAGGTCTAAGGTCTTTTGAAAGAGTCTCAGGTATGCTTGGAAGCTTCAGCAGGCTTGGTAGAGGCTGGGCTGAAATCCTCTCTACATGCCACACAAAAACAATTCGACCTCCTGCATGCTGGGGCTTGTTTCTGAAGTACCCAGCAGCCCTGCTGAGGATCTTCAGAGCAGCTTTATGTTTTAAATGCCATTCTTCCTGATGAGGAAGTCAAAGTGTTCTCATCTGAATTTAAAAGCATCATGCTCATGAATATACAGGATAAAAGGGAAGTAAAAATAGCAACACCTGCAGAGGAAGTTCTTTACCATGGGGTTTTTGGAACATTGGAACAGGTTGCCCAGATATGTGGTTGAGGAGGCCTTCAAAGTCAAACCTGATGGAGCCCTGAGCAACCTGATCTGGTCCTGCTCACTGCAGGGGGGGGTTGGGCAAGGTGACCTTTGAGGTCCCCTCCAACTAGATGCATTCTCTGACTCTATGTTTGTTTAGCCACCTAGCACTAGGATTTCACTTTCTTACCTTCTCCCTTCCCCAAACCCCACTCTTCATCACCCACACTAGTAACAACCAGAAGTGCTCCAAGGGAAAGGTGTGAACACATGCAGCAGAACCAAGTATTTCTCTAAGGCAGGTCCTCCATGGTTGAGGGCAGATTTGAGCTCACTACAACCCATGCAAGCTGCCCTGCTGCAGGCCACTTATCAGCCCTGAGCAGGGTTTATTAGCTGGGATTTAGCCTGGCAGTAATGCAATTACAGGAGCAGAACGACTGCCTGCAGTCTACTGGGAAGACACATGCTAAATATCCTGAGTTTCAGGAAGGACCCCAGATCTTAATAGCTCTGCAGATAGCATGATTGAGGAAATGGGTCCTTAATTTGTCTGGCTCCACAAAACTGTTTTTCAGGTCAACTGAGTAGGCAGAGGATTTGTTGTTTGGTTTGGGTTTTTTACAGTGAACTGACCTGAGCTGCTTCCCAGGAAGATCCCACAAAGCAGCCTGCCTGGCATTCCTCCTTTTTGGGAGGGATGTGATAGGGATCTGCTGAGTCTCAGAATGACCAGCATGAGTCTGTCACTATTATTCATCACAGCTCTGCACCTCAGCAAGCTTTAGGGGAGACCTTGTGACCATGGACCAGTACATAAAGGGAGGCTACCAGGAGGATGGAGACTCCCTTTTGACAAGGAGTCCCATGGAACAGATGAGGGGTGATGGGGACAGGTTACTGCTGAGCACACTGCCATCAGACTGCAGAAGGAAATGTTTCCCATGAGCACAGTCAGACACAAGAATCATCTCTCAAGGGAGGCAGTGAAGTCCCCTCCTCCACTGAGCAGTTTGAAGACTCATCTTGCCAGGGTGCTGGGCCAGCTCATTGCAACTCCACTGTCACCTAGAAAGGTTGGAGCAGACGATCCATGGAGTCCCTTCCAACCTGGCATTCAGTGAAGAAGTCCTGCTGCCACTGCCAGCACAGATCTGCACCCCAGACACCCCACCCCATGTGACTGCTGGCTGAGCAGCAGAGACCTGCGAGCCAGGAGGACAACACTCCCTGTCAGCCTCTGCTAGGCACCCTCCAGAGCTCTCTAGAGGTCATACCATAACTGCAGAATGCCAGGACCACTTCCTCTTCCCCAGCCATTTTCTAACTCGGCTCCTTATAAGCAGCTGTGAGGGGGAAGGAGCCCCTGGTGTGTCACACCTATGGTGCCTGCTGCAGCGTGCACAACTCTGTGGGCCACCACTGTTACTCCTCCTGCATAACTGGCTGCAAGGAGCTGGGCTTGTGCCCAGGGAGCTGAGCTCAGCAGTGCTGCCACAGAGGTTACCTTTGTGCAGGAGGATGTGGGCTGAACTTCCACCGAGACCTCAGGGATTATTTTCAGGGAGGCAGGGATGTGCTGTTGCAACCTTCTGCTCTCAGGAGTCTCACATGGCAGGCTAAGCGAGGATGGGGGCTGAGGAACACACCACCAGGTGATCCTTTTCTCACTCCACCTGCCCCTGTGATGCTGTCAGTAACATACTGTGGCATTTTTCACAGCAATCTAATGAAAATCTCTTCTTTCTTTTCAGCTACGATGAATGCGTGGGACCAGGAGCAATACAAATCTACATCCCCACAGATGATCCCCCTCCATATTCTCCTGTGGACCCTTGCCAAAGAAATGAAATACCTCTGAACATTAGCCTGGAAGCAGCAGCAGCAGCAGCAGGGACTACAGGACAAGCTGCAAACCATGCAGGCTGGCTGCAGGACCTGCAGCAGCCCATTTCATCCATCTCTCTGTCATCTGTGGCTCTGGAGGCTGCTCCCCGGTACGAGGCTGTGGTGTGTGAGCAGAACATCCCCATCCCTCTTGGCCCAGGGGAAGTACTGAAAAACTCTCCCACTGCCTACCAGAGCCTTCTGACCCAAATCATGTAAACACAGGTGGCTCTCTGCCTCAGTTATCCTGAAGAACTCAGACCGACAATATTTCCATGGAAGAATAAACCCTCCGAAAGCTTTAACCTCTTTTATATTTTTACCAGGATGCAATGGGGTTTTACCTTTTTTTTTTTGTTTGTTTTTACAGTGAATTTTGAAAGTTTACCTAAACTTCCTTCTTTGTGCTTCAAAGTGTTCCATGGCATCATGCAGCATCAAAAGCCGTGAGAAGCAGCTCACCCTTTTGAAGCATCTTTGAACACGCTGAAATCAGCCACTCCTAATGTAGATACATGTTAGCCAGGCAGGTCTACCTGCTGATTTTAGGCTGCTCTGCATGGCTTAGAGCAGAAGGGACAAGAAGAGCACTGTGTTGTCCTGGTAGGTGTCACTAGTAGATGTCATTCGGTGTGTTGGCATTTTTTAATAACTGTCTACATGTGTACTTCAGCAGAGACAGACAGCACACTGCCTGCCAGATGTGACTGTCAGTGCCAGTCATGCAAAGCCTGCTGCAAAGTCTTCCTCAAAAGAAACCAGCAGCAAGTGATGGAGAAGTGGCAGTGGGTCCCCCAAAACCATCTGGCTTTACTTCTGGGAACTGTGCTGCAGCTGTGTGCAGGCCTGGGAGCTGCATGTCCTTCCTGGGCACTTGCTGCAGCCAAGGGAAGGGCAGCTCCTGGAACCACAGAGGATGCTTCATGCCAGCTCCTGTGCAGGATGGCATTTTCTGGCACTAGCAGGTCTCCTCACCAAGCATCCTGTAGCATTACAAAGGCCCTTGACCTCTAGCAATGTGTTAGTGTGATGTAAATAGTAGGTAGTGGAGTTGGCATGCACAGGAACAGAGACACTCACTTTGTGCAGAAACCCCTTTTATTGGGCACCAGCCTTGCCACCCACAAACCTAACCTTTGGTCAGAGACCTTCCCCACACTCACATTTGCTAAATGTGTACAGGAGGAACCTCAGAGCTACCTTCCAGTACCTGAAGAGATCCTACAGGAAGGCTGCAGAGGGACTTTTCATCTGGCTGTCTAGAGACAGGCCAAGGGGGAATGGTTTGAAGCTGAGGCAAAGCAGGGTTAGACTGGGGCTGAGGAGGAAGTTCTTCAGTATCAGGGCAGTGAGATTCTGGCACAGGCTGCCCAGGGAGGCCTTAAGCAGCCAAGTCTGGATGAGAGGTGTCTCTGCCCATGGTGGGGAGGTTGGAGCAGATGAGCTCTGAGGTCCATTCCAGGATTCTATGAAGCTGCAGATGCACAGCAGCAGGAACAGCAGTTTTCAATCGTGCATGGTACAGAACCCCCTATCTCCACACAAGCACTGAGCTACATCTTCAGCCAGTACAGCTTAGCAGAGTTATCAGAGGCTTAGCTCCACTCAATCCCTTAGAGGCATTTTGACAGAAAGCAAAACCCACTTTGGGGTTCATTCTGACACTGGTAACATGGCCTCCAGTTTGCTACCCACACTGAAGGCTACATCAAAATCAGTAACCATGTGAGAGTGTTTGAAAGGAAGCATCATCCAAATTCTCCAAATTGCATTTAGGTTTTTCTGTAAATACTAAATCATTTCCCACTGTAATCATCATTCACCACTCCAAAGACTGACACAATGATAATTAATACTTAGATGGGAAGTAATTACATGGTTCTTTACTGCTGTATAAATGATTCCATTATTGACTCATATGCACATGATAAGGTAAGTATGGATTTCTTTTTTGGCTAAGTAGATGAGTAAATATCTGTTTTGCTCAAGTATCAG
The DNA here is from genome assembly GCA_013396675.1 of Eubucco bourcierii. NCBI lineage: Eukaryota > Metazoa > Chordata > Aves > Piciformes > Ramphastidae > Eubucco > Eubucco bourcierii. Next base: position 60,670 of record VWZE01018295.1, read on the forward strand.
AACAGAATTCTGTGGCAGTTCAGCAGGGTTTTCAACGTTCTCATTATGCTCTACCCAAAACAAGCACTGCCACAGCAGAGGCTGCATTCCACATCTCTGTTTTTAACAGGTATTGCTCTGCACAGAAAGACTTCTGAGGTATGCAAAGTGTCCTACAGTAAGATTAGAGACAAAACTCTGCAGCATCTAGTAGAAGCCAGGAATGAGAACCCCCCACAGAAATGTGCCAGTTTTATTGGCAGTAAAATGAGAAGTGAAAGAGAGCACAGAGGTTTATTTATGCAGAGTAGGACATGCTTTCGTAGCTGAGTCCTCCTGCAACTCTTGGAGACCTGCCTAGAACAGAGTAAGTCACTGGGACCAGATTCTGCTTACCTCAGACTGCTACTGGGGAGGTGGAAGGGGAGATCAGATAAATATGAGGAGGCAAAAGTGGTGATTTTCCCCACCCACCCAGAAACGAGTCTCTTTCTGAGGCAAACCTGAAGGTTCTTCTGAAGACAGGCACAGAAGGCCTAAGGTAAACACAAAGGTCTTCCGAAGACAAGCAGAGAGGGCTTTTCATACCTGGCAGGCAAGCTTCTGCTGTGTTAGAGATGCTTACATCTTCTGTGTATTGCAGGAAATCCTTTCAGCCTGCTTGGCTCTTAACCTGGCAGGGATTTCCTGCCCTTCCACTAACTTTCTGTCTAAAAAGGAAACTCGTATGAAGGAGGCCTCCGCTGAAAACGGGAGATTTGTATTTTGCCTCACGGCAGAAATGCATCATTAAGATAGAGAAACCTAACCCAAGTCTTTCGGGTTTGCCAGCAGCCAGGGGCCCCCCAGCGTCGCTCCCCGGATGCTGTGTAGCAGCAATACTTAGCCGCAGCTGGCTACTCCCTCTTGTGGCACACTGCCTTGTGAAGCCAAAGCAGCTACTGAGCGTCTACGCAGAGTTCACAAGCAGGGACTTGTCCATCAGAATCGTCTTTGTCACACGGATGTGCAAGCCAACCAAGTCATACACTTCCATCCTGCAGCATTCTGCCAGGTTACCCCTAAACACACAACTCCTGCCGTTCATTACAGACAAGTATCTTTGAAAAGCAAAGGGCAAAGTAAAGTATGCTGCCTTCAGTGCTGACACCCTGGTCGTTTGCTCTAGTGGCTTAGAATCTTCTACTCGTGTTAATCTTTTTAACCAGGTAACATCCAACAAAGCAGTGGGGGGGAAAAAAGTTTGTAAATCCAACCCAGGTACTTCTGCAAACCCAACACTCAGAAAGAGAAGTGCAGAGCTCTAAAGCTGCTCTGGCAGCTTCTGCTGCTACTCCTGGGCTACTGTTGCTGTAATGATGCAATAAGAACATCTTTTCGTGGCTTGGAGAATATTTAAGGTACTGGGCAAAGGCATTTTCCAACCTGAACGAGTCTAGGAGTCTCAGCAAAGTTGACAGAATGTCTCCTGATGCTCCTCTTAAGAAATTCAGATCAGATTTTACTGCCAGTCTTAAAACAGGCTTAGCACAGGCTTTCATTTATGCTGTTATCACTGTCAGAGAGCAAACTGTTTGGCCATGCTGTTTCTTGCTATGTGGTAACAATGCTGTACTTCTGCAGTCATCTCTTTTCAGTATACAGATCCTTACACAAAGCTTTTAGTAAAGCACCTTCCTCCATTCACCAGCTTCTGTGCCCTTTATTGTGTCAGTACCAGCTTTGGGATTGTCTGCAGCCTTTGGCCTCCTCTTCATTGGGCATCTAAGCAACTGCTGACTAAGCAACATCGTGCTTCAGGCACTTACATTTGGATTGTACAAGGAACAAGCATCTATCAGAGCAGTCAGGTCCCTCCTGCTCAGGTGGAGTCGTCAGAGTGTGCCCAGCCAGGATCAGCCCAGATCAGCAAGGCCAGAGGCTGCAACACTGCTGCAGTGAAAACTTACCCTTGAAATACCCTCAGGGCATTTCAAGACGCACCAGAAACCCTCACACACACTCTGAAAACTACTGAAGTCAGGAGACTGGGAAACGCAATATGCCATCCAAGGAAAAGAGCACAAGCCAGGAAGAAACGGGTCAGCCTTCCCAGAAATCCTCCAGCACAGCAAGGTAACAGCGTACTTCCTGAATGGCAGCCACCTCCAACTGAAGGAGCTGCTCATGGTACAGCCTGACAGCATTCCCTCCTTAAACTGGAGCAATCCTCTCTGCACACAACTCTGACCACACACTCCTGTAAATTAAAATCCTAACCCTCACACAAGAGAGTGTGTATCAGCTGCACTGAGCTGGTGTGAAAGGATGCATCAGAAGGGATCACCTGTGTCCTTCCTTAAGCTGCAAGAGGGGAGACTTAGACTGGAGATCAGGAAGAAATTCTTTACAGTGAGGGCGAGGAGACACTGAAACAGGTTGTGCAGGGAGGCTGTCGATGCTCCCTCCCTGGAGGTGTTCAAGGCCAGGTTGGATGGGGCCTTGAGCAACCTGGGCTGGAACTAGATGATCATGAAGGTCCCTCCAAACCCAGAGCACTCCATCATTCTGTGATCCTAACACCAATGCTAGGTGTTTAAGTGACCTATGGACCCAGCACTTAGGGGCAGGGTTTAGTGCTCACCCTTGACTTGGGTCATAGGTCAGACTGGATGAGCTTGGAAGATTTCAGAGCCTTGGGGAAAAAAGGCCCTATTAAACCCAGCAAATGGCATTAAATCAGGAGAGGGTAGATAGATTAGAGAACTCACTGCTTAGTGGCTTATGCAAATATGAAACAGAAGAACCAACAGGAAAGCAACAGTCTCTGCATCGTTCTACTAAAGCACACAAGGTTTTAATAAACTGCAGCTAATTTATATGTTAATGAGAACGGCCAAGTTTAAAGACTCCAATCCCCCTCCGGTGGGAGCCAGCATGCACAAACCTGAAATCCAAGCCTCTCATGTGGGTCAATAAAGTTTTGCATATGGTGAGAAGGGAGTTGAGCTGCCCGCAGGCACCCTAGGAAGAGTCTGTCTGCAAACGCAGGCACATATGGCAGGGGAGGAAGCTCAGACATGGCAGCAGATGGCCAGATGGCCTCGTCTGAACATGTGGTGGGAGAAGGGGGATTTGTGCCCCCTTCCCTCCCGGCTAGATCAGCAATTTTTATACAGCAATTATCCACACAGATCCCACATAAGTACTGCCTAATGATCTTTCACTCGGAATGACGACCAGAAGCATATGCTTTCGGAGGGCCCTCTCGCCTGGCACGTCAGAGAAACGCAGCTTGTCTGCAACACACCGGAACCCCTTCCCCACCGCAGGGGACGGGAGACTGCGGCCCTGGGAGCCCAGGGCTTGCCTCAGCAGGGCGGAGCCACCGCGCCCGGCGGGGCACAGCCAGACACAAACCCAGCACAAAACCCAGCACGTAACAAACACCTAAACTAAGGTGAGCCGTTAAAAACACATCAAGCCAAATCCACACTCACAGCCACCCGAGTCACCGCCAAAGGCACCAGCCCAGCGGCAACAAAACCGAAGGCCACGGGCGGCTGAGGGTAGCACTAACCGCTGGACTTGCACAGGTGCAGAAGGTGAGAGCAGCCCCGGGAAGCGAGGCGCAGGACAGGGGAACAGGGGGGCGGGGGACAAGAAGGGTCTCGGGGCCTACCAGGGCGCAGCAGGGGGACCGGCGGCGTTGTGAGGGGACGAGAAGGGGCTCGGGGCTTACCGGGGCGCGACAGGGCGACCGGCGGCATTGTGAGGGAACGAGAAGGGGCTCGGAGCCTGCAGAAGCGCGGCCTGGGCGGGCAGGGCCGGCACGACCTCGAGCGCAGGGCCGGCACGACCTCGAGCGCAGGGCCGGCACGACCTCGAGCGCAGGGCCGGCACGACCTCGAGCGCAGGGCCGGCACGACCTCGAGCGCAGCGCGCGGCTGGCTCCCGCCACGTGAGGACGCCTCCTCCCTCGCGCGACACCGCCACGCGCTCCTACTGAGACATCGGCAGCCCGCGCGCCCCGCCCCCTCCGCCTTTCACTTTCAGTTCGCCGGCCTGCCCGCTCCACCTCCGTCCCCCTTGATTGACACCCCGGGGCGCCACTGAGCGGCCCGCGCGCCGGCCGACCAGCCAATGGCGATCGGGGGGGCAGCGCCTGCGGGCGGGCTGCCCGGCCGGGCTGAGGCCGCCATGAAGGAGGCGGCGGCGGCCGAACAGGAGGTGCTGCGGGACTACCTAGGCTACTATGCGGCCCGAGGGGCGGAGGGGGAGCTGGCGGTGTGCCATGAAGCCTCCCTGAAGGCCAGGGCGCGACGGCTGCTAGGCGTGCGGCGGCGCGGCGCCCTGGACGTGTGCAGCCTGGCGGAGCGGTGCCAGCGGGCCCGGGGCGAGCGGGGCGGCAGCGTCCTGCACGACCTGCTCAGGGCGCTGGAGGTGCTGGAGCTGCTCTGCGTCAACCTCCTCCTCTGGCCGTGGAGGAAGGAGATCAGGTCGCTGAAGGTAGGGAAGAGCCGTAGTGCTCGTCCGGAGGTCGGGGCGAGCCCCTGAGAAGGCTCGGCCGGGCCTCTCTCCTGGGCTGGTGCCGCACAGAGGCGCAGCAGGGGCTCCCGCGACCCCAGGAGCAGCTCTTAGGAGCCGGTTAGACGTGTTAGGGGTACCCTGAACGCTGCGAGCGTCCTGCGAGGCGTTCGCTGGGCTTGTCCTCGCTGAGGCCGTTCCTTCAGGGACCCTCCCGGGAGTACTAAGCTTGGAAACAGACACCTTTGACCGTGGTGAGACGGTACAGAAGTAATAATGGGACAATGAAAGGCTTGCTTTACTCTGAACTTTAACCTTAATTTGCTCCTAAGGCTGGGATGCTTTTGAGCATTAGCTGTCACTTTTGCTAACAGCATGATGCAAGGGGCCAGCTGGGCAGTGTCTTTTACCACCTATCCAAGCTCTCACGGCTGCAGTTGGTGGAGTAGGAAAATCCCCTTCAGAAGAGGAAGTGCTGCGTGCCCTGGCTCTGTCCCATGCACACCTAAGGGTGGGGAGCTGATGCAGAAAGTGACATTTCATAGATTTCACAGAATGGTTTAGGCTAGAAGGGATCTTAAAGATTACCCAGTGCCAGCCCCCTTGCCATGGGCAGGGACACCTGAACCATGGAAAAAATAACTGTTCTAGTCTTGTCACCAGCTCAGAAATAGAGCTTATGACGAGCGCATCGTGTCTAGGAAAAGCTGAGACCTCAGTGATTTATTCCCTGAACCTTCAGTGCTTTAAAAAAAGCCTCCACTCTTCAGCAGAGCACGTTAAGACTTATTGCTGAGTTTCCCTAGTTTGACTGAAATGATTTTCTCCCTCCCCTTCTGAATATTGATGCTCTCAGCTGGTATCTCAGCAGGTTTAAACTGACATCACTTCACAAAATTAATGTGTGGTAGCAAAGCTGTAATGCTTGAGAGGCTGACAGAAGCGCCTCACTGATTCAGAAGTCACTCTTTTAGGATCCTGGGTTTTTTAAAGATTTAAGTGATTTTTCAAGTCCTTTGGAGTTTCAGGATGTCTTTCATGCTTCCCTTACCCACCCTCCCACCCCCCTCCCCAGTGCTCATCTGCTGCATTCTGTTTCAGACGTTCACCGGTAATTTTGTCTACTACATTCAGTCGGTGCTCCCAGATGACATTGTCACAACAGTGCTGGAGAAAATAGGTTACACTGCAACAACAGCAACAGAGTTTTCACTTGTCAAAAAGAGGAACGATGAGGAGACAAAGCAGACTGCATTTGAAATATTCCTGGCGAGAATTGAGTGTGAAACCATCCTCAAACTGACGAGCGAAGAGAAACATGGCAACGTGGAGAAGACCCTGCAGAAGAGAACAAAGATGCAGCAGCACCTCCACGACAAAGAAGATCAGATGTCCCAGGAAGAGGAGGCTGAAAGTGGAGAGAATAAAGCAGTCAGTGACACAGAGTTGTGCCTTGCCACTCAGCAGCAGCCGGCAGCTCCCAGCCGCCTGTCCTTTGAGGCTGCCAGCAGCCGGAGGAGCCAAGCGGAGGTGCCTCAGTTAGCAGCTGCTCCATCCACTAACAGGCCTCAGGAACACCAAAGGCACGGTGCCAGCTCTCGGCGCTTGTCAGGCAAGTGCTCAGAGAGTGAGGACTTCCTGAGTGAGTACAGTGACATTTTCATAAGGCAAACACCTCTCTTCAGTGAGAGCCTTTCTCCAGAGGCGTTTGAAAACCAGCCAGGAGCCAGCCTGAGTGAGGAGTGTGTGCTGGCAGCCGCTGCAGAGCCAGCTGCAGATGAGATCAGGCCTGTGCCACTCTCACCAGGAGCAAGCGGTCCACCAGCTTTTGCAGTGTTTGCTGACAGCTCTTGTGGCAGCCAAACCACCTTGGCCTACAAAGCTCAGCAAGTCCCCACGGCATCGATTGAGGCAGAAATCAGCGATGCCATGAACTGCGTAGACTCGGAGCCTGCCGATGAACCCGGCGAGCTGAAGTCTCTGCCCTACGCAGACATTGCATCTGTCCAGAACTGCAGCCTGCCTAGGGAAGAGGAGGTTTGTGACCTGTCTCTAACCTTCACAAAACTCCAGATCAAGGACACCCAGGAAGACCTCATGTACCCAGTGGAGGAAACTGGCCTGCCCGACTCAGTGTCATATGTGCCGGCAGGTGATAGGCATGCAAGAGAACTGAACCCCTCCAGAACACCACAGACGTACCTGAGCAGTGCTCGGGTGCAGAACAGAGCAGCTGCACGTCCTGAGCCACCTTCAGGTCTGTGCTGTACTGCTGGGAGCATGGAGGATCCCACTGCTGCTGAGGGCAAGAGACTCCTCATGGCTGTTCCTGCTGCACATCCAGCTGCCGAGTACTTCATACACATCCGAGAGCCCCCTCACCTCACCTACGTCCCACCACGGAGCATTGATGTCCAGTCCTCACACCTAAGGAGTGCCCAGGGCAAAAGGAGCCCCTTGCAGCCCGAAGGTGACTCTCCTGAAGCTGGTGAGGTGAAGCTGGGGACCCATCACTCCAAAGTCAGTGAAGTCCAGGAGCCTTATGTCATTATTGACAGGACTGACACAGAAGTGTTATGCCATCAGGCTTGATTCTAGCTGTGCTTTAGTTCTCAGCTGCCTGGGGCTTGCTCCCCTCACTCTTGGCCTTTATGATCTTTGCAATATTAGCTTTGTCAAAACAGCTTCAAGAAACCCTGTTTTACAGACCTGTTCCTGAAGGCTTCTTTGATTGTAAGAGGATGATGAAGGGACTGGAACATGTCTGACAAGGAGAGGAAGAGAGACCTGGGACTGTTAAGTCTGGAGAAGAGCAGCCTGAGACGGGATCTGATCAATGCTTATAAACAGCTGAGGGGGTTGGTGTCAAGAAAAAGGGGCCAGGCTCTTTTCAGTGGTATCCTGTGATAGGACAAGGGGCAGTGGAGACCAACTGCAACCCAGGAAGTTCCACCTCAACATGAGGAAAAGCATCTTTGTTGCGAGGGTGACAGAGCCCTGGAGCAGGCTGCCCAGAGAAGTTGTGGAGTCTCCTTCTCTGGGGACTTTCAGGACCCATCTGGATGTATTCCTGTGTTACTTGCTCTGGCAGGGGGTTGAACTGGCTGCTCTCCAGAGCTCACTTCAAACCCCTGCCATTCTGTGACTCTGTAAGGTGCTGTACAATAGAATCAGGTCGGTGTTTCTAAGCAGGCAGACCGAGCCTTGCAGCTTTACCAGTGCTGTGGGGTGTGCTGCAGTGCCCTCACTGCACTCCCATGCAGCTGTGCTCTTAGCTAATCTTGCAGGAAGTTCAGAAACTTCCAGAACATTCCCTTAGAGACACAGGGGAGCAGCCCTGGGGCCACTTGCAGCTTCATTTTTGCATGAGCAGTAAGAGTTTAGCTCTTGCAGGGTCTCCTTACAACAGGCTCTAGAGCTGCCTCTTCTTGCCAATATTTTTTTTTGGTGGCTATCACCACTCTCGGGAGCAGCACTGAGCTGTGATCGTTCACTGTTGCCAGAAGAGGGAGATGCAGCTCCTGCTGCCATTTTCCTTCCCTTTGCTCCTGCCACTTACCTCAGCACCGGTTCCACACAGGGAAAAAACTGCCCTTCTCTGACGTTTTAGGGGCAGGAAAGAAACCAGATCAGAGGAGGGTCGCAGGGAGCTTCAGAGCTGGGCTGAGGGCTGTGTGAAGAGGAAAGGGAACAGGACTACTAGATCAGATCAGCTGTCAGCTGGGGCCTCAGCACTGAGAAACTGTGCTACAGAACATGTAATTAAATTTAGAGCAGCAGTCACTGCTACTGCACTTCAGCACCATCTTCAGTGCTGCTTTCATACCTAGAAGGGCATCAAAGTGCTTTTTGGTACCTAGGCAGACAGTTGAACACTGCTTGCTTCAAAGGAACTCTTCCAGTAACACTTCAATGCTAGGTGTGGTTTGTTCCCTCATCTATAGATCAAATATTAGCTGGAATTAATGAAGGTAGAATATATTAGCTGACCTTAATATAGGTAAAGTATTAGCTGGAATTAATTTAGTGTAAGTTAGAAACAATTCACTTTTACCCCTCAAAAAGTGTAAGAGGAGCAGATGCTAGAAAAGCTTCAGGAGCTAAAATGCTTTCTTAAGGACTAATTATTGAAGTCTTGTCACCACCTGATTCCAGCAGTGGAAGACTGAAGCTTGGAGCAAGCCCAGAGGCCTGCCTTCAGCTGTGGGAGGGGCTGGGAGGCACAGATTGTTTTGCACACAGAGATTCATTTTAGGATTGAGAGAAGTTCCCTACTAACAGCCCCCGGGGCAGTGTGCTTGGGATTTGTGGCTGCAGCTGCTGCTAACACCCCAGTGTGGTGGCTGCTGCTCAGCAGTGCCTGGCACAGGTTTCTTCTCCTTTTCTAAGTACAGCCCCAGCTGCTGAGCTGCCCAGGCCAAAGGGACACCCATGCCATGTAATGAAACTGAGCTAGGAGAAAAATAGCTAAGGGTGAAAGCAGCAACTAATCAGGAGCTTGTATCTGGGCCACTCAGCACTGCTTTACAATGGGGAAGACACTGGCACAGGTTGCCCAGGGAAGCTGTGGATGCCCCCTCCCTAGAGGTATTCAAGGCCAGGCTGGATGAGGCCCTGAGCAATCCGGGCTGGTGGGAGGTGTCCCCAACCCCCTGCCTTGAGCAGTCTGGGCACAGGGTTGGAACTGGAGGATCCTGAAGGTCCCTTCCACCCCAGGAGGTTTTGTCCAACGAGGTGGCCATTGCTCAGAGACTGGCTGGGATCACTGCCTGGGGGAGGTGGTGAGTTCCTACCACTGGGCTTTTTCTTACCTTCTTTCCTTCACACTTCCTCTGTCTCAAGCCAAAAAGATCTCTTAATTTTGCTCTTCATATTCTCCTCCCTTCTGCTGGGGAAGGAGGGAAGCAGGTGGAGGTGGCTAACTGCTGGCTAGGTCAATCCAACACAAGCTCCTTCACCTTCCTTGAGGTACTTCTCTGTTCTTCCTAACTCTCTGGGGTTTTCTGAGCGGTCTCTTTCCCCTGTGGGGGTTATCACCATTCTGTGTTTAAAATCAAACAGCAGCAAATAAATCCCAGGCTCAAACCCAGCTATCAGCTATTTATGGTGACTGCAGGATTTTTATCATTTTAATTTACACATCTAGAACAGACTGCAAACATTTCACATTTATGACATACAACAACCAACCTGTTTGGGGTTGTTTCATTCTCTAATATTAAATACCCCCCCACACCCTTCCTCTGGACAGAAACTGCACATGGGAAGGGACAGCAAACCCTCAAAGAAAGAGGCTGTGTCCAGCACATCTGTCATGCTTATTGAGTTCCAGAAATGATGCCTTTATGTTCTGCTGCTGACACCCCATCAGGCTCTCCTGGAACTGTTTCTTTCCAAATACAAAACTAAGGGTGTCTTTGGAGGAAAAAAAAAAAAAGAAGAGTAAGAAGAAACTTAGGTTCCTTTAGAGGAAGCAGCAAAGTGGGAAATGAGAGAGAAAGCCACATTCTAGCTGGCTAAAACTAACACAGGAAAACTGGCAGAGAACCTAATCACAAGAAAGAGATCTGCTTCATATTCTAGTTGGGATTTGGGTCTGAACATCTCAGAGCAGCAACTTCACAACATTCTACAAAGCATACCTGAAAAGGAAGAAAACAACCAAACTAATATTCAGAAATATTAAAAACACCCCAAACTGTCCCCAAATCAGATCTGATGTGTTTAAAATGCAGCAGTGGTAGACTCCTATAACTGCTGTTGCCTGTTAGATGGGTTCAGGATTTGGTCCCGGTTTTCTTCGTACTTCTCTATCATTTTCTGTATGTCATGGTCAGCTCCAATGACCTTGGAAAGAAAAAAGATGACATCAGGAATCCTTGGCAGCACAAAATGGGGGCTGTAAGCCACAGAGAACAGGGCTAGTACGGCAAGAGAAGAACTGGAGGCTGCACAAAGGCTTTGTTTCTGCACGGTGCTGCACTAACACCAGTCACAGCTCAGAGAAACCAGTGGGCAGCAGGGTGAGGGAGGGGATTCTGCCCCTTGGCTCTGCTCAGATCCCACCTCCAGTACTGCCCCCAGCTCTGGTGTCCCCAGCACAAGAAGGACACAGAGCTGTTGGAGGGAGTCCAGAGGAGGCCACAAAGATGCTCCAAGGGCTGGAGCAGCTCTGCTGTCAGGACAGGCTGAGGGAGCTGGGGGTGTGAAGCCTGCAGAGGGCTTCAGGGGGACCTTAGAGCTGCCTGTCAGTACCTGAAGGGATCCTTCAGGAAGGCTGCAGAGGGACATTTCCTGAGGGTGTCTGGAGACAGGCCAAGGGGGAATGGTTTGAAGCTGAGGCAGAGCAGGGTTAGACTGGAGCTGAGGAAGTTCTTCAGTATGAGGGTGGTGAGACTCTGGCACAGGTTGCCCAGGGAGGCTGTGGCTGCCTCCTTCCTGGGGGTGTTCAAGGCCAGGCTGGATAAGGCCTTGAGCAGCTGAGCCTAGTTGAGAGGTGTCCCTGCCCATGGTGGGGAGGTTGGAGCAGATGAGCTTTGAGGTCCTTTCCAACCTAAGCTGTTCTATGACACTCAGAGCTTTCAGTCCCTGAAGAGTTCCATGTCTAACCCTGCAGAAGGAACAGACCCTCACATTCCACCAGAGATGGAAGCCCAGGCTTCTATGCTGTGCTCCATGGATAGCTGCAAGCACTTCTCTGGGTTTTGACTTCTTCAGAGGTGATTAGAAGAGCAGGCTGACTTCCCTGTCACCCCAAACACAACTCCAGCTGCAGTGTACCCCCTGCCCCAGGCTTAACTGCTCATACACAAAACACTACTCACAAGCACTGGGCAGGAAACTTCAAAGAGTGTGTGTTTGATGAGCCACTCCTCATAGAGCTGATGGATAGCTTCTAAATACTCCTAGGAAAGAGGGATTCAGGTAACAGATGAAAGGATGAAGCACATTGGGTGTACACATTTGGAAGTATTTAAGAACTGCAATACCAGAGGAATGATCTTTTCCTCTTCTCTGCATCTTCTCTTTAACCTCTCGTAACAAACTTCAGGAGAAGTCTGCAGATAAACTGTGAGAACATAAAGTTATAATAAAGAGCAGCTTTAAAAGCAAAGAAAGTTGGTTCACAAAGTCTAGAAGGGAAGAATCCTGACCTGAGTCCCAGCACTGAACCTCTCCTTTGGCACTCATCAGTCCATGAACCACTCACAAAGTTGTGCTCTGACTGCCACACACTGCAGCCACTCTTGCACTGAACAGTGGCACTGTTTACTACCTGAATAAAGTGATTCTTTCTTACCTGAGTAATGGAGTTCTTTTCTTACCCAAGAAACAATTACTTTTCCTCCCACCCATGAACATGCCCCTGCAGATCCCACCCACACCTTACCTATCAAATCCACTGAAATGTCAGTGTTCTTCTGGATCCAGTCAAACCATTCACTCAGGACAACATAATCCACCTCTGGCATTTTCCCACTGGGTAAAGAGAGCAGGCAACAGTGTGCAGAGATCAGTTCCAAACTGAGGTTCTTCATCTGACTTACAATTAGTTCAAATTTACCCCAGAACATAGGAATCACAGAATTGTTTCAGTTGGAAGAGACCTTTCAGATCATCCAGTCCTACCATTCTCTAAGTGTCCCAAGCCTGGGGCTCAACCACATCCCTCAGCACATCTCTGCCCCTTTTAAACACCTCCAGGGACAGGGGGAACTCAACCACCAACCTGTGTTGAGAACCTTTTAAAGTTTCTTCTCAAGTCCAACCTAAACCTCCCCTGGTGCTACCTGAGGCCATTTCCTCTCATCCCAGCACTTGTCACCTTGGGAAAGAGACCCAACTGTCACCCAGCTCCAACCTCCTTTCAGGGAGCTGTAGAGAGCAACAAGGTCTCCCCTCAGCATTGTCTTCTCCAGGCTGAACAGCCCAAGTTCCCTCAGCCCCTCCTTCTCTCTTCTCCAAAAATTTCTAGTTTAAGGGTGACAGAGCCCTGGAGCAGTCTGTCCAGAGCAGCTGTGGAGCCTCCTCCTCTGGAGACTTCCATCTGGATGTGTTCCTGTGTGACCTGCCCTAGGTGATGCTGCTGTGGCAGAGCGGTTGGCCTGGATGATCTCCAGAGGTCCCTTCCAGCTCCCCTCACTGCATGATTCTGTGATAATGCAGAATGCAATTTCCACCCCAACAGACAAGAAAGGCAACCCCTGCTTGTACCATCCCCTTCTTTATCTGCCCTCCAGCTGAATCTCCTGCCTCACAAATGGGACAGTTCCATGCTGCTCTGATGCAGCACTTGTGTTTCTGGCTAGCAGGCACACACACAAGCCCAACACTGCTGCCCTTCTCCAGGTATATGGGGGAACTGGGCAGGTCAGAAGGGACAAGGCACAAGCAAAAGCCCTACTAGTCTGCTCCAGCTCAGTTCTGCATTGACCTGCCCTGCAGACACCATGCCTGTGCCCTCCCTGTGTCCAAGGAGCCTCCTGTGAGGGCTCTGGATCAGGCCCCAGCTCCATAAAGACACAAGAAGTGATCTTCATCGCCAAACTTAGCTGACCTTTGACTCCTGTCAAGTGAAGTTTGTTACTGCCCCAGTGAAGCATGACCAGACCCAGCTCTGTGCCAGAGAGCTCCCTGCACTCCCAGGGCACAGAGCTCACCCTAGAACACGCCAGGCATACTCACGTGCACACTTCACAGCCTCCTACAGTCTGACACCTAACAGGAGCAGCTCCCTCAGCGCTAAAGGCAGCTCTGCAGTGCTGGCAGGGCCTGGGACACTCCTGCAGGAGAAGCTGACAGCAACTGCTCACAATTTAAGCCTTCCAGCAGCGTTGTAAATCTTACTCTATTTGTCTCCCTGGGAAGGAGCCTGCAAAGCCAAACACAAGCACTGAGTGACACCGGCTCAGAGCTGATTCTCCTGGCAGTCCCACAGCTCCTCGCCCTGTGCTTCAGCCAGAGCAGAGCTGGAGTGAGAGGTACTGAGGGAGTCTTCTCCTTCTGCAAGGCTGAGGCCCTCAGCAATCCTCTACATTTCCCCAGAGCAAAATCTCACCAGAAACTGAATCTGAAATTGAATCATAGAACGGTTTAAGCTGGAAGGGACCTTAAAAGATCCTCCGGTTCCAAATCCCTGCCATGGGCAGTGTCCCAGGTTGGGAACTATAAGGTTAAAAAGAGTCCTCTGGGGACTGGCAGATTGTTATTCCATCCCATAATTCTGCTATCTCTTCATAAGCTCACAGTAAGGCCGGTTTGTTCTCCTTCCCTCCCCCTCCAGCCTTGTGGCAGGCAGGAGCTCCCTTAGCAGGATAAACATGTAAGGATAGGCCTTGTTTGGGGCCTCCAGAGGCTGTGCTTAGGCCTCTGGAGGATGGCAGTGGCATGGGGGGGAGGATTGGAGCACTGGGGATTGTAGATTTAGCTTTGGGTTGGGGGAAGATTCAGGGGGTTTGCTAATGGCTTATGGATCTGCTTTGTAATCTCAGTAACTCTCTCTCCAGATACAATTCTGGTTTTTCTCCAATTCATTTGAGAGCTTCACTCTGTCTGCTCTCTAAACCCACAACAGGCAGGGACAGCTACTGCTAGCCCAGGTTGATCAAGGCCTCATCCTCCCTGGGACCACAATTTCCCTGAGCAACCTGTTCCAGTGTCTGCCCACCCTCACTGTCAAGAATCTCTGCCTCACCTCCAGCCTCAATCTGCCCTCTCCCAGCTCAAAGCCACTGTCCCTCGTCCTGTCACTCCCAGCACTGGGCAAAAGTCCCTCTCCAGCTCTCCTGCAGCCCCCTTCAGGTACTGGAAGGCTGCTTGAAGGTCTCCCTGGAGCCTTCTCTTCTGCAGGCTGAACAGCCCCAGTTGTCTCAGCCTGTCCTCATAGAGGAGGTTCTTCAGCCCTCTGAGCATCTTGGAGACCTCCTCTGGACCCACCAACTCTGTGTCTGCTGCAGCTGTGGTCACTATTTCCACACTCCCATGTCTTGAACAGTTTCTTTTCCTCTACACAGAGGTGTCAGTTTTGGAGACAAGTAGAAATGATTTTGCAAGCACCACAACAGACAGGGTAGGGCAGTGATCAAACAACAAAAGCTACAGAAGTGGCTGCCACTGCACATCCTGGAGACTAAAGGCTTACAAGAGCTTAGGAGGAAACGGACAAGAGAAGGCCCCAGGTGACCTCAGAGCTGCCTGTCAGTACCTGAAGGGATCCTACAGGAAGGCTGCAGAGGGACTGTTCATCAGGGTGCCTGGAGACAGACAAGGGGGAGTGGTCTGAAGCTGAGGCAGAGCAGGGTTAGACTGGGGCTGAGGACGAAGTTCTTCAGCACAAAGGTGGTGAGACTCTGGCACAGGCTGCCCAGGGAGGCTGTGGCTGCCTCAGGCCAGGTTGGAGAGGGCCTTGAGCACCTAAGCCTAGTAGAGAGGTATCCCTGCCCATGGCAGATGAGCTCAGAGGTCCCTTCCAAGCTGAGCCATTCCAGGATTCCATGAAATTCCCTGAGTTACTAAAAAGAGACAACCCTGTTGAGTGAGGAGTCCCTAAACGAGGTTACTGGAGACACTCTGAAACTATCAGAAATGCTCCCCCTGTTCTTACACCCTTCTCAGGTACTTTGAGCCACCACTGAGAGAGGGAAAATTTGCTCAGTTTTCTACTGTGACTCCAAATGGTTACTTTAACCTATAGAAGCATAGGATGGTAAGGTTGGAAGGGACCTCAAGGATCATCTAGTTCCAACCCCCTGCCATAGGCAGGGATGCCTCCCACTAGTACAGGGCACTCAAGGCCTCATCCAACCTGGTGCTGAACACCTCCAGGGAGGTTGTGGAGCATAGAATCACAGAATGTGATCAAAGATCACATTGGGTGATTCTGTGCTCCACAACCTCCCTGGGCAACCTGTGCCAGTGTCTCACCACCCTCACTGCAAACAACTTCCTCCTAACATCCATTTTACATCTCCCCTCTGACACTTCAAACCCATTGCCCCTTGTCCTGGCACTGCAAGACCTTGGCAATAGTCCCTCCCCAACCTTCCTGTAGCTCCCTTCAGATCCTGCAAGGCCACTCCAAGGTCTCCTGGAAGCCTTCTCTTCTGCAAGCTGCAGAGCCCCAACTCTCTCAGCCTGTCCTCACAGCAGAGCTGCTGCAGCCCTCTCAGTATCTTGGTGGCCTCCTCTGGACCCACTCCAACACTTCCATGTCCTTCCTGTCCTTGTTATACTTATCATTTTTTCACACACCCATACTTTGCTTGCCACTGGAAGCATCAGCTGCCTTCCAGCTTGCTGCAACAGAAAAATGCCTTCTGTCCAACACTATCAAGTGCTGAGACCACAACTCATGCCTTGATTACACAGTAAATACACAGAGTTGATACAAGCAGAGTTAACCTCATAGCAACCAAGCTCTCAGCCTGTGGGACAAGAGCACTTTGTGTATAATTTAACACACAAGCCAGCAAGGAAGTTGTGCACTTCCACTCCATACAGGCTGCAATCCAAATGCTTCCTTCTGCTTGCCTGGTGTCTGAACTCAGTCTCTTGCAAATTTCAAAGCAGCTCCACTAGAACCTGTGTAGCATGGGTGACATCTTGTGGCATGCAGCCACCCTCCCTGCAGACAGGGGCAAGGAACTGGCTTTGTCCCTTAAGAGCCCTGAAAAACTACATGGAGCAAGTATCTGTGATGTGCACAGCTCAATGCAGTCAGCACAAAACACAGCCCCAAACCCACCCCCCAGCCCACAGCTGCTGACTGCACTGCTTGTTAGGGGAGGAAGGGCAAGTTCCACACCACCCACCTAGGAAAGGTTTCGTTTCAGTCTTCTGGCCCAGGACAAAATAACCCAGGTTGGGCTTGAGTGCTCTGCCTCTGCCCCAGGCACACCTAGGAGTGTGGACCTCATTCACAACATTGGCAGCTTAGAGATTCATAGAATGGCTTATGTTGGAAGGGACCTCAAAGATCACAGAATCCCAGAGTGGTGTGGGCTAGAAGGGACCTCAAAGATCACAGAATCCCAGAGTGGTCTGGGCTAGAAGGGACCTCAAAGATCACAGAATCCCAGAGTGGTGTGGGCTAGAAGGGACCTCAAAGATCACAGAATCCCAGAGTGGTTTGGGTCAGAAGGCATCTTAAGGCTCATCCTGTTCCAACCCCCTGCCACAGGCAGAGACACTTCCCACAAGCCCAGGTTGCTCAAGGCCTTCTCCAACCTGGCCTTGAACACCTCCAGGAAGGTGACATCCAGAGTCTCCCTGGGCAGCCTGGGACCTTAGAGACCAAGAGCTCTTGATCTTTCTGTACTCAGCAGTCTCCTTTGGTCCTATGAATCCTGATTCTGGGCAATACCATCTGAGCTGAGCTCCTGCTTGGCACTCCAAGTCCTGCTGCAAGAAATGCCACCCCCGGATGCTAGGGGTGACAGCACTCTCTAGTTCTCTCCCTCCTAGTGTCACTCTTCACGCTCTCAATGGGTTTTCACCTGCTCAGTGTGTGTCTGCTTTGCTTTGAGCAAGACTTCTGTGTTCAGCTGGAGAGCAGATAACTTCAGCATGTGGTGTTCTAAAGGATGCTCTAAATACACTTCTGGAAAAGGCTCTCACTGGGCTCACGTTTCACAGATTTTACTCAACCAAAAGGCAGCACAGCCACCTTAGCACAGAGCTGACAGGTTTCCCAGACCACTTAGATGCAAACTGCCAAAGGAAATCAGTCAGCTGTGGATAGCTACCCTCTAGTGAAGCCCCAAAGCCCAGCACAAACGTGACACCATACCTGCGGTACAGATTCTCTACAAAAATGTACTTGGCACTGTGGATTGACCTCTCCATCATCCTCACTGGGGCAACCTACAAAGCAAAACCACACAGTCACTCACCACATTCTGCTGCATGCTGCTTTCTTTCACAGACTGCACTGGCTTGGAAGGGACCCTCAAAGGTCATCCTGTCCAACCCCCCTGCAGTCACCAGGGACACCTCTAACTAGAGCAAGCTGCCCAGGGCTGCGTTGAGTCTGATCTTGAATGTCTCAACCACAGCCTTGGGCAGCCTGCTCCAGTATTTCCCCACCCTCACTGTGCAGAGCTTCCTCCTGATATCCCACCTAAATCTGCCCTGCTCCAGTTTCAAACCATTGCCCTTCATCCTATCCCCACAGGCCTTTCTGAACAGTCCCTCCCCAGCACTCCTGTAGGCCCCCTGAAATGCAGCCCCGAGGTCTCCCTAGAGCCATCTCTTCCCCAGGCTGAAGAGCCCCAACTCTCTCAGCCTGTATTCACAGGGGAGGTGCTCCAGCCCTCTAGTGTCTCTTGGTATTGCTCAGAACTGCATCTAATTCTTTGTTTCACACTACAAGGCAAAGGTTGTTCACCATGGGCTTGGTGTGCTGCTCCAGCATTGTCAGCTGGATGTAAGTCTGCAGAGTTATCCCCCATCTTGAGGCATCCTGGTACATTAAGCCCTGGAAGAAGGAACAAGCCAAGCAGTTTTGTGAGTCCAAATAGCAAAAAAAAAAACCTCCAACAAATAAAGCAGGATGTTTAGGGGAAGGTAAGGCAGGCAGCACCACCCATCCAAACTGCCTCTGGCAAGAGAAAGAGAAGGGCTGGTAGTGGTGGTGATCCCCTTCTGAGAGGGACATTTCATAGTCAGGGAATAGAATCACAGAATGGGTTGGGTTGGAAGGGACCTCCAAAGCTCATCCAGTCCACCCCACCCTGTACTCAGCAGGGACATCTTCCACTAGAGCAGGCTGCTCAAAGCCTTGTTGAGCCTGACCTTGAATATCTCCAGGGATGGGGCCTCAACTCCCTTCCTGGGCAACCTGCTGCAGTGTTCTGGTGCCCTCATTGTGCAGAACTTGCCCTCATGGTTCCTCACACCCAGTCTGAATCTGCTCTGCTCTCATTTCGACCATTGCGTTTCATCCTGTCCCTGCAGCCCTTTGCAGCCTTCTTGCAGCCCCTTCAGGTACTGGTAGACCACTACTAGGTCTCCCTGGAGCCTTCTCTTCTCCAGGCTGAACACCCTCAGCTCCCTCAGCCTGTCCTCACAGCAGAGCTGCTCCAGTCCCCTGACCATTTTCATGTCCTCCTCTGGACCTGCTCCATCAGCTCCACATCCTTCTTGTGTTGAGGGCTCCAGAGATGGACACAGCACTGCAGATGAGGTCTCCCTAGAGGGGCAGGATCCCCTCTTTCCACCTCTGGCCATGCTGTTGTGGATGCAGCCCAGGCTGCCCTTGGCCTTCTGAGCTGCCAGTGCCCTCTGTTACAAGCAACCTTTCTATCTGATGCATGCATTAATCCCAGCAAAAGATCTTTTGGCATCACAGAGTTCTATTTTTTGCTGCCTAAGATTACAACCACCCCTTCTCCAACAGTTTTGCTGCCTGGTAACAAGTCCCCACACAGTAACTGTAATAGTAGAAAAGATTTCTGCCACTTACCAGGATGTTATGACCACGGACATTCCTCCACTTAGCCACTGGTTCTGTCAAAACCTTGGTAAAAAGAATTACTCCACATGAATCACCTTGTAGATTCTAAATCCAAACCTGCAGCTACTTATATTGAGGCAGAGTGTTCAGGACATGTATTAGGGAGCTCACCAAAATAAAACTGAACCCTGTCATATAGAAGCTAATGATGAACACTCAGAAAACAGAGCAATAGCATCATACAGTACCTTTTGTTGTATTTTTAACTGCCAAATTAAAACTCTTGATTGATTACCCAGTGAGTGTAGATAGAATTTCCCTTCTTCAAGTCAAAATTGGTACAACATAAGGGACAGAATGGTTTAGCTGAGTGCCAGCTGCAGTCACAGAATGTATTTGGCTGGAAGAGACCTTCAAGATCACCCAGGCCATTTCCTCATAAATTAACTTCTCAGACAGTAACAGCTGCCAGCAGAGGAAGAGAGGATCAGACTGCCAGCATTGTATTTTTGTACTTCAGTGATCTAACAAAGCACAGGTATTCATCAAAACTTCCACAGAATAAACCAGAAAAGCTTCTGTCCTGAATAGGTAAACTCACAAGAGACTTCTCTGGGTCTGAAACTCCAGCAGTGCTGCACAGCCAGGCCTGGGAAGGTTTTGCTTAAAATGCTGCACTGCTTCCAGTTCACTGACCCTTTGTGTTAGCAGTGTCTCACTCCACAAGGATCACCCCTGTCAAATCACCAAACGACATCTGGCAGCCCAGCATTTCTGTGAGGAACCCTGCAATAGGTTCCCTGCTCTGCTGGGAACTGCTGGAAACACAAACAATTGCTCACTGAGCTTTGAGCTTTGATCTTAGCTCCGGTTCAAGTACAGCAAGCCTGCCCTAAACTTCCTCTCTGTGACTATCAATAGCTGTGGGAGGTGCCCTCTTCAGTGCCCTGCCCCACAACCTGCAGCTCCTTTCAGGTGAGCCCAAGACAGGACACTTCCCAGCCAGCTGTAACATCTGTGAAGACAGGCAGCTGCCTGATGATGCAGAGAAAGAAAAAAGCATACAGCCAGTACCTCAATGCTGGTGGTTTGTGCAAAGTAATCCAGGCAAGTTGTCTTCCCACTTGCAATGTTCCCCTCGATGCAGATCTGAGGAGAAACAGGAGCACCTTTACAAACCAGGCTGCAGGCAGCAGCAGAGGCCACTCTCTCCAGAGCAATGTGGAACAGCCTTACAGTGGAAATAAATTGCTTTACAGGAAGACACTGGGAATTCCTTTGGATTCTGTGACTCCCTGCAGGCCACTGCTACTTCTCAACCTCACACACACCAACTGCCTCTTCTTCAAGGACAGACTGGACATGGGATGGAACTGTCCCCCTCTTCAGCCTGCAGAAGAGAAGGCTTCCAGGAGACCTTAGAGTAGCCTTCCAGGATCTGAAGTGGGCTACAAGAAGGCTGGGGAGGGACTATTGCCAAGGTGTTGCAATGCCAGGACAAGGGGCAATGGGTTTGAAGTGGTAGAGGGGAGATTGAAAGTGGATGTTAGGAGGAAGTTGTTTGCAGTGAGGGTGGTGAGACACTGGCACAGGTTGCCCAGGGAGGTTGTGGCTGCTCCCTCCCTGGAGGTGTTAGCACCAGGTTGGATGAGGCCTTGAGTGACCTGTGCTAGTGGGAGGTGTCCCTGCCTATGGCAGGGGGTTTGGAACTAAATGATCTTTGAGGTCCCTTCCAACCTTACCATTCTATGGTAAGGTTTCAACCCCTCATCTGGTTCATCTGGTTCCAACCCCTCTGCCATGGGCAGGGACACCTCCCACCAGCCCAGGTTGCTCGAGGTCTCATCCAGCCTGGCCTTGAACATCTCCAGGGAGGGCACATCCACAAACTCAAAGGTCATCTTGTCCAATTCCCCTTGAGCCAGCAGGGACATCTCCAACTGGAGCAGGTTGCTCAGGGTCCCATCAAGTTAGACCTCAAATGTCTCCAGGGACGGGGGGGCCTCAACCACGTCCCTGGGCAACCTGTTGCAGTATTTTACCATTCTCACTTTGAAGAACTTCCTCCTGGTATCCAACCTAAATCTACCCTGCCCTAGTTTAAAATTAATTAGATTCCAAACCCAAGAAGAAACCACCTTAGAGGCAGAACTGTTCAGAACAACCAAAAGGTGGCACCTTTTGCATAGCTCCCTGAGCAACACAGAAATACTTACAACTGTTTTTCTGTCATCTTCTTTTAACAGGTGTTTATCTAGGATGGAAATGAACAGCAGTTAGCAGCTGCAGGTAGCCTCACCAGGCAGGCTGTGGCATGTACTGACCTGGGCTTAGCCCAAGTTCTCCATTGCCCTTGACACTACCAAGAGTCAAACAGTGAGTGCCTACACCCTCGGAGCAGACTCCTATTACTGCTGCTCCTCCATGCGTTCACATCAGGGTAAAAAACTACTTTTGGGAAGGGAAATCACAGTGCACCATGCCCTGACTTCAAAGGGCTAAAGCTGCAAGCTGGAGAAGGACACCGGCAAGAGGAACAACGGAGATGCCCACAACAGAGATGCCCTGCACCTCCACCGGCAAGACAAACAACAGTGACGCCTTGCATCTCCACACCGCCCCTACAAAGCCTGTCCTAGCCGGGCGAGGGGCCGCAAGGGTTATCGGAGCCACAAGAAGATAGGGGAAGCTGCAGGTTTATTAGTCTGAAGAAGAGGGTACGGGGAGCCCTGCTCTGCCTTGCGCAGAGGCTCGGTGGCTCCTCGCAGCGATGCCATCGCCGGGGCAC
>VWZE01018295.1:82571-99143 GCA_013396675.1 Eubucco bourcierii
CGCAGGCGGCTCCGGGGACGCCGCTCGCCGCTCCCCGCCGCGCCCGGGCCCCGCGCAGCGCCGCGGGCCGCGCCCAGCTGGCTCCCAGCCGCCACATGTCCCATCCCCGCCGCGACCACAGCCACCGGCGCGGCCCTGCCACACTTCCGCCCACCGCCAGCCTACTTCCGCCGCCGGGGCAGGGCTAGGCCTAGGCCGAGCGCAGCCCCGAGGCGCGCAGGTGGCTCGGCTCGGCGCCATGGTGCAGGTGGACACCACCTTCCCCCGCTCTCCGCGGGGCGCGCTGAAGCTGAGCCGCACGGTAGGCAGGCTCCGAGCGGAGCGGGCTCGGCGCGGGGGTGCCGGGAGGGCGGGAGCGGGGCGGTGCCGTGCCAAGGCCCCGCCAGCCAGCCAGCCGCTAACCCTGTCCCCGCAGGTGGTGGCCCTGGTGGCGTTCCTGTGCTTCGTTGCCTCCCACTCCCGCGGGGCGTACACGGCGCTGGCCGCCATGGAGGCCATCATCACGGCGCTGTTCTTCCTGCTCTACCTGCTGCAGCTCGACCGAAAGCTGAGCTGGTTCTTCTGGCCGCTGGCCGTGAGTACCGGCCGGCCCCGCACCGGGAGACCGTCACAGAACCGCAGAGCACAGGGGTTGGCGGGACCCTCAGAGGGCGTCCTGCAGTCGGCAGGAGCACCTCCAGCTAGGGCAGGCTGCCCAGGGCCGCGCCAAGGCTGATCCTGAACGCCTGCAGCGACAGGGCCTCAGTCTTGTCTCTGGGCAGCCTGTTCCAGTGCTCCACTATCCTCACTGTAAAGAGCTCCTAATGCCCGACCTCAGCCTGCCTTGCTCTAGCTCCAAGCCACTGCCCCTTCTCCTCCTGTTAACCAGAGGCCATTCTTAAGCAGTCCGTCCTCAGCCTCCCTGTAGGCCCTTTCCACATACTGAAGTGCTGCTTCCCAGAGCCTTCTCCTTCAGGCTGAACAGCCTTTCCCCACAGAAGAGGTGCGCCAGCCCTTTGAGATCTTCCTGGCCTACTCTGGATCCTGCCCACTTCAGATACTGGCTCTGTAACGTTAAAGACAAACCCAGCGTCTCCTTGAACCCTTTCTTCCTAACTGGGTGACTGTTCCCCTGTATGACTCTGACTTCTGCAGAGCTGGCCCATACCCCTTAGCAGGCCTGCCTCTAATGAGCATCATTTGCATCATGATGCTCCACTTCTCACCTTTCACATCACAAAGCAAATGGCACAAGCCCAGGGACTACTCCCGGATGGGTGGGGAATGGCTGAGAGCAGCCCTGAGGAACAGGCCCTGGGGGTCTGGGGTGATGAAAAGCTCAAGCTGAGGCTGCAGTGTGAGTGCAGCCCAGACAGCAACTGAGTGCTGGGCTGCAGCAAGAGCAGTGTGGGCAGCAGGGCAAGGGAGGGGATTCTGCCCCTTTGCTCTGCTGTCCTCAGAGCCCACCTGCAGTCCTGTGTGCAGTTCTGGAGCCCCCAGCACAGGAAGGACATGGAAGTGTTGGAGCGGGTCCAGAGGAGGCCACCAAGATGCTGAGAGGGCTGCAGCAGCTCTGCTGTGAGGACAGGCTGAGAGAGTTGGGGCTCTGCAGCCTGGAGAAGAGAAGGCTTCCAGGAGAGCTTGGAGTGGCCTTTCAGTATCTGAAGTGGGCTGCAGGAGGGCTGGGGAGGGACTATTGACAAGGTCTTGCAATGAGAGGAGAAGGAGAAATGTGCTTAAAGTGGCAGAGGGGAGATTGAAAGTGGATGTTAGGAGGAAGTTGTTTGCAGTGAGGGTGCTAAGACACTGGCACAGGTTGCCCAGGGAGGTTGTGGAGCACAGAATCACCCCATGTGATTGAAGATCAAAACCAACCTCCCTGGAGGCATTTAGGACCAGGTTGGATGAGGCTTTTAGTGACCTGTTCTAGTGGGAGGTGTCCCTGCCTATGGCAGGGGGTTGGAACTGGCTGATCTTTGAGGTCCTTCCAACCTAAACCATTCTATGATTGACCTGAAGCACTCCTGCCTTCTCCTCTGCCTTCCCTTCTAAGCTTACTGCTGCTTTGGTTTGTCAGGGGCAGCCAAAGTGCATAAAGGTGACTGCCAAAGGCCAGCCCCAAGCAGAACGAGGAAGCTTTGTCAGCCAGCGCTGGTACTGACCTCATACCGCTGGGTGTCACTGCGGCCGCCGGTGTATTCCAGCAGTTTTGGTGGAATCGCAGGATATTTGGAGCTACTCAGGTTTTCCTTCGGGAGGGGATTTCAGAGTTAAGCCTTTTACTTCCCCTGGCTGTTGCAGGATATTTTCAACTCGGTGATTGCAGCGTTGTTCCTCCTCGTTGTGTGCCTGTTCGCAGTAATCATCAAGACCGACAATGGGACACTGGCTGGAGGAGTAAGTAGGAGCATTACTAACAAATCACAGTTGCTACAGGAGTTAGGGTGTGAGCTGCTCTGTGGGCTTCCATCCTGGGAAGACCATGAAAATAAATTCTTGTGGAAGGACGTATGCAGGAAAAAAAGAAGTGCACATTCACTGTAGTGCACTGAAAATAATAATCCTCAGATCACTGTTAATTTAGTCATATACTTAAAATACCTCACCTGATTTATTTTACTATATTAAATGTATTACTAATTTGTTAGTGTGTTTAGTATACTGCATTTGTTTATACAGTATACTATATTTAGTATTACTAATTTATAAGCATATGTAAAAAAGAAACAGTGGAAATTCCTAGAGTTTACCTACTTTGAGTAACCTGCATTTGCTTCCATACCTTGAAATTCTAAGTGAGAATCTCTGACTTAAGTGAGAGAGAGAGCTCTTTCAGGAGCTCTCTTTTTCTTGGTTACAAGCCCAATAAAAAGAGGTGACACTTTTTTTAACAGACATGCTGAGGCCTCCCTCCTGATGTCTATCCATTCATGGTTGGACTCGATGACTATAGAGATCTTTTCCAGCCCAAACAATTCTATATTTTTCCTGACATTTTTTCATGCTATAATTGTAAGATTTTTTTGGTGTACTTTTAAGAACAAGCCACTTTAACCAATCTTGTGTCATGTGAAAGCTAATTAACATTAATATGAGGATGAAGACCCTAGATCTTGAAAGTATGTGAGTCTCCTGAAGTATAAGAGGACATCAGATGTACCAAGAAATCTAGAACTTGCCACATGGACATTCTGAGAATCAGCTGAAGAGAGAGAACACTGAGGTGGAGGCTGATGTCTTCTCTGGCAGTGACAGCCTAAGCAAGAAGGAGACTTTCCAGTGAAGTGACCATCTCTGCTGGAATGGGATTTGTGCTCTCAGGTGTGAAGTTGTTAAAAATCAGGTTGAAAGCAGGAGACTAAGCAGGTGGCTTGGAAAACAGATTTGGGCACCTTTTCAGCTCATCTCAGCAGTGCTTCTCTGATTAGGACAGCTCCATTTTAAAACAGAATCACAGAATGGTTTGGCTTGGGAGAGACCTCCAAAGCTCATCCAGTCCAACCACCTTGCAGTCAGCAGGGACATCCTCCACTAGAGCAGGTTGCTCAGAGCCCTCTTCAGCCTGACCTTGAATATCTCCAGGGGTGGGGCCCCAACTACCTCCCTGGGCAACCCGTTGCAGTGTTCCAACATCCTCATGGTGCAGAACTTGTTCCTCACATCCAATAAACTTGTGTGCATGTGGGATTGGGCTGAAGAGTAAGAGCTGAGCAAGTTTGCTCCACAGCTGTTCTGCAAAGACATTTTTTCAGTTGTCTGCCTGAAGCTGCAAATTTTATTTTTTTAATACTTACATTTTCTTCATTTTGGAAGATATTTCCCCTTCAGAGGACAGCAGCAGTATTCTTTTCCTGCTAGGCTTGTTATGACTTTCCTCCAGGCCAATACCATTAATTAGGCAGTCCTTAAAGAGACAGAAGGAGTTTCATTTAGGATAAAAGCATTGTCTGGCATAAAGCTTAGCTTTGAGGAGAACACAGCGCTGCAGGGCTTCACACAAACATCAAAGCAAGCTGCTTGATGGCTTTTAAATATGGGTGCTATTTAATTCATCAGCTCTCATCACACATGCATTTAGAAGGCTAGGGACAAGTTAGGAGCTGAGAACTGGTAGCTGAGCCTGTACAGTAGAAGGTAGAGACTGCCTGGGGGAAACTAACCTGCTGATTACTTTTGTAGGTGTTTGGGCTCATATTGTTTGTTCTCTGTGTTGTGGACGCAGTTCTTCTTTTCAAGAAGATTAGCTTTGGTAGAGCCAGAGGAAGCAATGCTGCTGCAAAATAAGATTTCCATTTTACTAGCAGAACAGCTCCAGTGGTACCTGTTTGACTGTTCTTGTTTCAAGAATTTGCATTTCCACGTGCTCGCTTCCAATTTAGGTACCTCTTTGGAAGGTTTGCTTACATGCACAAATGTAGTTTCAGCGCTGCAGTTTCACCACTGTAAGCTTCACTGGAAGTTGTCCTGTTTTTGTCTAAATTTGGTTGTTTTCACTTGAATGAACTGGTTTCCTATTTGCCTTTTTTTCTGTAATAAAATACAATTAGGCTGAACTGCATCGTTTGTCGTTGTTTATTTAACTGTGCTTAAAGTTACTTCTTGTACCGGTCAAAATCTTTAGGAGCCCCTTTTTTTCCACTCTTCGCCACAGATCAGCTTCCTGGCTGATGACTGCCTCTCGCCATGGGAGTGCCTGGTTACTGAGGCGTTCTGGTCCCTGCATTTTCTTTTTCAACATTCGGAAAGTGATGAGGACACCGGCACTGCCCCCCTGGCCTAACGCCATCGCCACGGGATTGCAGTGCAAGGAAGATGGGGAATAAAGCTTCAGAAGCCCTCCAGCCTCTAAGTGCCAGAGCTGAGAAAGCCAGCGGTGAAGTTCAGGGCCCTCTGAGCCACCCTCGGTGTGCAAGGCGAAGAGCGAGCAGCCCGCGGTGGGTGCGCTGCAGACTGGCACAGGGACGGGGGGCGGGCGCGGTGACCGGGGCGGCTCCCTTCGGGAGGCAGAGGAGGGCACTCCCGGGGACCGCTGCTAGGCTGCCTGCTGCTGCGGCGGGGGCAGCGAGAGCCGTGCAGGACAGAAGCGGGGAGCGGCTCCCCCCAGAGCCGCAGCCGCGGGGCACCGCACACCCCCCGGGAGCCCCCGGGAGCCGCCGCAAGCGCTCCGCCGCCGCCGCCACCCGTCCTCCTTCCCCTCCCCAGATTTGGGGATGCCGAAGGTTTTTTTTCACGTTTCCGCAGTGTCACGATTTCCGCTTCCCTCCTTCACCAAAAAGCCCCCCCCCCGCCCGCGCCGGCCCCGCTCCTCGCCCGCCCGCGGCCGCCGCAGCCATGGAGGAGCCGGAGGAGCCCGCGGGGGCCGCCGCGCCGCCGCCCGGCCTGCGCTCGCTGCTGCCGCCCCGGGAGCTGCTCCGCTCCCGCAAGGGACAGCTGCTTCTCGCCGAGGCGGTAAGGGCCGGGGGGACCTGGGCGGGAGTTGGCGCGGAGCTGAGGGACGGCGGGGCCGGACCGCAGCCCTCGTCCCGAGGCCAGGCAGGGGCAGAGCCGCTGCTGAGGCTGGGGGCTCCAGGCCGGGTCCCCCGCGGCGTGGGGTCACCGCCGGGGCCGGGGGCGCTGCGAAGGGGAACGGCTCCCGCCTCGCTACGCTGAGACCCCTGGGACCGTCTGCCGCCCCGCGGCGTGCTGGGAGCCGAGGGGCATCAGCCCCACCAGCAGGGGTGACCCTGAGGGTCGGACCCTCAGCTGAGTGTGGGCAGGCGGAGCAGGCTTCCTCAACCAAAGGACGCCCCGGGGTGGGCTTCCAGCAGCACAGCTGCGTGCCCCTTCGTGCCAAAGGCGCTTTGGTTTCATTCTAAGCCCTTCGCAGCGTGAACCTAGCGACCGCTGCTGACCGGCCAGCGGCCGTGCTGAGCGAGTCAGGAAAGGTGTGCGGTGCCAGCTGGGGGTCCACGACCGCTCTGCTCCCGTCCCCAGCGTGCTGAAAGCTGTGCCCACCCAGACCTTCAGCAACCTGGACTACAGGGAGGTGCCGTGCCCCTGCCCGTGGCAGGGGAATCGGGAGTGGATGACCTTTAAGGTCCCTTCCAACCCATTCTACATTCTGTGATTGCTAGAAAGAAGCTGAGGTGCGGGAAACGCTGCTCCCCCAGAAATACACTCTGGGCTTCCTTTGGGTCCAAATAATCACAAATTCCCTAGAGGCATTCAAGGCCAGCTTGGATGATGCCTTGGACGACCAAGTGTAGGTGTCCCAGCCCACGTCAGGGTGGTTGGAGTGAGTGATCTCCCAGGTCCCCTCCAGCCTGAGCCACTCCCTCATTCCGAGACAGTGATTACAGACCTTTGATTTTTGTGTCCTACTTGGTAGGGAAAGAGAAAGCTTCCCCTCCTGCAGAGTGAGCATTTGACACTCAAGTTACATCTTGAGAGGAGGTCGTTTGATTGAAATGAGACCTTCAGCATCGGTTGCACTGGAAATAAGGAGAAACACTGAGCAGGCTGTAATCTCAGCTGGAGTTCTGACAGCAGGCAGTCAAACACCGAGACAGCTCCGACTAGCAATCAAGTAGAGCACAGTCCACATGTGTCTCTAGGTACCCACTGTGCCAGCTCTGAGAAGGAAACAAGGAAACTGAAGCAAGAAAAAGGGAAGGAACTGGCAGGAGGCAGCACTGCCAGGCTCCCTGAGCAGCCCTTCTCCATCTGTGAGGCTGTGGGCTGCGGCAGGCAGCACAGGGAACACGCAGCAGATACCAGGCTGCCCTGGAAGGGAACAGCCATTCATGCAGGAGATGAGAGTGGCTTCTGGGGCAGGGAGCACAGGCCTCAGGCTGGGTAGCAGCAGGCTGTGAGCTCTGCCAGATGCACCAAAACTGCTGTAAAATTCCCAGCCCTCCCCCTTCCATGCCTGCCAGCAGCTGCAGCTCACAAAGGCACACATTTAGGAGATAGCCAAGCCCAGCACCTGGCTCTGGTGCATACCATACAAAGTAGGGTTAGATTTTCACAAGCTGACAGGCAGTAAATTGTGACTTTCAGAGAGCCTGACTTTTTAAGGTCTCCAAATGATGACATCTTTGAGGAATACTGTTTTGGTCATGAGATCAGACTCGCCCTTTTGTTGTCATAGAGAAGTACTGATTATGCCTCCTTTGAGTAATAAAAACTGCTCTGTCTTGAACAGAACAGGGATTTATCCTTTGTAAGGCTGCTCTGGGCTTCCCGAGGGCTTGGGCTGGCTGGAGACAGCTTTAAAACCCCATCTGCTGCTGAAGCTGCAACAGAGCTCTCCCTGAGTGCTCCTTGCAGGCCAGCCCACATGCTCAGGATGTCACTTCCTGGCAGGGGGGAGGCAGCAGTAGTTTCTCTCCAGTTTTCTCAGAAGAAATCATTGGAGACAAAACAGGCTTCAGAATAAATCCAGGCTGCATACAGTTAGAGAAATGCAGTACCAAATCAGGAATGTTGGAAAAGACCTCTGAGATCACCCAGTCCAACCATCAACCCAACGCCATCACAGCCATTAAAATATGTCCCAAAGTGCCATGGCCACACCTTTCTTGGACACCTCCAGGGATGGGGACTCTGCCAGCTCCCTGGGCAGCCTGTGCTAATCCCTGACCACTTGTGCAGGAAAGAAATTGTTCCTACTCTCCAACCTAAACCTCCCCAGGCACAGGCCTTGCTGCTCATGCTGGTTGCCCCAAGTCAAATTGGTTCTCAGGCTGAAAAAAGGGAAATTCTTGAAGCCCACAAGTTCCATCATTGAAGATGAAAGTTTCCAGGAGACCTTATAGTAGCCTTCAATTATCTGAAGGGGGCCTACATGAAGGCTGGGGAGGGACTATTGCCAAGGTCTTGCAGTGACAGGACAAGGGGCAATGGGTTTGAAGTGTCAGAGGGGAGACTGAAAGTGGATGTTAGGAGGAAGTTGTTTGCAGTGAGGGTGGTGAGACACTGGCACAGGTTGCCCAGGGAGGTTGTGGAGCACAGAATCACCCAACGTGATCTTTGATCTCATTCTGTGATCCTGTGCTCCACAACCTCCCTGGAGGTCTTCTCACATTATTACTCAGCAGCTTGGCAAGTCATTGAGAAATGCACTTCACTGCTCTGGCTTTAGAGCCTTACAAACCTTTGGCATGCCTGCAGGTAGCTCAGAGGCTCTCTGTTAGCTGTGGGAGATATGCCTGTAGTCCTGCAGTCAGCGTTCTCTACAGGCAAAAGCCAACCTCCCCCGACTAGGATCCGAGTCCTAGGCTGCATCCCGAGCAGCGTGGCCAGCAGGGCAAGGGAGGGGATTCTGCCCCTTTACTCTGCTCTTGTCAGACCCCACCTGGAGTCCTGTGTGCAGTTCTGGAACCCTCAGCACAGGAAGGACATGGAAGTGTTGGAACGGGTCCAGAGGAGGCCACCAAGATGCTGAGAGGGCTGCAGCAGCTCTGCTGTGAGGACAGGCTGAGAGACTTGGGGCTCTGCAGCCTGCAGAAGAGAAGGCTTCCAGGAGAGCTTGGAGTGGCCTTCCAGGATCTGAAGGGGGCCTACAGGAAGGCTGGGGAGGGACTATTGCCAAGGTCTTGCAATGCCAGGACAAGGGGCAATGGGTTTAGCCAGCTTGGATGATGCCTTGAGTGCCCTGTGCGAATGGGAGGTGTCCCTGCCTATGGCAGGGGGTTGGAACTAGATGATCCTTGAGGTCCCTTCCAACCTTACCATTCTATAACTGCCTCACTGCTGGTGCAAAGCAGCAGCCTGCAGACACATCTGGACCATACAGATGGTTACACTTCTCTTTTCCTGGCTGGGGCAGAAAGGGCACACAAGTTGGACTCAGCAGATCCCTCAGCCCCATGACTCTGCTGGTTGTGTCCCTGCCTCATCCAGCCTGGCCTTGAACGCCTCCAGGGTGATCAAAGATCACGTTGGGTGATTCTGTGCTCCACAACCTCCCTGGGCAACCCGTGCCAGTGTCTCACCATCCTTACTGTAAAGTATTTCTCTCTACTGTTTCTCAAATGAAGACAGCTGCCAGCCTGACACCAGCCTGTCCCCTGCCCTTGCCCTGCTGGAGGTGCCTGGGAGCAGTGGTGCCCGCAGCACAGCTCCAGGCACACCAGGCAAGGTGGCAGAGGCAGCTGGAGCTCAGCACTGTGGGCCAGGGGTGCTTTGGTGGGGCTGAAGGAAGCTGCTACAGCCACTGCTTCCAAAGGACGTTGCACAGCTTTGCTGGTGGAGGCAGTGTGGATCTTCACAGTGCTGGGCTGCAGGCTGCACATCAGCCTTTGAGCTGCTCTCTGGGCTGTCAGTCAGAGCCTTCTAGTGCCTCCTCAAGAACAAGTCAGGCTGGTGATGAAGCCAATTACTGCTAGAAGCCTAATTATCACCTCAAATTTTATCCAGAGAGGGAAGTTCCTCCCTTGCTCATTTTCCTTTTGATCTTCCTGCCCTATTAATTTTTTATTCTACCTGGGGATAGCTACACACCCACAAAGAAGCTGTAACATCAAGGACATGGGTAAACTCTGCTGTGTCTCTTGATCCTCTTTATCCTCACTGCCTAGTTCATCCACTCTCTAATCACCATTCTGTTTCTGACTTTTATTATTTCCACTTCTCTTTGTTTCCATCCTATTCCCTCTCCATACCATTAGTTCTTCCATCTATTGTAACTCTTCTCTTAAGCTACTCATTTTCCCTAAATACTTAAGTTGCTGTCTTAAAGGTCAACACAGAATCACCTGAGCTGGAAGGGACCTCTGAAGGTCATCAGTCCAATCCACATCATGATCTGTCCCCTCTTAAAGATGCATTTTTCAGTTGCCTCTGTCCTGTGTTGGGGCCATTTAACAGCCATTCTCAGGCCTGCTCCCAGAGTTTGTCCAGGCAAGGTCTGCATTGTCACCTGCTGCTGCTCACCCCAGCTATTCTGTGTTTATCCTGGTGTCTGCTTCAACTGGCTTCTCGTCAGTCCCCTGCCACTAGTATGCACTGGCACTCTGTTTTTAATGCAGCTGCAGTGTATGCAAAGTTGTCCTGTAGAAGGCTGTGGCAGTGACACAAAGGATGTAAAATTCACTATGCCTTTTTTTCTCTTCTCTTCTCTTCTCTTCCTGTCTCCTGTCTTCTCAGTCTTCTCTGAACTGACCTTCCTAACTGAAACCTGTGTAAAGCCTCCTTGAAGAAGTCCCCTGTGTCTTCCTCTGGCTCTGCAGTCAGAAGGCAACTCAAGGGCAACCAGCAGTTTCACTTCCATGGCCAGGACGACAGAGAAGTGATTAAACAGCAGAGCCCAGGCAGTGATCTGCTTTCTCTCTGCCAGCAAGCACTAACTAAAAGCACTCCTGTCCAAAAGATCACCACCAGTCACTTCCACAGCTGCTTCAGCAAACCTTTTCCACAGAGCAGACATCTGGCTGCAGGGAGCAGAGGTCCCTGGGGCAGTGTGCAGTGATGTCAGCCACTGCCCTGTAGCCAGCTGCAGTGGGACTGTGCTCCCTGCAGGGCAGACACAGCATGTCTGCCTCCACCTCTGCCAGCAGCTCAGCTCTCCCCAGGCAGCACAGTGCTCTCCAACCACTGCACCTAACTCTCCTCTAGACTCTGCACTGCAAGCTGGTTGTGTGCTGAAGGATCACTTCCCAGTGCCTGGCCAGCCCAAGAAGTCCAGCAACACAATCTTAGGTAATAACTGCATGGGCAAAAAGTACTCATTGAAACACAATAGCACAGAATTGCCCCTTAAAAAGTAACATACAGCAGTTCTTTCTCTTTCATGTGCCTGCCCACTCCCATAAAAAAGGTGCTCAGTAAAAAAAATGAGGCTGCTGCTTCTGCCAGGATTTTTTATCACCTTACCGCTGCCAGGCTGCAAAGGGATCCTGTTCTCTTTGTTGCTTCAGCAGAGCTTTCTGCATCCAATTCTTCCTCCAGCGAAGCTGGCAACCATCACACTGACCTTTCAACAGCAGTGCAGGAACAACTCAGACTCCCAGCTGCTAGCAGTGTCCAGGATGTCACTGCAAAGGAAGAAGCAGCCCCCTGTGTGAGCACAACCAGAGCTGGTAAAACACTGGGGTTGGTTTGCTTTCTGCCAGAAGCTGCAGTGCTTTGTGACTCTGAAAGCACCAGAAATGATCTTGCAGCAGCCTTGAGCCTCACACACTTCCTCTTTAGGTGTTTGGGTTTTTTTTTTAGCACAGAGTTGTTAGACAAATGACAAGATGCCATTGCTTGACCTTTCTCTGACATCACTTTTAAACACAGAGCTTTAGGGAAGAAGAAAGTGCAGAATAAGTGTGATGTGCAGTGGACCATTTGGTGGTTGCTAGAGGGGTCAGGGTGAAGGTTGCTTTTAAGTCTGTTGGGTTTCCAGCAGCTTTCAATTTCAAAGTCATGAAGGCTGGAAAAGTAAGCAAGGAGGCGTTCATCAGTTCTGGTCCCTGACTGGCACATCCATGTTTGCACTGAGGGAGGAGAGGGGCACTTGTAAAGTGCCACAGTGTTAGGTGAGACCAAATGCTACAGCTAGAGGCACTGCAATGAACCAGGCAAAGATGTCTACTCACTTTCAGAACCCAAAAAAGACAGTGGTAGATGTCATCCAGTACTGCTCAGGGAATCTGTGCTCTCCAGCTGGCAGAAGAAGAAATGAGCTCTAAAAGAGAAATGAGAAACCTTGTCAAAAGCTGACAGGGCTGTCCCCAAGGGACCCAGCAGATCCACCAGGAAAATCTGCCTCAGGGCCACCACATGGCCAGGAGCAGAGTTAAAGAGTGCTTGGGCTTGATGATCTTAAAGGCCTTTCCCAACCCAAATGATTCTTTGGGCCTTTTCAGTCTCTGAATGCCTCCAAAATGAGGACTGATGCTAGACTGGAGATCCATCATCACACTGCATGTCAGATCCTTTCCCTTTCACTCTCTGTTGCAGTCAGGGGACTGCTTGCCAAGGGTTGGTTGC
Source organism: Eubucco bourcierii (assembly GCA_013396675.1). NCBI lineage: Eukaryota > Metazoa > Chordata > Aves > Piciformes > Ramphastidae > Eubucco > Eubucco bourcierii. The sequence continues at coordinate 94,509 of VWZE01018295.1, forward strand.
ACAAGGAGCTGCCCTCTTGACTAGGCTCTGAGACAGGCAGACAGGCAGACAGACAGACAGACAGTGTTTCCCCAGCTGCCAGCTCCTCCAGGTCAGAGCCAGCTAGCAAGCTGGAATGTTGGCTTCTGCACTTCCCCTTGCACCAGCAGGGATCCCATGGGCACACCTCCCATGAGTGCCCCAGGCCCTGCTGCTGCCACACCAAGTTTCTGCTTGCACCCTGAGCTGTTACAGCAGGGGCTTGGGCACTGCGCTGCATTCTAACCACACAGGCCTGCCCAGGGCCATCCCGGGGAAGGGAACATGACAGGAGCCCTGGATTGCCATAAGGCTGATGGTGAGAGAAGACAAAGGCTCTGGGTGTCACCTAGCAGCTGATGCTTGTGCCAGCCAACCCTTTCCTCTGCAGAGAGGCAGGCAGAGCAGTGGAGTTGCTGCATCAAACGGCAGCGAGATCAAAGCGACCGCCACTGTGCATCATCAACTCACACATCTGAAAGTGGCCTCCCCTCCTCCCCCACTGCTGCAGCATGATGCATTATTTAGCACTGCATTTAATCCTCTCAGGAGAGCTCCACCAAGTTCACTTCAAGTCTAATGTTCTGCTATTGAAAGGGGGTGGTTGGTGGGACCTACCCTGAACGTCTCTTCCTGCAGCTGTTGGTCCCTACATGCTTCTCTCTCCACACACTTGGCTTTAGCCAGAGATTGATTTGTCTTTTTAGAACACCAGAACAAGAGAGAAAACTGTCCTAGCTCCACACTGATTTTTTCTAAACCACAAAAAAAGATGAAGCTATGTCTAAACTATGTTCCACAAATGCAAGTGAAGGAGATTCTCAAGGTCAAGTCCTTTTGGGTTTGTTGCATGGAGGTGGGGAGGGAATAGGCAGTGTAATAGGAAGGAGGAAGTCACAGAATCACAGAACTGTTTGGGCTGGAAAAGCCCTCTGAGATCACTGAGTCCAGCCATCAACCCAACACCACCATGGCCATTAAGCCATGGCCCCAAGTGCCATGCCCACAGGTTTCTTGAACACCTCCAGGGATGGGGACTCCACCACCTCCCTGGGCAGCCTGTGCCAATCCCTGATCACTCCTGCAGCAAAGACATTTTTCCTTACATCCAACCTAAGCCTCCCCTGGCAAGGGTGAGCACTCTCTTCTCAGAGTGGTTTTGAAGTTCCACTTGATCCATCTCAGACAGTGCCCATCACTTTTCATTTACAGGGATAAAATGGCATGGTAAGGATCAGATGCAGTGGGCAAGTTCCATCTGCTCTGTGGAAACTCCAGGAAAAGCTGCACAGGCTCTGCAAGCATTGCCCAGGGAGGTGGTGGAGCCACCAGCCCTGGAGGTGTTCAGGAAAGGTGTGGCCATGGCACCTGGGGGCATGATTGAATGGCCATGGTGGTGTGATGATTGGACTTGATGATCTTGGAGGCCTTTCCCAACCCAGCCAGTTCCAGGTATTTGACCTGAGTGGCAGAACAAATGCCACTGGAGCAAGCCATTGCCTTTGGAGCAAGCCTTCCAGTATCTGAAGGGGGCTCCAGGAAGGCTGGGGAGGGACTATTGCCAAGGTGTTGCAATGCCAGGCCAAGGGGCAATGGGTTTGAAGTGGCAGAGGGGAGATTGAAAGTGGATGTTAGGAGGAAATTGTTTGCAGTGAGGGTGGTGAGACACTGGCACAGGTTGCCCAGGGAGGTTGTGGAGCACAGAATCACCCAACATGATCTTTGATCTCATTCTGTGATTCTGTGCTTCACAACCTCCCTGGAGATCTTCTGTGCTCCACAACCTCCCTGGAGGTGTTCAAGGCCAGGTTGGATGAGGCCTTGAGTGACCTGTACAGTGGGAGGTGTCCCTGCCTATGGATGATCTCTGAGGTCCTTTCCAACCTTACCATTCTATGATTCTATCTGCAGTTAGGAAACCTTAGGGAGCTAAGTCTGTGGAAGTTCTGCACCTAGCACTCCCCACAGCAGCTGCCCACACAGCAGACCAGAGGCAGAGATTTCCACAAAAGGCAGAACAAATCATTCCCAGCTCTTTCCTATCCAGCAACAGCACTTTTTTTCCCTTTTGACTCTAAGAAGGTTCTAAGTGCTGAGTTCCTTTGGGCTATCAGAGCAGTGATTTGGGTTTCAGTTGAGAGCTGTCAGGCTTGGCAGCTTATGGCTGGCACTGCCCCCACTCCACGTTCAGCATTATGTTGTCAGAACAGTTCACAACCCAGAGCAAATGCCCAGCTCCCAGAGCTGCAAGTCCACTGAGCTCCCTGGAAAAAATTTCACAGCCATTGAGACAAACACCATCACTTGAGATTTACTCCATGCTAAACAAGACAATTCCTCTGGCTCAGGCACCCACAGGAGCACACAGCTCCTCAGCTGCCCGGGGCTCTGCCATTCCATGCCAGTAATGAGAGTTCTCCCTTCACTCTAGGTGCTGTCATTCATCATCTTTATCTGCTACATTGCATCTCTAGCTGCCTCTTTCATGATGGCACCACTCCTGGAGTTTCTGCTGGCACTGTTTCTCCTTTTTGCCTACGCCTCCAAGCTGAATGAAAAGTTCAAAGGACTGTACTGGCCGCTGGCGGTAAGTGAGAGGTGCACAAGAGGGCATCAGGCAGGGCAGCACTGCTGCTGTGCTGCACACAGTGGAACCTTCAGACTGCTGTTAGGAAGGAATTCCTTACACTGAGACTGGGAAGACACTGGCACAGGTTGCCCAGGGAGGTTGTGGAGCACAGAATCACCCAGTGTGATCTTTGATCTCATTGGGTGATTCTGTGCTCCACAACCTCCCTGGAGGTGTTCAGGACCAGGTTGGATGAGGCCTTGAGCAATATGGGCTGGTGGGAGGTGTCCCTGGCAACGGCAGGGGGTTGGAACTGGATGAGCCTTGGAGGTCCCTTCCAACCTAAACCATTCCAGAAATCCATGAACATGAGCAAAAGAGCTCTACAGGAGTTCAGGCTGTTAACAGCTCCACACTCTCCCTAGGGAGTTGTGCTTGCAGCCTCTGGTGCAGGAGGTCCCAGAGCTCTCTGGAAGCTGTACCACATGCCATAGCTGGCTGGGTGCTGAGAAGACATCATGGCTCTAGTGTGGCACAGAACTGATGGCCAGTTCCTGGCAAAAGGGCAGTGCTGGATCTCCAGAAGCAGGCAATGTCATAGACTCATAGGATGTCACAGGTTGGAAGGGCCCTCTGGAGATCATCCAGTCCAGCCCCTGCCAAAACAGGCTCACCCAGGGTGGGTCATACTGGAATGCATCCAGATGAGTCTTGAAAGCCTCCAGAGCAGGAGACTCCACAACCTCCCTGGGCAGCCTGCTCCAGGGTTCCCTTACAGGACAGAAGTTTCTCCTCATGTTGAGGTGGAACCTCCTGGGTTCCAGTTTGTACCCACTGCACCTTCTCATATCGCAGGACACCACTGCAGCCAGCACCTTCCTGACATCCATTCTTCAGATATTTCTAAGCATTTATGAGGTGTCCTCTCAGCCTTCTCTTCTGCAGACTAAACAGCCCCAGGGCTCTCAGCCTTTCCCCATCAGAAGCTCACCAGCAGCCTAACTAAACCTGACCACAGCTGGGGGCTCCTCAGTATCGCCTTCAGTAATGTTTCTGTTCTGCTAAGGTATGCTCAGCTGCTCAGGTCAGTGCTGTTGAGGTGCAGTGCTCCTGAGAGGGAAGCCTTGCAGCTCTTGCCCGTGCTCACAAAGGGCCACAGGATGGCTCTGTTGCTTCAAAGAGACATCGTGAAGGGAGCATTTGTCCAGCAACACAAACACTTCCCAAACAGTGCTCATCTGAGCCATCTGGAGTCTCTTCCAGCAGAGTCTAGCAGTCGTTTGTCACAGTACTGCTGGAACTGGAGCTCTCCACGGATAAAAATAGCATTAGTAAGGCCACTGGAGGATGAGACAATAGCAGTGGCTATGGTGCTGTGGCCTTCCAGCTGGAAATCTCAGCTCCATCATTTCCCTGTCTTCTGTGTGTGTGTGATTCCAGAGCCAGGCCAAGAAAAGCACTTTGTTATTATGTCATTAGCACTCCAGCAGAACCACAACTGACCATGTCCTGACTTCACAAGACTCAAGTTGCTGGAGGACTTGGGTTTTGAGACAAGCTCTTACCCAGCTGCTCTGAAAAGGCAGAGGTGAAGATGCCATGAGTGAGCCATGCCCTGGGGATCACAGCTCTTTAACAGCAGTGCAGAGGTGCTCCAGCACACCACTGCCCTGGCACAGGGCATGGCCCCTGCCAGGAGAACTACAGTCCCAGCACAGAAGCACACATTTTACTGATAGCAACAGGCAGAATCCTAGAATTAGCTCTCAAATCCAGCAGTCAATCCGACACCACCAGGGCCATTAAACCATGTCCCCAAGTGCCATGGCCACAGGTTTCCTGAATGCCTCCAGGGATGGGGACTCCAGCACCTCCCTGGGCAGCCTGTGCCAGTGCCTGACCTGCACTTCAGGCTACCTGTCAGAGTTCCAGGTGGTCACAGCAAGCACAACTCATGGCTTTAAACACCAAGCAGCGTGTTTAGTTCCTAAAGGCACGTTTGGACATAAGGCACGTTTGGACATAAGGCACGTTTGGACATAAGGCAC
>VWZE01018295.1:99167-142572 GCA_013396675.1 Eubucco bourcierii
CCATGGCCACAGGTTTCCTGAATGCCTCCAGGGATGGGGACTCCAGCACCTCCCTGGGCAGCCTGTGCCAGTGTCTGACCTGCACTTCAAGCTAGCTGTCAGAGTTCCAGGTGGTCACAGGAAGCACAACTCATGGCTTTAAACACCAAGCAACGTGTTTAGACTGTAAAGAAGGAGTTGCTACAGAGAGGCCTGCTGCTCTGCAGAAACAAGCACAAGCCCCTTCCCCCTGGGGACTGCTTTGCTCCCCCAGAGCCTGGGGTGCCGCAGGGCTTCTGCTTGCAGGTGAGATTTGAGGCATTCCAAAGGTTCTGCCATGAGAGCCCTTGCTGCACTGCAAGGTATCTGTCCCAGGAAGCAGCCCCTTCTCACCCTGCCTGGCACGAGTGTGTCAGCAGCAGGATTCACCCCAACACCTGTAAGAGCAGCAGCCTGCAGCCTGTGCCAAGGTTCTGGCCACCTCTCCTGTCTCCCAGACTCGGCCGCTGTGCTGCAGCAGGCTGTGGCCAAACCAAAGGCTTTCAGAGGTCATTTGTGAAGTGGACTCTGGAGGAGTGGTGTGTGCTGGGGGCCCCTGACTAACCTGAGGACATGACTCTGCCTGTTTTGCAGGACTTCCTGCGCTGTGTCTCTGCTGCCATTATTTACTTTGCCATTTCCATCGCTGCTGTCTCAAAATACAGTGACGGAGCCTCCAAAGCAGCAGGAGTAAGTAGACCTGAGCCTTCCACTTGAGTGCTTCATGAGCTACATGTAGAAACAATTCCACTGTGACCCCATGGCAAGGAGCAGAAGTTTCTTCAGTTAACTGAGAAGTGGATTTGCCTGAAGCAAGAAAGAAATGGTCAATTATTTGGAAGCAGAGGGTCTGAATTGTTTTTTTCATCCTAATGGTGCTGCTTGGTGTTTACTGCTTAGGAAAGGCTCCAGTCCTGCTTTTTTATTTCACTAGCTGGGAAATTAGGTTACACAACCACAGAATTCCAGGTTGGGAGGGACCCCAAGGATCATCTGCTCCAACCTTTCTAGGTGACTGTGGAGTTGAGATGAGCTGGCCCAGCACCCTGGCAAGCTGAGTCTCCAAACTGTTCAGTGGAGGGGACTCCACTGCTTCCCCCTGGGAGATGATTCCAGTGTCTGACTGTGCTCATGGGAAACATTTTCTTCTGGATGAATTCTGCAAAGAATGTAAAGATCATTAGAGGAAAATAGTAACAAAAGAAATCAAATCTGTAATTACCAAGTACAGTCTCAATTAAGTAATTTCAGCCTCCTGCCTGTAGTGCTTAATTTTACTTGGATGAGCTGAAAGGAGCAGGGTCGCTTTACCCTCCAGGCCTGCCGAGGAGAGAGCCTTGGACTCAGGATTTTGTGTTCAGAAACAAGACACCAGTCTCTCCACCTGCAGCCTGCCTCTAAGCATCAATAATGCATGCAAGATAAAATTTGCATCATCATTTTAAAAGCCAGGGAGGAACAAAGGCAGCAGTGTTAGCCAGCAGCCCCAGCAAACCATCCCCAGGCAGACACAGCTTCAGAGCAAAGGCCTTGCCTTAGCCTTTGTCACTCTGTTTAGACACGGAGCAGTCCCACACAGCACCTCCCCTGGCTCCCCAGACTGGAAACATACCTGTTTGTGCCAGGCTGCTGCTGCTTTGACTCTAAAGAGGTAGCTCCAGAATCATTTTGTCTCAGCCTAGGTCACTCTGCAGTAGACACATCTCCTTCCAAACCAGGAAAACAAGATTTCCTGAGAAATGGAGGTGCAGGTTATGTTCTTCTGTAGCACAGGGCAATGCTGATTACTGGAACGTGCCCAGAACCAGAGAGGGATGCAGGCTGGGGCAGGTCCAAGCAGAGCAGCTGCAGGGATCCACTCTTCATGCTTCCAAGTCAGCTGTAATTTAGTTGATGCCAGTGGGTCACAAAGACATTTCCATTCCCTGCCTTTTTATACAGGCACAGACAAAAAAAGCCAATCAGAGCCAGATTGACTCTCAGAAGCTTTTTTTGTGTGAGGCTTATTTTGGTTTGTCCTTGACAGACACAACCTGTCCTTAAAGAGTTCTTCTGCCACTTCAGGTGTTTGGCTTTGTGGCCACCATCGTGTATGCCATTGATTTCTACCTAACCTTCAATGACCTGGTGACTTTTCTCAAGCAAGGCAGTTCTGATGCCCCTGAAGGGCACAAGTCAGAAGGTAGGTGGAATTCCCCAGCAGAAGATCTTCCTCTGCTTTGCATCCTCCACAGGGCAGCAGGAGCACTCACTCCCTAGGAGCGGTTTCTGCTCTTGGCTACCTTTGCTTTTGCATGCCACAGCTCTGCTGCATTCTGAAGCTGCTCACCAACTGGAGCTTCAGCTAGCAAGCCAGGAATGGGGAACTGCCTGGAGTTTGGCACCAGCTAACTCTGAAAGGCTGCAGATGCAAACCTATTTATAGTCATTCTTCTGCAGCGCAGACTTTGTCTCTTCCACCAACACCTTCAAAACCCAACAGACACCTACCTCTCCTTCAGTAACTTAAAAATGAACACCCACTAGTCCACAGTCTTTCACCACCAACCAGTGCTCTTCTCTTCACCATCTCTTTAGCATGACTGCCTTTTACTCCAAGTCAAGCTTTGACCACCTGCGGGCAAATGGAGCCACAGAGCATAAAGTTAACAGGACTGTTACCAAGTTTCTTTCTAAGAGATTGCCTCTAGCTCGAATCAGACAGATCCACTGAGCCAGAGATCAAGAGATGTGCTGCTGGGAGTCTGAACCCAGCTCGAGTCAAGTCAGGACAGAGGTAGCCAGGGCCCAAATCAGGCACCACAGTATCACAAAAATGGTTTGGATTGGAGGGGTCTTAAAGATGACCTAGCTCCAACCCCCTGCCGTGGGCAAGGACACATCACATTAGCGCAGGCTGCTCAAGGCATGCAGCCACTCAGCCTTGTGCTGCCGATCTGACTGGGCAGGAAGGGCTTTGCCCTGCAGCACTCTTCCTCCAGCACCAAACTCATCTTCACACCTAGGGACTCAACTGCTGAGGCCAGAAATTCTCTTCTTGCTTGCAGGAGGAGTCTGAAGCTTAGGCAAGATGAGTCTCTCCAGCCCTCCTGGTATTTGATAGCATCTTGAAGCTGCTGGCTTGCAGAGTAGTGCAGAACTGTGACTCAGGGCATACAGCAACGTATTGGTCCAGGAAGGATGTCCTCAGCAGGCTTCCTCTTGCTGCTCACGCTAGCAATAATCTCTCTGCAGCTTCTTTTGTCTGTGTTGTAGTGGTTTAAGTGCCTCCCAGCAGCATTTCTCGAATCCTCTGAAATCACTTAAAGCTCCCTGCTGCGAGGAGGAGCTGTCATTGTACAATGACAGGTCCTTTGAAGCAGACACCTGGTGAAGGGCAGCACCCAGCAAGAGTCAAAGCTGACGTCGAGGTTTCCAGTTCTCACTCTGGTTCTTTCTTCCAAACTGCAGATGAGAACTCTGATTCTGACTCAGACTGAAGAGCCAAAGACCAGCCAAGTGTGAAGGGAAGATGATCAAGCACCTTCCTCTGCTGAATGCACTGCCAGCTGAAGCATCTCCCTCACTCACCATCCTCTGCCCACCTCACTGTCTATGGAATCACCCAAGCACAGACAAGGCAGTGATGTGGGACAGCAAACAATCCCCAGTGCCATCAGACATTCCTCAGAACTACAGATTCTGCCCCAGAGGTCTGTATCCAAACAGCACATCTCAGTTCTCTGTTGTCCCTCCTTGCTCAGCACAAGGTCCTGAGTTCAGAGGGAGGTGGCATTTAGGCACATTAAGTAGAGCCTTAATATGCTTTCTTCATTCCAAGTCTTTTAACACTTAGAGCTTTTATACTGCTTGCTGTGCCAAAGAAGAGAGGCTTGCAGTGCCTCCACTTCAACTCTGTTTTTCTGCACTACCTAACAGTATTTCTTGAGCTGAAGTCTGACTGTTCCACTCTCCCAAGCACTGAAGGTGTAGGTTGTAGCTCGCGTGTCGGTTTCGATGCATTTACATCTCCTGCCTACCTGCAACACGAAGTGACAACTGGAAACCTGCAGCAAGAACAAAGCTCAGGAGCGTCCTTGTGCCACAGGCTCATCCTTCATTATCACCTCTGCAAGCTGCTGGGGTGGGCTCACATCCCATCTTATGCAATTTCCATCCCAAACAGGAGGCAACAAACATCATCTTAGCAGCCCCTTCCCACCACTTGCATGGAAGCCCTCGCACCTGTTTGCAGACACAGGCAGGGGAGCTTTGCCAAGTAGCAGCTGACAGCATCTGCCCAGCAAAGCCTGCAGATACCTGTGCACAAGACAGCACTGCCTCATGCTCTGTGTTGCAAACCCTGGTCCAGGAGGAGGAGCAGTGCTGGATTCACAACACAGAGCTGCTTCTGTAGAACTCAGGATACCTGGGCCCCAGGAGGGCAACACATCCCTCCCACTGTGAAAAAGCAAAACGCCAACCTCCAAACTAAAGAATGGCTGCAAGGAAATTCACTTTCCCAGCCCCCCTGCTTTGGTGCATTTCTGCATTTTGGTTTGATTATTTTTTTACTGCCCCCTGGAAGGACATCTCATAGAATTTTTTCAGTTGGAAAAGAGCTGGGCAGCCTGCTCTAAGTGTCCCTGCTTGCTGCAGGAGGGGTGGGCAAGGTGACCTTTGAGGGTCCCTTTCAACCCAACGCGATCTGTGAACCATCCAGTCCAACCATCAAGCCAACAGCAGCATGGCCATCAAAGCATGTCCCCACGTTGCTGGAACAGCTCTGGGGATGGTGGCTCATGGTGAGAATGTCTCCTGAATTTCCAAGATGACATTTTGATGGGTGCCACAACCTACCCTGCCACACTGGTACCCAGCTATAAACACAAACTGCTCGGCAGAGGCAGGGCACACTCCTCGTGCATGGCACCAGGCAGGCTTCTTCCAAACAAACCTGGAGATGCTTCCAAAAAAACCAAACCACAGCACCAGAAGAGGCCTCAGCAAACAGCAACTGATGTGAGAGCAGGAGGCAGCAACAGAGGGGCAGGATTACCCCCACGTTCCAGCTCCCTGCCAGCACCTGGCTGCTAAGGGCAGAGCCTGGTACCTCCTCACAGCCAGCAGGTGCCAAGGGCAGAGCCTGGTACCTCCTCACAGCCAGCAGGTGCCAAGGGCAGAGCCTGGTACCTCCTCACAGCCAGCTGGTGGCAAGGGCAGAGCCTGGTACCTCCTCACAGCCAGCTGGTGCCAAGGGCAGAGCCTGGTACCTCCTCACAGCCAGCAGGTGCTGAAGGCAGAGCCTGGTACCTCCTCACAGCCAGCTGGTGGCAAGGGCAGAGCCTGGTACCTCCTCACAGCCAGCAGGTACTAAGGGCAGAGCCTGGTACCTCCTCACAGCCAGCAGGTGCCAAGGGCAGAGCCTGGAACCTCCTCACAGCCAGCAGGTGCTTGGGAAGGTGCTGCCCAGGGTCAGAGTTGTTTACAGGCAGCTCTTCCATCTCCTCTTTCCAGACCACGGAGGGAATCAAAGCCAAACATCTGGCTGCTTTCAAATGTGACAAATCATCCTTGTGTTTGTGAGGCAGAGCTCTAGGGACCTTTTCCTCTCTGAAATTCCACCTTTTTTCCTTCTCTGTTGTCACACTGTACTGAGAGGCACTGTGATGCCAGGGGACCTGGGCTCAGTTTTATATTCCATTGGTTTGTGTTTCTCTTTTTTTATGATTAATTAAAATATGTACTGCATGTCACAGCTGCAAACTAGTGCATGGTTTAGAAACCATGGTGGATTAAACCCCTTTTAATAGAAGTGGTGGTGTCTTATTTTAAGACCTGGGTTTACTGCCTTGCCTCTGACCAGAGTGACAGGGTTTGAAGAAACTCCATCAGGCAGGGTGCTGGGTGTTGGGGAAGTGGACAACAGCACAGAGCCAGCACTGGAGACCCATCCCTCATTCTTACCCATCTTGCAAGGAGGAGCTTCATCCTAGGCACAGAAGCATGGTAGCATTGAAGCTCACAAAGCCATAATGAAGCCACAAGGTTGTTCAGCCTGCAGAAGACTCCAGAGGGGCATCAGAGCTCCCTTCCAGTACCTGAAGGGATCCTACAGGAAGGCTGCAGAGAGGCTTTTCATCAGGCTGTCTAGAGACAGGCCAAGGTGGAATGGTTTGAAGCTGAGGCAGAGCAGGGTTAGACTGGGGCTGAGGAAGAAGTTCTTCAGCACAAAGGTGGTGAGACTTTGGCACAGGCTGCCCAGGGAGGCTGTGGCTGCCTCCTTCCTGGGGGTGTCCAAGGCCAGGCTGGATGAGGCCTTGAGCAGCTGAGTCTAGCTGAGAGGTGTCCCTGCCCATGGTGGGGAGGTTGGAGGAGATGTCTCTGAGGTCCCTTCCAGCCTGCACCATTCAGTAGAGTCTGCAGAGCTCTTTCTTGGTTCAGTTACAAATTCAGCTGTGTTGTCAACAACAACCCCTTTGGGTTTGCCCTTCACAAGCATGTTGCAACCTCAGATCTGCCAGGGCTTTTAGTAATTTTTTTTTTTTTCCACATTGCAATACTCCTAAAATCACCAGAAGAAGCCAACACAATTGCTTGTTAGTTGCTTCAAAAGTACTTCAGCAGGCAGGCAGTGAATTGCCTGTCCAGAGAATTCTGTTATTAGTTTTTGAGGATTTGATGATCTCATTTATTTCTAAGCAGTTTGCTCCCAGGGTCAAGTACCTGTGTAAGATTCCAACCTTTTATTTCAAGGTCCCTGTCCCCATGATTAAAATAAATTAATGGAACACAACAGTGTAGAAGAGAACTTGACTAAAAATCCTTAAAAGTCAGTTCTGATTTGGAGGGGACTGATCCAGCCTTCAGTTTATCCCCTGCCAGCAATACTGGACCAAGTTCAGAGCAGGGCAGAGGAAAAGCCTGCTAAGGGTTTTTGGGTTTGCCTGCAGCCCAGGATACACCACACAAGCCCTTCAACAGGATCAAGTACACTAAAAGGCCTGATCTCTAAGCAGGCCCGATAGAGACAACACCACAACAGCTCAGGCTCCACCACAGAGGCAAAATGAGCTGGCCTAGCTTGAAGCAGAGGTGTACAAGGCTGTGACTCAGCGGAGTACTCCACAAAAGCTCAATAGAGCCTTTGCCTACCTGCACACACAACTTACCCCTAAGCAAGGCTCCAGGAGCACCACCCATATCGCCAAGTCCTCCCACAACATCCACTCAACCACCTCCACATTTCCACAGTTCCTACCCCTATTAACTCAGTGCTTTTATCACCTTGCACCTAAAACATCCAGAGACCAAAAATTCCAGCTGCAGGGGCAGGACCTGCAGCCTCCAGCCCATGAAGTAACAGAGCATCCCCCACTCACTCTGCAAAACTCCTTTGCAGTCCAGAACCTGATACTGCAAGCCAGAGGACGCTGCAAACCACAGGACGCTGCATTTCAGCCCCTGGCAGCAGGAGCAGATGGAGACGTTTCCACAAGAGCAGTTCCACCACGGCCACTTTGGCAATCAAGCAGCTCCATCTGCTCTCTGCTACACAGACCTCTCAGCAAGGACTCCTCTGGCCGTTCAGGAGCAGCCTGCCTGGCTGTTCATTAACTTCCACATCCATGAAGTTTGCCTCGCTGGGGCTTGCCACAGCCCAGTCTATTGTCTCAAAACAATGCCTGCGGCAGGGCAGGGCTGATGGTACCTGAGGGCTGTTACACACAGAATCACAGTGGCTTAGGGCTTGGAAGGGACCTCCAAAGATCATCCAGTCCAATTCCCCTGCCAGAGCAGGGTCACCTACAGCAGGTCACACAAGGAACACATCCAGGAAGGTTTCGAAAGCCTCCAGAGGGAGACTCCACAACCTCTCTGGGCAGCCTGCTCCAGGGCTCCAGCACCCTCTCAGTGAAAAGGTTTTCCCTTCTGTTCCCGTGGCACCTCCTCTGCTCCAGCTTGCCCCCAGTGCCCCTTGTGCTGTCACTGGACATCCCTGGGCAGAGCCTGGCTGTGTCTGGCACATCTTTATCAGCAGCAGTGAGGGCAGCCCTCAGGTTCCTCTGCTCCCAGCCCCAGCTCCCTCAACCTGGCCTCACAGGAGATGTTCACTGCCTGCAACAGCTTAGGGACTCCAGACTGGACTCTTTCAAGCAGTTCTCTGAGGTCCTTCTTGAACAGAGGGGCCCAGAACTGGACACAATATTCCAGATGCAGCCTCAGCAGGGCAGAGCAGAGGGGGAGGAGAAGCTCTCTCAACCACCATGACAGTGTCTTGCTTAGAAAGTGCACTTGCTGGGTTGTAAACTGGTTGGCCTCAAGACTCAGTCTAAGGAGCTTCTATGTTGCCTTTAGAGATGAAGAGAATGTTTCAGTATTTTCATGTCCATTTATTAAACAGGAAGTCCTTCACAAACGATTCCATATCATATTGATCAAGATAAGTGTTAGAAAACTACCATTTCCCTACATACAAAAATACACTTTTACCACTATGAAGACATGATCAGAGGAGTACCATGAAAATCCAGAGAGCTCAAATCTTCAGATCTCAGAAAGAAAAAAAAACAAACAGAAAGACAACTAAATTAGAAAAAACAAAACCAATTTACAAAAAGTATTGTGCCCACATACAAGAGAGTGGAAAAGCAAAATGAGGTTGAAAATTGATAAATACACCACTGAAATTATGCTAGAACAGGATGGATTTCAAAACCAAGGCTCCTTGCTCCACTGCAAGACAATTCTCCAGCTTGTGGGTTTGGTTTGGCATGAACACTAGGAGGAGAGAGGCACACAGGAGACTGACAAATCATCTGTGGTGTAACAAGTTGGGGGTTCCGTGTTCCTGTAGAGCTGTTGTGCCTTTGGAATTGGTTAATGTGAACAGCACAACTGTCACCTACAGAGCTGGAAGACAGAAGCTGGTGCTGTGGATGCTGAGCAGAGAGTGACCACAGCTGGCAGGTGCTGCTACAGACCTCATCCACTCCAGCAGCTGGCCCTGGCTGCAGCCTAACTTCCCAAAGTCACATCACAGAGTTCCCAGGCTATACCATGAACATTTGCTAACTTGGGATACTCCTGACCAGGATTTGGTAAGAAGTGGGCACCTGTTCTGCAGGCCCCCAAGTCAGTGGGGAATTTTGCCTGAGCAAGGACAGCAGTAGGGCTCTGCATTCAGGGCACACCTGTAAAATGCTCCTTGGCAAGATGCTGCCCTTTCTCTCCCTTCAGAAGCAGAAGGCCAAGGGCACTTGTGCTGCTGTGAGAGAAGGGAAACTGCACTGCTCAGCTCAGGTTGGAATTCTTTCTGATACCTCTGAGCCTTGGCAGTTACAAATCTGTTGCTGTAGGACCTGTATCCCTGAGGGATAAAGTCTTTCAGATCTTTACAAACACCCTAAGCCATCAATTATGAGCTAGACTCAAAATGTTTACCTTAGGCCTGCTGTGTTTTAACGGAGGACACAGCAACAGCACCGAGGGCACGGATTTCCTACACTCAGCATCTCTGTCCACAAGCCTCAAGGAAAGACATCTGGAACACCTCCTAGCTTCCACCAGCTTCATCTCCATCTCTCAGGCAGCAGCTGAAGGCAGAGCAAAAATGACACAATCCATTGATTTGTCAGGAGAGGAGATGTAATTGTTTAGTGCACAAAGGGCAGGCGGCTGAGGGCAGCACCCACAGAACTGGGACCAGTGGAGACAGAGCACGACACCAGAGCTGCTTTAGTAACCCACGGTACAAAAATAGTGTTTCCTGGCTGGACACATTTACACCTCTGCTTTTGTGAGTGACAAGTGCTGATCCCACACATGGAAGGCACCCTAGGTGAAGCAGTTTTTCAGTACTTGTTTACAATTCTGTGGAAGAAAGACATACAAAGTGTCAACTTGCAAATCAAACTTGAGCATTGTGAGAAATAAATACATACTTTACTATTTTATTGGGGCTTCCTGAACCCTTACAAACTTCAACATATACAAATAGTCTCCAAATGACACTAACACAGGAGAAAAGCCTAGACAAGAGATAAATGATCAGCTAAGTGATTTGTTCTATTATACCGTAAGTGTGTCTCAAAAGCACAGAAATCCTTTTAAAATGCAAGAAATTTGCCACAATATCCAAATGCAAATCAAATTCTCACTCCAGAACTGCCATGTCCAAGTTAAAGCTGGATGAGCTGTAGCGCTAGGATATGCTCTCCCTCCACAAGAGCCTGAGGAGAAACCAGTAAACATTCACAATTAAAGTATAAACAGTAGAAAAATGAAGGTAGTAACTGTTGTAAGAAAAGGGTGCTGGCCAGGACCACCTGAATCTGCAGACATCAGGAATAACTAACATCACTGAAACATTCAGACAAGACTACTTTGGGGCTTAAAAGATTAGCAAGAGTGACAGATCAGCCCAGGTAAGAGAGGGTCTTTTCTTTCACAGGTGTGAAGGTCTGAATTCGACATGCCTAGTGAGACATTTGTCCAAAGCAAAGGCAGTCCCCTGCCCTTTCCCATTCTCACATCGACAGCCTGTGCCAGCCGGCGGAGGCAGATGCTCAGACTCTGTGGTGTTGCTCACATGCAGATGTTAGTAAAACAGCTGTAGGGACCAGCCCCAACCCACAAAGAGAAAGCCCAAAGCCCAGCCACCCTGTTAATACAGTCTGGCTATTGCTTTTGAAAACACTCCTGTGTCCTCACTCTGAATTCATCAAGAGTTCCCACATCCTTCCCTAAATGCTAACTGGCATTTCCAAACCTTCCCTGTGAAGCCTACAGAGAGAACCTTCATAGTAAACAAACAAATAAAAAAAGCTCTAAGTTATAAATATGTCAACCAAGGTCACTCTGTATATTGCATATAAAATTAAATATCTTCTGTTTGCCGAGTATAATTTAATAAAAAAAAAAAAAAAAAAAGGAAGAGCTGTGGCTAGGTATTAAAAAATATTTCTTAACCTATAGAGATTTTAAAAAAGGCAATTTCACTAACTCAGCCAGCACACCTCAGAGAGGGGCAATGGCATCCTGGAGAGGTAACTTCACCTAATCACATTCTCCTGATAAATAGAGAACTTTCACTTCTGGGCATATTTAAGAACACTTTTGAAAGCTGCATATCTCAAAAGAAAAAAAATTAAGAGTGTGCTGTAGACTCTAAATTAAAGGCTATCAGAAATCACAGTGTAAGCAGAACTTCTTTTTAAAGATGATTTTCAGATCACAAATGGTTAAATTACAGCCATTTTAAAATAAGAGCATGTAAAAAGAACAGAAGGAACCCTTTCAGGTTGGGCAGCACCACTCTGACACTGTCAAACTGATCTAACCAGGAGGCCAAGTGGCTAACAGAGACAGTAACACACTAGGAAAAGCCCTGAAGTGGCATTCAGAGTCCTCCTGACTGTCTGGAGACATTAATTTCATAACTAACTCCCTCTGTTGAAACCAAGAGAGGACTCTGGCAGAATGCCTACAGAGTATGTCCCAACACTGCTGGGTTCTCTACCTATTTCACCTTAATTGCAAAACTCTCCTGTTGCTGTTGCTATGGAAACTCATACACACATCTCTGCCTGCAGAGTCTGAGCTTTGGTGGCCCTCCAGACAATCCATCTGGTGCTACAAACAAGAACCGAGTACCCAACAGCCAGAAATGCTACATGACAGCTTTACTCATTTCAGTGGGGCTCTTCTTTCTAGAGGCAATGAAGGCCAGACAAAAGCACAGCTCCTTCCATGAGATGCAGAGCAAGATACCTGTGACAAAGCCCAGGAAGAAGCACCTCCACTTTACTGATTGCATTTAAGTACACAGATGAGAAGCTGCTTCCAAGGCACAGCTCATTGCTGATGCCATGCTTCTGAATACAAAGCCCATGAGGAATGCACAGACTGAAACACAGGCTTCAAATCTTTATAGAGGTTGGTTCTCAAGAGAGGCAGAGATAGAGGAGTGCCCAATTCTCTCACCCTTTATGCACGTGGCTCCTGGCAGAAGGCTCCCACAAACACATGCAGCATACCAGCTATCTTCCAAAGCACTAAGGGAAAGAGTCAGGCTTCCCCCAGCACACCCAGCCCAAGCATCACAAGCTGTCAGAAAGGGAGGGGTACCACACTCAAGCAAGAGGACATCAGACACAGTACTCTTCTCTTATTCTGTTGAAGCATCCACTACACAGATCAGTGAAGAGGGCCCAACAAAATAAAACACCAAAACCTCAGACAGATGAGGTGTGAATTTACTAAAGGAACAAGGGCAGAGCAAGAAGGAAGCAACTTTACCAAGGGATGAAAATGTCAAAATCAGTTTAGTTGTGATCTTAGAACCTTCTGTTGTAGGCAGCTTGTGCACCACTGCAGCAAGGTGTGGTAGACTAAGGCTGGAAACTTCGCTGCTAGTGCCGCTCTGCTCCACTCATAACTCGAAGCAAGAAGAACCATTGCAGACTCAAGCATCCCACTCCTACAAGGCTCAAATGTTTAGCCTAAATTTAGCTGTATCTACAATGGGGTTTGAGTCCCTTTATGAAGCTGAACAGTACTCTAAGGAGAAAGAAATGACCCTTATTTGTTCAGCAGTTACAATTGAGACTAACTGGTTGGGAGAAACAATTTCATCTGGCTTCTTTAAGTAGATTTTAAAGAAAAATTAAACTTTCTAGGCTGTTTTCTTCCTCTCTAGTTTTTTTATGATGACTGAAGTTTGGGTAAGTGTCTTTAAATATCCCCAGCTTCTCAATACACCAGGTACAATTCAGCTGGAGGGGGCATGAAACAATCCATGTAACCAAGCATGTACCAGATGATGCTCATGGTTCAAATGCAGTTGTCTCACAGCTCCTTCCACTCCCTTCTATATCATTCAAAAAGTAAATTACATCTCTGTAGAGTTATAAATGTTTTACCTAAATTTGTAGAAAGCACAGACTGTACAAAACTAAAATTCTCTTTGGTCCCCAAAAGAAGGAAGTTATAAATGTACATTTTTCTGCTTTACAAAGTTTGTTGCATTTTGGTTTTTGTTTGTTTTGAAATTCTACCCTGAAAGCTGTGCTCAGCTCAAGCCATGGTGTCAATAATGGCAGCCCACTCCAGTCCTTGCCATGAGCCAGCAAAGAGGACACACTCCCAACAAGAAGCCTTCTCCGTGCATCACCTAACTTCTGTGTCATGATTTCAGGTGAGGGTTCCACTCTGAAAGCATGGCTCTTCTGGAGGACAATATTCTGCATGGGAGCTGGGGAACCTCTGTTGGTTTGTTTGGTGTGGTGGTTCATTTGATTTGGGTTGTAGTTTGGTTTTGTTGTATTTCTGGAACAGGTTGCCCAGGGAGGTTGTGGCTGCCCCCTTCCTGGAAGTGTTCAAGACCAGGTTGGATGAGGCCTTGAGCAACCTGGGCTAAGGGGAGGTGTCCCTGGCTATGGCAGAGGGTTGGAACTGGATTATCTTGAAGGTCCCTTCTAACCCAACCCATTCTGTTAATCTATGAACACGTTTGGGTGATTTTTTTAAGCAGTCTTTCTAGAAACTGCTGTAATGCCAGTGCACAATTAAAAGCTTCTTGAAATAACAGACAGTATCAACAAACTCTCCCCAGCCTTTGCCAAGAGCAGGTGGGGCACAAGAGAAGAGCAAGGCTGTAACAATTGCTGTACTTGCAACAGTAAACTTTATTCCATACTGCACTGGCCACCTCATCTGCTTCTGCACTGCACAGTAAGCCTGCTGAGACACCACCTCAGGCAGATGTGCGCCTTCTGAGGCCAGCAACAGAGCTCAGCTTTGCCGGTTTGACCTTTCTGAACCTGCTACTCCCTTTGCCATTAACTTTCAACTGCTACTACAGCAACTGGTAAACCATTCTTCATTAGGAAAACCAGAGTGTTCTCTAACCTCATTAAGAGCTCTCTCTGAATTTCAATCTTAGCCACGGAGGTGGAATGCACTGTAGAAAGCAGTTAATTGAAAACCAAGAGACATCACTTTTGTCACTGGTTTTTCACACATTAAAAGAATTCTGGTGCTTGATTCCAGTGCTGCAGCATTTGGTTCCTATCTGTCACTATCCCAGGCACCTCTACTGATCTTTCCTTTGGTAGAACCTGTTTAAAAGTGACCTGTCTGCAAGGTACTGCCATCAGTTAACTGCTTTCATCCACCCAGGAGCGCAAGACAATGCAGTCAAAGGTGAGATAAACGCAGGCATTCATGGTGCAGTTCTGCCAGCTGCGAAGATTTCATCAGCTGACTCCAGAAAGGAATTCAGCTCTAGAGATCCGGTCCCAGACACATTCTTCAGGTAAGAGGCAAGCCAAAGAATGGATCCCATACATAGAAACCAACCAAAAAGAAATAAAAATCAACGGGCATCCTCACTACATTATGGTATCATCTGCTTACTGCAGAAGTAAAGAAAATAGTCTTGCCTTCAAGTGGAAGTACAATTAAAAGGAGAAAGCTAAAATATTAGGGAGGGGAATAATTAAGCACCCAATTAAAAATATATATGCATACATAATAATTTAAAGATCAGTTTTACCTACTACCAACAGTTCTAATCTCAGAAAAAACAACCAACTTCCCAAAAAAGGAAAATATTTCTCTTAGTTGAATCAGAGTATTGCAACTCTAGAAACACTTTTTCTAAGCCAAACACCATTTTTTTTTGCTAGTTCTTGCTTACACTTGGGCTCCTCAGAAAGGCTAAACCTTAAAAAAAAAAAGGGGGGGGGGGGGAGGAAAAAAAAAAAAAAANAGGAAAAAAAGTCATAACTGGAATGCAAGTTCATTAGTTCATTGGATGAATATCCCTTCTTTCCCTACTCTGTCCCTCAAGGCCCTTTTCTCCTCCCTGCCTCCCAAATGTATTTCTTTTCCCATTTCAGAATGAGAACTAAAAGGTGACCCAACATTAGCAGATGGCCACAAACTTGCACAGGATGCATTCTGGTGACCTTTCGGTTCCAGCCTGGCCATGCTCATTCATGAACTGAATATGGCCATTTCAGAGTGACCCACAGGGGAACTACCTCTGCTCTACATCCACCAAAGCCTGGGAAATCCTTTGTCCAAGTGCACTAACAGTGAAACTGCAGGAGGTCTTGCAGGTGAAGATGGAGCTGCACTGCATAAGGAGCTTGTTGGACACAAGATATGGCTAAAGTTATTGCTATTTGCACCTCACTTCCTTTTCACTTGTATTAAATTGGGTTTTGGTGGACCTCTCTCCTAGATTAACCAACCAACGTAGTGCTGGGCTTAGTGTTTATGACAGATGAAGAGTGGCAGAACACACTTCTGAACACGTTGTGTGGCAGAACAGGAGTATCAAGAGCTTGCTCTTGGGAGAGGGAAGGAAAGTACCGTGCAGTTAATTCAAACCAAGGCTTCAAACCATATACACATTATATATTATATAAGCTATATAATATATGTGTATATATATGTGAACATCCTAAAGGCATCCTGCTTTCGGTCGACCAACAGCACGAGAACAGCTTCCGACTCGGCGCATCTCTGCACAGACATGGGGCTGGGCATTGTTTACCACCATCTGATCTGCCTTTTCTTCTTTAAATAAAGCACAAACCCCCCAAACCCCTTTGTTCCCCGGGGGGAGCTGAGCAGCTCCTTGCAGTCCCATCTGGAGGTGGCTGTCACGCGTCGAGCCGCTGGATCTCGGGGCGATGATCCACCTCTCTGGACTCTGTCCGAGCTCGGATGTAGTCGCTGCTCTGCCGACTGCTTTGCTGCCTGCGGCTCAGGCACCACTTTTTAACAGCTAAATATGTGTTCACAGCATACACTGCCATTGCCAAGAAACCAAAGATCTGCAAGAAGCAGAAAGAGCTGTCAGAGGTGGTGTCGGAGACAAGACAATAGTAGTTTCACAATAAACTCTTCACAAGTCAGGGCTTCGGCCTGACAAATGACCATGGCCTGCAACACTGATGTTTTCTTCTTCAAGAGCTAAAGAATCTGTAAAAGCAACTGAGATCAGTGATTGCAGAAAAAGTTCTCTGTCTGCAAGCATGACAAATTAATCCTGCAACACAACTTCAACAGAAGAAGCTCTTGTGAAGAAGAATGCAGCTCTTCATCCAGCAGCTCCTTCCTCGGGGTGCACACAATACTGGAGCACTGACAGAAGAACAGACACCCAGCCTGCAGGAAGGGCTCACTGGGGGTTCTTCCTGTATGTTCTGCAGAAGTGCTTTGGAGCACCTCCCCTATGGGGACAGGCTGAGGAAGCTGGGGTTGTTCAGCCTGGAGAAGAGAAGGCTCCAGGGAGACCTTCATAGAGATCTTCCAAAGCCTAAAGGGAGCCTACAAGGAAGCTGGGGAGCGGCTCTCTTTACAAGGACGAGGGGGAATGGATTTGAGCTGGAAGAGGGGAGATTAAGACTGGAGATTAGGAAGAAATTCTTGACAGTGAGTGTGGGGAGACACTGGAACAGGCTGCCCAGGGAAGCTGTGGACGTCCCCTCCCTGAAGCTGTTCAAGGTCAGGCTGGATGAGGCCTCGAGTAACCTGGGCTGGTGAGAGGTGTCCCTGCCCATGGCAGGGAGTTGGAACTGGATGATCTGTAAGGGTCTCTTCCAACCCAAACCATTCTGAGGATTCTTTGACTTTCAGCATCCAGATGTGAAAAAAGAAAGGTTGCCAACTCAAGCACAAAATGATTTGCCTGACTCGCCTGCTGCAGTACTAATAGATGTTGGAACGAGCAAGAATTCAGCAAATGATGCGTACAAAGCTCCAGTTCCTTGTGAATATTTAGCTCTGTTTTTTCTGTCGCTTGCAATACAGAGCAGTATCCTGTAAGTCAGCTATAGGAAAAGGGAGCAAGGCAAGTTCAGCTGCTGAAGTGTTCTCTGCAAGGCATTTTTGTTTGTTCTTGCTCAAGCCTTAAGACAAACGGCTCAAAGAGGACGGCAATAGTTTTAAAATCAGAATTAGCTTAGAGCCAACTGTAAAACCAGAAGGAAATTGTGATGGCAAAGGAGAGAGGAGTATTCAGTGAACACGAGGGAAGTTAGTCTTAGTTTTAATAGAAGACAAGAGTCGCATATAAAGTTTACAAAGTCACATATAAAGTTTAAATTCTTACCACAGCAGCAATTTCTGCTCCAGTTTTATGGTTTAAAACAGCAAGTACTACAGAGGCCATGAAAAAGAATAAAGTGCTGAGTCCAGTGTTGACCAGATCCTAATAAAAAGAATAAATTCATTAGCATGACTCAACAACGATCCTTTGCTTGCTTTTATTACAAGTGATGAAGCAGAAGGTCAGAACAAGAACCGCGGCACTGCTGCCCCACTCCTGTGCAGCTGCCACTCGCACAGGAGGAGGCACAGCTGGTTACAGAGGAAGCACAGCACATGTGCACCTCAGGCTGAGAACCAAGTCACACAGCACGGACACACTAAGCACCAGTGCAGAGTCTGCACGTGTCATCTCAGCTCCTGCTGGGTCACTGCAAAAGTACTGTATGCAGAAACCAGGAGGAAAGCTGTTCCACCTCAGCTGAGCACACTGACACAGAATGGTAGGGGCCGGAGGGGACCTCTGGAGCTCGAGTCCAACTCCCCTGCCAAGGCAGGCTCACCTAGAAAAGGCCACGCAGGAACACATCTAGGAGGCTCTGGAATGTCTCCAGAGGTGGGGGTTCCACCACACCTCTTGGGCAGCCTGCTTCAGTGCTCTGCCATCCTTAAACTAAAGAAGTTCCTCCCCACATTTAGATGGAACTTCTGATGTTCACACGTCTGCCCATCAGCCCTTGCCCTGTCACTGGGCACCACTGACAACAGACTGGTCCCACCCTGCTCACACCCACCCTTGCAGTATTGATGAGCATCGAAGAGATCCCCCCCAAGTCTCCTGCTGAAGTGACCTGACTATCCCAGACGAGCACTGCAGGCACCCCTTGTGCTTCCACACCACAGCAGTGCCCCATCCAAGCAGTGCCCAGCTAGCAGGCACCAATTTTTCTATACCAACTCCCTGAGGCTTCACTGCAGAACAGTGCATGTCCTGTGCTGCTTCTCTGGCTAACAGCCACTGAGCTGTGAGAATGCACAGGTAACTCAGTATTTATTGCACGGATGGATGCTTCAAGCAGACACTTCAGAACACATGCATAGCCACACCACAGGGGCACTTCATTTTAATGCAGTTAATAATTGATTCATATTCACACAATAAGGCTGGGTTCTTAAAAAGCTGAGAGAGACACAACCTTTCATTTCCACAGATCAGATGAGCAATGACACTTACCAATAGCACTGCCATAGAGATAACAGTAACATCACAGTTTGGTTTAATCCAAATTTTGGTTCTTACACTTGGAGCAGAAATACAAGAGCAGCAAAAACACAATGGATTGGGATGAAATGAGAGCAGAAACAAACCACAAGGAACTGCAGCAAGAACCCCAGAAGTGAAGGACACTCCCTAGAATAATGAGGCCTTTTTCCACGTAAGAGAAAATGAATAATGGTGACAACAAAAACAATAAAGTAATTGAAAAAAGACGAACCATTTCAAATCTGGCCATGATGTAGCTAAAGTTCTTGCTATTATATTTATAGACAAAAGTAAAAACCACATCACAGGGAAGAATCTCTGCTGAAATGACAGCAGCCTCATGAGACAGGGTGCTGAGCCATAAAACACTGTAGAGTGCTGCCATCCATCACACAACAGCAGCTATCCACTCAGTCACATCCCCTCTCCAGCCTGCTGCTGCTCCCTTGCTCCCTGCCAAAACAATTTCAAATCCCAGCCTGCCTTCTGGTCACTTGCTAGTTACCTGCAAGTCATTCTCTTCATTCACCAGTGGTCCCGTAAGTCCAAAGCAGAGTATCCAAGAACACAGATTTGCCACTTCTGTCCTGCTCAGAAGGGACACCTCCAACCGGAGCAGGCCACCCAGGGCCACATCAAGGGGTTTTATCCTTCTAATTATCTTTGACTTTGGAATATAAGCTCTGCTGGACACAGCAGCAATGCTGTAAATGCCAAATCGAGTTCCTCAGTGAATGCTTCCACAATCTCAACGTCATTTTGGTTGCCTGAAGGTCACCTGCCTGTTTCCCCCTCAGGTCTCTCTCACGCTCCTCACTGCTATTTTGCCACCAGCAGTGACAAATAGCAAACATTTTGTCAAAAAGCAACAGGCCTCACCAGCAACAACTACCAAACCACACACGGTACACTTGCATCTGCGTGTGTTCCTGAGCGATGCTTCATTCTCCCTGTGCTGCTCTGGAGCAGCAGTGTCCCTGCAGAGCACCAGCCCAAAGACATCTGACCTTCTCATTATAAAGTACTCACTGCTGTCCTGACTGGGTATCGCTATTTTGACAGCAGTAAACACTCAACTGAAGGACGATTTAATTTCTCATTCAATGGCCAAGCAAGCCAAGATGTTTTTCCAGAGCAGAAGGGGAAAAAAAAATACATTTACAAAAGACTGCCCTGTGCAGGACTTTGATGAACTACAGCTTTGTAATTACACTCTTCAGAGCCAAGGTTGGAACAAGAGAGTTGCTCATTCTGGCACCACATCAAATTTTCTGCCAGCTTATTCCACTATCAGTTGCTTGCACACAATTTCATCACTGCAAGGAGTGAAGAACATCCCAGCCCTGCACAAATGATGCAATCGGTGCCTGTGTTTTGTGCTGCCTGAAAACTTATCTTTGCCTTCTAAGAGACACACCTGGCTCCTCCTGCTTCCTCCCTCTCCTACTGCTTCCCTGCGGCTAACTCCAGGCTAACAAGCTGGCAGGACACTAAATCAAAGTTGTGCTGTGCTCAGTTCATAGAATCACAGAATGGTTTGAGTTGGAAGGGACCTTCAAGATCATCCAGTTCCAACCTCACTGCCATGGGCAGAGACACCTTCCACTAGCCCGGGTTGCTCATGGCCTCATCCAGCCTGGCCTTGAACACCTCCAGGGAGGGGACATCCACAACCTCCTGGGCTGCCTGTGTCAGCACCTTCATTTCTAATAAATTGTTTCTTTCTAATTCCAGTATTCTCAGCTATTTGCCATCACCTCCCCAAGTCATCTCAGTTGTCAGCCCTGTCCAAAAGGTCCTGCAGCATGAGGGTGCCTCCACTCTGCAGGGGAAGGAACTGTCAGAGAGCCTGGCAAAACAGGTGCAAATTTCCCAGAATACCAAAGTTAATGCAAACATTTATGTCCTTTCTTACCCTGAACCTACTTCCAGGGGGCATGCACAGGTGTCATGCACACACTTGGGCTGCAGTATCTTAAACTTTCCCTGCAGGTCACACAAGATGCAAATGATTAGAATAATTTTGCCAAACAGAATTATGGCAAACGTTCGGCTACTAGCTAGCTCTGAAAACACGTTTCACAGCAGCAGCTCACCAGGCAGACAGGGATCTCTGCTGTAGTTTGCCCTTCATTCCCCTGTGCCACTTGCTAGGCTCCTTGCAGAACAGGCTCCCCTTTGAGCTGGGAAGTATAAAGGAAATGGAAATTTCCACTGACAGGTTCCCCAGTTTTTGGATTTTTGCATAACATTGATAGCACTGCACGGCACAGCCAAACGACTGTTCTTTCATCTGCCTCTTAAAGCCCTGCCTCCTCCCAGCACATCAGCAATACCAGAAGCTGCTGGCCCAGTGCTTTCTGACCCATAGGGTCATCTGACAGCAAATAGTTTCAAATGGTTCCTAGGAGGTTTGCCTGAGTGCTGTGTTTAAAGACTTCTTCCCTAAATTTAAGACCTTTGAAGTCTTTCAAGCACAGTAATGACCTCCTCTTCTCACACAGCTTCTACCAGCAAAGCTTGAGACTCCTCACAAGGAGGACATGCATTACAAAGCCTTGTCTGTTTTTTAACCAGGGGTATTAATGAATTCACACATCAGCAGAAGTCACCTCCTCCTAAAGCCTTCAGGAAGTCTGCTGGTCAGCTTCTCATCCACCAGCACCCCTACGGTCCTCCCCAACCACAAAACCAGGACAACACCTACGACACACCAACAAGGCAAACAGACCAAACAAACTACAACAAACCACACTACAACTGGCTGGAGTCTTAAGTCCTCTTTTCTCTCCATACCTCTAGCAGAGTGCCATACAGACAGGTACCACTAACACTCGATGCAGCAATTCTTCTCACTCTAACACCATAAATCAGAGGCTGAAGGAGACTACCAGTTACACACTGGGATCTCCTGCATTATTACAGAATCACAGAACCTTGGAGGTTGGAAGGCACCTCCAGAGATCATCCAGTCCAACCCACAACAGGATCACCCATGGTAGTTCACACAGGAACCCATCCAGGTGGATTTTGAAAATCTCTGGAGGAGAACTCCACAACCTCTCTGGGTAGCCAGTTCCAGGTCTCTGCCACCCTCACTGTAAAGAAGTTTCTCCTCACAGAATGATAGAATGGTAAGGTTGGAAGGGACCTCAAGGATCATCTAGTTCCAACCCCCTGCCATAGGCAGGGACACCTCCCACTAGCACAGGTTACTCAAGGTCTCATCTAATCTGGCCTTGAACACCTCCAGGGAGGGAGCAATGTTGAGCTGAAACCTTCTATGTTCCAGTTTGTAGCTGTAGCTCCTTGTCTTGTTGCTGCTGACCACCAAAGAGAGATATGCTCCCCATTTAGTGGGGAAAAGCCATGCCACCCTGCAGCCTCTTGAGAAAGCCTTGGCCAAATCACACCAGCAAAGCTCTCATGGATTGTGTGTGACACTGAGGCACTTCACACACACTTGTTACGCTCTTGTGCATCCTACCAGCATGCACAGAACTGGTGGTATGAAAAAAGGGTCTTCAGTTTCTGGTATCAGCTACCAGGCTGCTGGAATGCTCATTGAGCAGCCAAACTGGCAACAGACCCAGAGACTACCTTCTGTCTGCAGCTTCCCACGGAGGTAAGTGGTGACATCATGACCAGCATGGAGACAAAAGGAGCAAAAGCAGGATAATTCAGTAACACTTCAGAGGTTCTACTGAGTTTTGCCTTGCAAGCCACCTGGATCTCTCCCACCCCCAGCTACCTGTCCAGTTCTCAATCCATCTAATCTAGCTAGCAAGCACTCCTAGGAAGAGTTCAACAGATCATGCATCCCCAGACTACAAGAGAACATCTAATTCCATACTCAACCTCATCTTAGACAAGTCATTTAGGCTTATAAGCAGCTGCTACAAATGCT
The DNA here is from genome assembly GCA_013396675.1 of Eubucco bourcierii. Taxonomy (NCBI): domain Eukaryota; kingdom Metazoa; phylum Chordata; class Aves; order Piciformes; family Ramphastidae; genus Eubucco; species Eubucco bourcierii. The sequence goes on from VWZE01018295.1 coordinate 121,400, forward strand.
CAAATAGCAACATTCACATATTACACCAAGAAAAAGTACAAGGACAAAATAAAAAATCATGCAGGAGTCTCAAAACCTGTGAGTCCGGTCTCCAAGAGCACTCACAAAAGTCCTGTTCTAACCCAACCCACAACACAGGCACAAATGTATCTGTACTACCCCAGAGAGCTGATGTAAATATTGGCCTTGAAGCTGACAGCTCTTTTGCTCGAGTGACTTATGTTGATTTTGTGACCTGTGTTTATGCAACCCAATCTGAAAGCTTAGCTCACAATACAGTGTGGAAACAGAGACTTGTACAGAAGGAATGTGCACTGCCAGCAGTTCCCTTCCTGAAACCCCTCCTCTCGGAGGCTACACTGAGCACTGCCAGTCAACGTTTGGCAGTTGGGTAAGCAGTTCAAAACACCTGACCCTCACACAAAGCACATCACTTCTTACACTACTGCCCCACAACTGTAGTCACCTGGGTCAGAAAATTTATGTAGCATGGCTGTTCTAACATAGGGCAAAAAATAAAGTCTGAGTGAGAACAGGGGGCTACTGTAAACACAGCATCTGTCAAAGTTAAATAACTGCAGGCTGCAGATTTATCCACTTCATCCACAAACAGTAATTGCTGGCATTAGCAGCGGTTTCCCTTCCAGAGAGAATCTACCAGAAGACATTTTTTGTTCTATTTAATGTAGTTTAATCTTGTTACATTTCAAAGCTTATTCTGCTGTTAGCATTCAAAACAACTCCCAGTAAAACATCTCCTTTAGTCAGCATAAAGAACCCTCACAGACAATCTTAAGCAGCGGCAGAAAGCAAAGTTCAAAGAGCAGAGTAGAGAAGAGATTTGCAGCTGTTTGAAGGGAGCGAGGATTTGTCTGAACTTACAGTAAGATTCCAGTTGATCTGTGGTATTCTTGTGTGAAGATTTAGACTGAACATAAGCAACAGCACTCCAGTCACCACCAATGCACTGCAGCTCACAAACTCAAAGAAATAAAGGCCTTTGCAAAAGGAGCATTTCATGATGGTCTCTATGCAGATGAAGGCAATCAGTGCCAAAACCTAGGAAGAAAAACAAGTGGAAAAAAATATAAATAGATTTCCACAGTTTGAAAGTAGCCACAAGTATTCCTGAAATTTCCATCGGGAGCACGATCGGCTTGCGCTCAGGAATGTGTGACTTTGGTTTCCAACAGGGCACCAAGCAGCAAACACAAAAGCAGAGCAAGACCTTCTGGCCCCCTCCTGCCCAGCAGGCTGTATTTGAGCACAATTACAGGGACCCCAACACCAGAATGGCTGCGCCACCCAGAGAGGCAGGGAAGCCCTACAGGCCACTGGCTCCACATGCAAACAGCTTACTGCATTTCTCAGCCCTGAGCTGCTGCTCCAGAACTTGCAGATGGAATGCATGTGTCTGTTGGGCTGACCTCAAGCTCAGCACCACAGCATCCGCGGAGTGTGACTGGCAAAGACAGTGAAGCTGTGCTTTAAAATCTCCACCAGTCTGAACTCTGCATCAATTCAGAACAGCACAGACTCAGCATCTTTATCAGCCTCCATCAAAGCCTGCCTGCACTGTCATGGCCTTTTATCATCAGTGCACTACATTTCATATAAAGACATATTTTTTTATTCCCTCCTAAGAGAATAAGTCAAGCAGCTGATAGGTGAAGGAAACCACTCCCGGTGCTGCAAACTAATGGTTGATGGTGGTGATTCTGCCCATTTCCTCTGCTTTGGTGAGACCTCCAGTTCTGGTGTCTCCAGCATTAAGGAGGACACAGAGCTGCAGGAGTGAGTCACAGAACTCTTGGAGTGACCAAAGAGCTGGAACAACTCTGCTATGAGGACAGGCTGAGAGAGCTGGGGGTGTTCAGCCTGGAGAAAAGAAGACTCCAAGGGGACTCTAGAGCTGCCTCCCAGATTGTGAAGAGATCCTGCAGGAAGGCTGCAGAGGAACTTTGCATGAGCATGTCTAGAGACAGGCCAAGGGGGAATGGTTTGAAGCTGAGGTACCACAGGGTTAGACTGGAGCTGAGGAAGAAGTTCTTCACTAGGAGGGTGGTGAGACTCTGCAACAAGCTGCCCAGGGAGGTTCTAGATGCCTCCTCCCTGGAAGTGTTGAAGGCCAAGTTGGATGAGGCCTTGAGCAATCTGGACTAGCTGATAGCATCCCTCCCCAAGGCAGGTCAGTTTGAGCAGATGCTCTCTGAGGTCCCTCCCAACCTGAGTCATTCTGTGATCATTCTGTGATGCATGGTCATTCTGCAAAAGGAAACTGTTCTGGACATTGTATTTACTCTTTGTCTGTCACTGCTGAAATCCTAGTTTGAATTTGTTTCTGCTTTTCCCGGTGTTCTATTTCACCCTGTACTCTTTTGTTTCTCCCAAAGCCATTCAATGTCAAATATGAAACCTGAAGTGAAGTCTTTTATCACTCAATGTCCATTCTGAATTTGTTTGATGTGAATTGGCCTGCTCTGTTAGCTGGGAAAAATTAGTGTGGCTCATGCTGTCTTAGAGCGTGCTAAATGAAGTGGGAAGACTTCCTACCAAAGTGTGAGTTATAATCAAAACTCTTTTCCTTTGTTTTAATCAGGTTTTGAACTTCAATTATCTACTGCATTCTGAAGTATGCAGCAAGCAAAGCATGTGGGGTGTTGTCCTTTACTTAAAATTACTGCTGATGTTCATGACCAAAGTGGTCACTTTCTAAAACTCTGGTTCTTCATTTTGCTTGTACGAGGCCAAGAGGAAGCCATGGGTGAAGCATAAAAAGTATCTGCAAAATGTTACTGAAACTGGCAAAGAAAGGTTTAGCAGAACTGATTTGTGTTGTGGCTTCTGCCAATCCTTTACACAAGTTTTGTTTGTGCAAACCTTTGAAATGATGGAGTATTTAGCTCTGGGCAGCCTATCTCCCCAAAGTCTTCATCCCTCTTCATCCTACAGCGTCATTAGTTTTGCGTCAGAGCAAAATAATAAAAGTGACTTACTTCTAAAAAAATGTGCGTGAGTGGGAGGGAGAAAACCAAAGCAAAACACTCTTTAGGCCTTCCTTGTTTCCCATGGAGAACTTAAGAGAAAAAAAAATTAAGCAAGCAAAACCCCAAACAAAGCAAAACTCATCCACGCAACTTTTCTTTTTTTTAAACCAGCCAAAGAGGAGTCAGTTTGAAATTCAGACTTGAGTGTCTGAGCTGTGTGCTTGAGGCAGCTGCTCAGTGCTAGCTAATGGTCTTCAGGGAGAGCTAACACTGATGGGTGCTCTTGCTGCATTTCGGTTTTGTCTACTTGACAAATTTTTAAGGACGGAGAGTTCCACAAACTCTGCTTTTGTGCTAGCACTACTACCAAGATGTCTTTTGAATTCATAGAATCCTAGAATGCCTCAAGTTGGAAGGGGCCTTAGGGATCATCTGCTCCAACCTCTCTGCCATAGGCATGAGCACCTCTCAACTACACTCAGTTCTAGACCCCTCTCTTGCCCTGCTGACAACACTCCTCTGGATGCATCCCAGGACACTGCCAGCTCAGGGTGAGTTTCTCACACAATGAAGTCCACCTTTTCCCTGAACACGACCCTCATGACAGATAACATAAACTACCATCTCTTAAAATAGAAGCAAACCTCTTAAAAGCTCAAATCTTAGCCATTTCAAGCGGGATCAAGCAGTAATGCTAAATGTTAGCTGGCAAAACTCACTTTCCCATGTTCCAATAAAGCCTCCATTGCTCTTGTCACTGTTTTTGAAATCTGACATTTCTAAAATATTTATTCTTTTAAAAGCAAGGATTCTGCTAATCCTCTCCAACACTGCTGCAGGACAAGCCCAAACGGTATGAGGTTCATTTGCTAACAATATGGACAGCTGTGACTTGTGTAACCAACGCGAGGCTGGAGGAGCCAAAGTCTCTGGCACATCAATCACTGCACTGGACAACTGGGAAGCGTCCCTGCCCATGCCAGAGGGCTTGGAACTAGATGTTCTTTAAGGTTCCTTCCAACCCCAGCCATTCCATGAACGTGTGAACGGGTTCTTGGCATCTCAAGCTGGTTTTGCTGATCAAGATCTTACACTGATTCCTCTCAGTACCAGACTGCACTGCCTCTTCAAAGCACCAATCTTAGCAGTCAGTCAGCGCTCAAAAATGATGAAAGAGTTTCTTGCACAGAGCATTTGCAAATAAATTAGGTAGTGAAGAGGCATTTGGAGCAATGAGCTCTCACTATCACGTGTTATTTACATACTCCAAAGCTCAGAATTCATAATTAATAAACTTCAGAGCAAGGCAGAGTCAGGCTGCTGCACTGCTATTCCACAGCACTGAACCCCCACATAAAGGTTCCATTCAGAGGCAAGCAGCAGCCCCCACAATTTGGGGCCATTTAAGTCCTAAAAGAGAGCCTCCAGACTGGGATCCAATGTCCTTTAATTTAGCCACATTTGCCTCCTGCCATCACTGTATCCATCTCAACTTTCCTGTGGATTCCCCTGGAGAAGGGCCCTTGATGAAGAAATCATCTGCCTGAGGGCTATGTAAATGGCTTATATATTTACATCACTCTCCTGGCAGCACAGGCACAGCAGACAAACCCCTGAATCCCCCCAGAACAGCCAGAATGTGCCAGGACAGGCAGCAGGTCTGGAAGAGTTTTTGAGGAGCTTGCTAATGGTGTCTTTTCCTCATCAGAACATGTTGTGGGGTTTTTTTGGGTTTTTGTTTTTTTTTTTTTTTTGNAAAAAAAAAAAAAGTAAAAAAAAAAAAGGGGGGGGGGTGTTTCCTGTTTATCTAAAATGTTGCCACAGAAAAGCCTTATTGTGTGGTTAAATGACATAATTACAGATGATTTCCAAAAAAACCCACAAAATGGTCAGCATTTTTTCTGCCTGAAAAATACCCACAGAATTTTAGGAAGAATGTCATACTACCAAGACATTTTTACATCCAGACTGTTTAAATTAATGGCACAGCACAATACACACACACAAAATACAGAAGAAATGAATTGCCTTTACACCACTTTGAGTTTCTGAAGACATTAAAGTCCCTTGAATTAACGTCTAGATTTATTGTTCTCATTTAGTTGGCCCAGCAGTCCCAACTCAATGTATGAAACCAAGTAGGTCTCATTCCTTGCAAAGCACATGCACTTCCCACATCTGAAACAGCTGGCACAGACAGGAATATTTGGGATCATATGGCTTAAACATAGTCCTGTTTCTCCAGCAGGAAACCATCTCTTACCCTAAGCAGAAGGAGGACTGATTTCCCTCCCGTGCCCAGTCCGCATCCTTAAGGCTGGAAGAAATGTGTCGTTAACTCAGGTAATTAGACTGCAAGGAGCCTTCAATCACAAATGAACTTTTCTCACAGGCCAGAGAAGTGAGGAAAGCAACACTCACCAGAGAGGGAAGTTTAAGCACCGCCAGAGATTCAGCACTCTGGATAAACAAAGTTGTGCTTTAATTGCACATAACACACTGGTGAGTAAACCCAGAACTCAAGCAGCCCTCTGGATTCAGCTTGGGTTGGGGGTTTGGTGGGGAGGACAGAAATTATAGCAGAATATTTCAGTTTCATCTCTTCACTGCACCTCTGGAGTTTGCCATGGAGCTGCAACCCTTGTGTTTTCATTAGTTCTTACTTCGCTCTGAGCTATAACACAGCAAGACTTCAGTCTATTAAGTATTGTTAAATCTTCACTGCTTCAGCTGACCTCCAGCAGCTTTCAATAGTGCCTGAAAGACTCAGCTACTGCTGGCTTCCCTTTCTCCACTCGGGCAAACAGATCAATGGTAACTGCAGAGCACATTTCTGAGGCCAGGCACATTCTGATGGCATACTATGAGAAAAGGTCACAGTTAAAAGCAGGGTACTCGGTTAAGAGTAGAATGAGAGCTGCTTTGAAACAAAGAACAGCAAAGATAACACTTATTTTTTTAAAAAAAAAAAAAAAGGCACTTATCTGGGCTGAAATAAACCGAACAGGAGAGATTCTCAATTGGCTAATATTGAAAGGCAGAGATTCGAAGAAGCAAATTTAACCACAGAACCTGGAACGGCGCAAGCTGCAGACACAAAGCAGTGCCTTATTTCCTGCTAGCTGTGCATCAGCAAAGTGTCTTGCTCATTGCTTGGACACACCTATACAACAAACATTCTTATCTGCTACCTAAGTGCAAAGCCAGTTCCAGTCCAAATGCCATTAAACAAATAGTGGTTTACAGCACAGAAATATTTTATGGTTTGGGATGTTTTTAAAAAACTTTAAAAAGTAGTTCTTCCTGTTACTTCTAAATAATTCAAGATTTTTTCATGTTACATTTATACTGCTCTCAAAGTAAAGCCATTGTAGCATGTGGAGTAATAACTGAACATGCAGACAGTTGTGCAGCCCTGGTTTGCACAATTCCCATGTGGCTCATGCCAGACTTGGCAGAGTTTATTTACTCGCACCCAACCAAAACAGAATCATTTTCCTAACAAAACAAAAACCAAAACAAGCCAACGAACCACTCTGATCTGGGCTTAGTTCGGGTTTTATCCAAGCAGAGGACGAAAAACAACCGAAGAGAATCTGAAGCTAAGGCGCATCGCAAAGAGGTTTTTCTTCCCTCAGGGAGCACTCCTGGCACCAGTCTTGTTCAGCATCTTTGTTGGTGCCACGGACAGAGGCATTGAGTGCAGCCTCAGCAACTTTGCTGACCACACCAAGCTGTGTGGTGCAGCAGACAGGCTGGAGGGCAGGGATGGCATCCAGAGGGACCAGGACAGGTTGCAGAGGTGGACACAAGACAACCTCACGAGCTTCAACAAGACCAAGGGTAAGGTTCTGCAGCTGGGTCAAGGCAATGCCAAGAATGAATCCAGGTTGGGCAGTGCCTGGTGGAAAGCAGCCCTGAGGAGAGGGACTTGGGGGTGCTGGTGAAGGAGAAACTCAACATGAGTCAGCAGTGTGCACTTGCAGCCCAGAGAGCAACCAGAGCCTGGGCTGCAGCAGGAGCAGTGTGGGCAGCAGGACCAGGGAAGTGATTCTGCCCCTCCGGTCAGACCCCACCTGGAGTACTGCATCCAGTGCTGGAGCCCCTGGGACAAGAGGGATGTGAAGATGCTGGAGTGTGTCCAGAGAAGGGCTATGAGGATGCTCAGAGGGCTGGAGCTGCTCTGCTGTGAGGACAGACTGAAAGAGTTGGGGCTGTGCAGTCTGGAGAAGAGGAGGCTCCCAGGTGACCTTCTTGTGGACTTCCAGCATCTGAAGTGGGCTACAAAAAAGCTGGGGAGGGACTTTTTAGGCTCTCAGGTAGTGACAAGACTGGGGAGGATGGAGCAAAGCTGGAGGTGGGGAGAGTCAGCCTGGACGTGAGGAGGAAGTTGTTCAGCATGAGGATGGTGAGAGCCTGGCAGGGGCTGCCCAGGGAGGTGGTTGAAGCCCCATCCCTGGAGGTGTTTAAGGCCAGGTTGGATGAGGCTCTGGGCAGCCTGATCTGGGGTAGGGTGTCCCTTCCAACCCTGATTCTATGATTTTTAGGCACATGATACCTCAGAGGAACCTAAATGAGATTCAATCACATCTTCCAGATGAGCTGAAGTGTAACATGGCACCTGTCCCATAAACATCCACCAAACAGCTCTGTAGCAAATCCATCCTGTAGGAGCTCATCTTCATCACTCAAAAATCAGAGTGTGCCACACTTCAAACACAGGCAAACAAAACATGCAAAAAGTAACCAGTTTCTCCCATCAAGTTCCTTCCACAGAAACCTGTGCTTCCAGTCCCCAGAAAGTACAACTCATGTGTATCAGAATGCAAGGTATTTTCGTAAGCAACAGGTTCTACAAGTCAGTGACAAGCAAAATCCCAACGTACTGAGTAATAAGTGTCTAACTTTGCCACTCAGAGGCTGGTTTGATCACTTCACTGCTGTGCAGCCCAGAGAAATGAACCACTCAGAAACGGAAAAGCTTTTTTATTTTGCAGCTACAGTAGGCTGAATTCTGCCAATGGCTTCACTGAGTGGACATGCAACGGTAAATCAGGAGGCAGAGTCTTGTCCTGCCTTTTCACCATATCCTGACATCAGAGGCTTAATTTTCCTCTTCACTGCCTCCTTTTGACGGACATCTGCAAGCAGCTCTTTTCACAGCCATCTCTCTCCCTCCAGTTCCAGGCCATCACAAGCCAGCTACTCCAGCCACACTGCCTGCCACAACGCATGGCAGGTTCCTCACAGCAACTCAAAAAGGTCGGCAGGAACACTTTGTCAACACCTACTTACCCGAGCCCCTGCACACCCGTGCCTGTGCCAGAGGAGCAGAGGGACACCTCACAAAGCAAAGGCAGCTCCTGCAGGCTAATCACTGCCACACCTCCACAAGAGGATCCAGAACAGCACTCCGGAGCACTGCTAAAAACCACAATGAAATCATCCACACAAGTGAAAAGTGGAAATTCTTGAACAGTAGAACTACTCAGCTATGTTTCTTCAAGTCCCACTCTATCCCGAGCTGCCTAGCGTTTGCATACCATGTTCTGACAACAGCTACAGAAATCTAGGTCAGAAAAATCTCAGAGACGTCTTCAGTGCTGCACTACATTTCGTACACATCTCCTCTGCATCTTCCTGAGCCACTGCCAGTGGCACAAAGCAGGGGCAGAAGGCAGGCAGCAGGGAGGAAAACATGTTTTTCCATTAGTCTCATTTGTTCATGCAGGTTTTGCTACAACAGCAACCCAGAGTAAAAACTGACTGCAGGGGACAAACCAAATCGAGTTCAACAGTTGGGTTCAAGAAAGTTTAGTAACCCTCACTTCCAGTCACCAAGGAAGGAGAAGATGCAACCACTGGGAACTTGGCTTTCTCTTAAAGATAACTTAAAACTGTCAGCAGAAGTCACTAGTTTTATAGGGGTACTTATTAGTTCCAGAACTCTGCAGGACGCACCCAGGAGAGGTGCCTCTCCCTACACTGTCCACCTTGCCATGACTTCCAGCGAGGATCCAGCATCCTCTCTCCAGTCCATTTCCTAGTGCTCCTAGCAAGTCAAGCCCTGAAGACTCCTCAGTTCTCCTGTCTTTGCTGTTTAAACAAAATGGCTAAACACAGCTACCCTGCATGGCACATACACAGGCTCCCTGATGGAACTGAGCAAGGTCCTGTGGTTGTGTTTGTATGAGGTTTAAACAAAGTAAAAACATTGCTTCAATTATGAGAATTCTCTACTCAGCTCTTAAAAAAAGAAAAATCACTTCTGATCTGGTTTTGTGTTCCTGTTCACATTCACAGGTCAACCTGTGTCAGAAACCTGGCTAGTCAAAACAGCATTGAAACAGAGCACTGCAAATCTAACAAAAAATAGAGGAAAAGTTGGGGTTGAGAACTAGAGGCATACTCATAAAGCCTGTCAAGTATCTGCTCTCCGCAGCCTCCTGTTTAAGTAGCCTGTCAGGCTATTTTTAAAAGTGAAAGTTCTTTTTTTAAGACTGTCAGAATCAGCCTGTATCCTTCCAAACCCCATCTAATCCCAGTTATGAGTAAACATCAAACATCCCAGAAATACTGAAACAAGAAAGGAATTTTAACGAGAAAACAATCAAGGGCTTAAAGCGGTCCTAGGGAATGCATTAAAAGGGTTTTGGGGTGTGTTTTTGTTTAGAGGAAATGGTGCAAAACGTCCTGGCAGTCCCAAGGTTCCCAAGCTCGCAGTCTAAGGCCCCTTAGATGCCATGCCTTAAAAGGCAAAAAGAGTCCAGACACGCTGGTAAAACCCAGCCTGAAGAGCAGAGCTGGAGGCCAGCAGGCTGCAGAGCGCTGCCGGGCGCGCCGGGGAACGCACCGAGCCTCCAGCCTGGCTGCTTGGGCACAGCATAGTGCAGCTCCGGCTGCAAACAGCCCACCAGCTTCCACTGCAGCACTGCAGAGCCACCCACTCGGCAACAACACTGCCGGAGGACTGCAAACAAACTTGGCAGGCTGTGAGCAGAGGGCTGTAAAAGTCTGTTAACAGTGCGGAAGACCCAAGACTCTGGCAGCAGAGCCTTTGCCTCTCGCTGGTGCTTCTCACTCAACTTCAAACCCTGGACACAGAACCATAGAATGGCTCAGGTTAGAAGGGGCTTCAGAGATCAGCTGCTCCAACCTCCCTGCTGTGGGCTCAACTAGGCTCAGCTGCTCAAGGCCTGATCCAACCTGGTCTTGAACACCCCCAGGGAGAAGGCAGCCGCAACCTCCCTGGGAAACCTATTCCAGTCTCACCACCCTCATACTGAAGAGCTTCTTCCTAAGATCCAATCAACACCTACTCTCCCTCATCTCCAAAGGCACCCTCCCTTGTCCCTCTTATGCTGGGGACACCAGAACTGGATGCAGAATTCAGAAAGTGAGGTCTCAGCAGAGCAGAGTCATGGGGCAGAATCCCCTCTCCTGCCCTGCTGCCCACACTCCTCTGGATGCAGCCCAACACACAGCTGCCTGCTGGGCTGTGTGAGGGCACTGCCAGCTCATGGGGGGTTTCTCAGCAACCAACACCTCCAAATCTTTCTTCAGAGCTGCTCTGAACCCACTCTGCACCCCGCCTGGATTTGTGCCTGGGACTGACCCGACCCAGATGCATTCAGAGATTTAGCAGATGACTCTGGGGCTCTGGCAGAGCACTTCTTCCAAAGGACTTTTTAAATGCTTTTAAGTGAGAGCATAATCTAAAATTTTCAAAAGACCTGAAAACTGTTTCTAAGTGCTAAGATTACCTAAAGCTGAAAACTCTCCTTGCTTAACAAGTTTTCAATAAGTATGTTCCTAAGTATTAAAAACAACAATCTGTTTCTTTTAGAAGCATATGTGATCAAACCAGTGAATTTATTGACAACATGCAAACAGCAATATCAGTTGCCAGCATGGAAATCACCTCATAAAATGGAAGTTATTAGAAGGTATCAAAAGAGAAGGCTCAAGGGAGACCTTATCACCATGGACCAGCACATAAAGGGAGGCTACCAGGAGGATGGAGACTCCCTTTTGACAAGGGTTCCTATGGAACAGGCAAGGGGTGATGGGGACAAGCTACTGCTGGGGACATTGCCATTGGACTCCAGAAGAAAATGTTTCCCATAAGCAGAGTCAGACACTGGAATCATCTCCCAAGGGAAGCAGTGGATTGTCCTCCATTGGGCAGTTTGAAGACTCATCTTGCCAGGGTGCTGGGCCAGCTTACTGCAACTCCACTGTCACCCAGAAAGGCTGGAGCAGGCGACCCTTGGGGTCCCTTCCAACCTGGCACTCTGCAATTCTGTGCAGACTTGTAGAGCTGAAGTATTTCCTAACAGTCACAAGTGTGCCTGTTGCTTTCCTGCATGAATATTTCAGTTTCTACAGTACAAAACTTCAGAAAAATCACTAACATAGGACTGCTTGCAGTTAGTTGGATAAAAACTTTGCAAATAAAAACGTGCCAGAGCTGGTAGGCTCAGTGCTGCGTCACTGGTAGAGTTACAGCATCTGAAAGCAATGGCATTCAGCTTCAGTTACAGTGAAGTACCAACACATGCAGTCCCAGGTCTAAGCACTGGACACAAGGCTACTGTGCTTTTTAGCCATACTGTGATAAAGGGAGCTGAACACTTCATGCATGTACATACAAGGTAAAGAAAACTGAAAGTGTTTATCACAAACAAGGTATTACTCAAGCATCAGTACCTGAATATCAAGTGACCCACTGAAACAACCTGAGGAGCAGGCAATGCTGAAGACACTTGTTTTGGTGAAAATGCATCACATCCTGCCACAAGCTAAGGCATGAAATGCCAAAGCCTTGGGAACAATTCGAGTGAGAAAAGTGGTACTCAAGGTTCTGCTTCTCAGTTTCATTTGCACACAGCGATACTAAAACGTTACAAGAGACTCTGCTTCCCCAAAGCCACCTTTCAGGCACCATGAACAAACTCCAGCAACACAGCAGAGCACGAGTACAGATTTCATCCTGGACATCTACTAAACAACACAATGCCTGAGACCTGTCCCTGGGAGGCATACACTGCTCAGTTCATGCTGCTGTGCACCGCACGGGCAAGTGCTGCACCAGCTCTAGCACCTCCTTGCCCATAGCCAGTAATATTTTGGACCCATCTTTCTCCTCCTCAGGGTTGTATGTTTTTATGCCTATTCCACAGCAGGTTGGCGTTATCGAGTTTCCATATTCTGAAGACTTGATGATACAAGTTCCAGAGAAACCTAAACATGACCTGGATGTTTTGGAAGCCACTGACTACGCGAATCAGCCGAGAATTAGATGTTTGTTTTTGTTACAAGTCAGAACGTGAGAGCTTTTGATCCGGCTCCAATTTAGAAGCAGCAACTACTACCTCTACAAAGCAACAGCTGTTAAGGAGCCTGTTCGCTGTGCACTGTTGCTCTGTGTACAGAATTACTTGTTGGGGTCCAGAGGCAAGATGCACACTTCTGAAAATTTTGATCACAGGATGACAACTATCAGAGAGTGTGAAAGTTGATTTGCCAAAACGAAGCATTACCTTGCATCAGAAAGAGCAGATCCTTCCTGGACTGGTTATGTTGGAAGGAAAGCATCACCTCTGCCATTGCCAGCCACAGAACCACACAGTTGCTCTGGTTAGGAAAAAAAACTCTCTAAGATCAAGTCCAACCATCAGCCTAACACCACCAAGGCCACTAAACCATGCCCTGAAGGGTTGTGGTCACCTAGTCCGTGGACAGTTCTCCTTGTCTGCTGATGTCAAGATGGTAATGACATCATGAGGGAGGCTCATCAACAAAAAAATAGGTCAGGGCAAGAGGGTAGCTTCCTAAACCTTACCATCAGAATTGCACTTCTCACTACAGCACCTACAGCTAGCACAGTGCAGCCACCACTGTGGCACTGGCTCACAATGGGAGGGAAGAAAACAGAGCATCCTGATTACGAAGCATAGACATCTCTGCTGAAAGTGGAATTTTAAACAAGCCACCATCTTAGAGAGAAACACTGAACAGGCATTGGGAGCTGACCAATGTGAAGACACCAGCCCATGGCCAGACGGCAGTGAAGAGGCACCATGAGGGAGACCAAAGACTCATGCACTTCCCTGTAGGAAGGCAACACAGCCTCTCCTGTAGCTGCACACAGAAATAATCAAAAGCAAAGCTTAAACCACTTCTCATCCTTCCTCCCTCTATGGTAAATGTCAGCATAAAAATATTCCCTAAGTGGCAACGCAGATCTGCAGCTTTCAAGAGAAATTCTTCCAAAAAGAGATGGAGTTTCAGAGACACTGAAGGGCCACAGCAGCTCACTTTAAAAAAAAAAAAAAAAAGGTTTCTAAGTACATTTGTGTATTACAAATGTGACCCTTTTAGTAGGATGTTCTAACAGGCTTTTGGCAAGACCAAATGCCACAGATCACCAGTACTGACTGCCATAACTCAGGTATCTTCTGAAGGAGCAGCTGTATCACTGAGAATGGAAGCTCAACCAGCACAGGTGACAAGGACTGCTAACATAAACTCCCACTTGCTCGAGAATTATAAGAGAGTAAGAGATGGAAGATAAAGGTAGTCACAGAATGACTCCGAATTACTGATGCAGTCCTAGGGTGTAACAGGAGCTTCTGTCTGCAGCAGAAGCTTGCAAAGTGACATGTCTCATACAGCCTGGCATGACACACTTGCAGGGTTACCCAGAGGTGATGCCTCCTGAGGAAGAAGCCCTTTGGGCAGGGATGGTGCATGGAAGGGGCCCAGGAGCAGACAGTCCCTGTTATAAGCAGAGTGTAGCAAGATGAAGGCAGGCTGAGCAAGGACAGAGGAGTAAGGAGCAATGCTCACACAACATCTGCCAGAATGAAGTCCCTACCAGAGATGAGGAAGGTTTCCATAGCTTTATTTTCCTTTGGGCTGCACTTCAGAGGTGACTCCAAGGTGAAGCTATCACTCATGGCAAACGTGTCAGATACAGTGCTGCCTGTGACACTGGAGCTGCCTTACAAGGCTCAGGTGTCTCCTGCTGTGCTCTGCTTCTCAGAGACCAACGAATGCTTCATGTCAGGACCTGACCACCACAGAACAACCTTACCACGAAGAGAACAATGTGCTGGCCTCTATAAGGCACAGGCTGATTTTCTGTGGCTTACTTAACACCCCTTACATAAACTCAAACTTTACAGCAGCTGATGTGAAAGAATCTCCATTTATTCAGGCATTCGGCAGCCAATTGCTAACTCCTACCACTCAGAGAAGGGCAAGAGCCTGTAAAGCAGCCAGCTCCCTGCTCTGACAGCCCAGGAGCACAGCACATCAGAGGGCACTGCACAGGGGTGCTGCAGAGCAACCCAGGGAGAGAGGAGCAGGGAAACGCTGCAACAGGTTGCCCAGGGATGTGGTTCAGGTCCCATCCCCGGAGACATTCGAATTCAGACTCGATGTGGCCCTGGGCAGCCTGCTCTAGTTGGAGGTGTCCCTGCCGACTGCAGCAGGGGTAGACAAGATGACCTTTGAGAATCCCTTCCAAGCCAATGCAATCTGTGAATCTGTGGAAGGGAAGGAGATGCCAGACTGGAGCCTGGGAACTGCCTCTAATCCTCCTCCCAGAAACGATCAGAATGAGATGCTGAGATGAAGGCACAAGAAGGCAGTGATAATTAAACAGGAGATTACTGAAAACATCATAGTACTTTTCAGGCAGATTCTAATAGCTGGCAATTAACTTACTCCACGGAACATGAATGATATTACTCTATTTTTTTAACATAATTAACAGTGAGAATTCTCAGCAGCCTTACTCCCCACACAGGCTTGTGCTACAGCCTGTCTGAGTGGTGTTCTCTTCACTGCGACAGATCCTGATAGCAGAGGATTTGACAGCAGCCCTAGCCTTAATCTGGCTCTGGAAATGCAGAATGACAGTAAGCCACACAACAACTTTTCCCAACATTAAGCTGCTCTCCCTCAACGAAGACAGAACTTTGCATTCTGAAAATTGTGAACATATGAACTGCTGTTCCCACCAGATTTCATCCAGCCCAAGATCTTGCCTGCACTGACAGGCAACAGCACATGCTATAGAGCATCAGGCTCTGATACTTCCCAGGACACTCATCAGCCACTTCCAGCCCAGGGACCTCCCAAGCACAAGTATTATCTGCTCCAACAGGAGTCTCTGATGGATTTTTGTAGCATTTGGAACAGACACGTGAAGAAAAGAGAGCCTAGGGCTGTCTGATCCACAGAGACCATCACCAGCCATCACAAATGCCATTCTCTTTTAAGCTAGCAAGTGATAAGGCTTTTCTGACACAGCAGGTTGCTCTAGGAGCTGCCTGCTCCATTCTTACCTACTGCCGAGGTCACAACAACTGCTCAGGCACAATTTTTCACGTCAGTTGCTCAATTGTTAAAGGTGATAAGGGTTACTTCAAATCAATTACCTGCCAGGACCCCAGTGAGAACCAAGGAGGTCCCAGTAGGATCCTGCCTGGTTTCCTCACGGCTCACCTGGAGGCCTGGTAACAGCCTACCTGAAGCTTCAGTGTCCAAAGAAACCAGGAAGCAGACCATGGGAATTTCATGGGGAAATGTCTCTGCACTCAACATTAGCAAGATCCCTGAAGGTGCAAAATTATAACAATCAAGGAAAAATACTAACCCACTGAGAAAAGCTGAAGAGACAAATGAAGGGCAGAAGAACCCAGACCACCTCATCAAGTGAATGAATTTCCAAAACAGATGTGGTACCTCCTAAGCAGTCTATGAGATTCCTCACACAGCAAACACCTCTATTCACCAAGCACACTCAGTAAAGGGGAAACTCTCCCTGGGAAATTCAAGGGAATAGGGAGAAGTACTAAAATGGAACAAGTCATTTGAGGCAGTCCACAGGGAAACGCTCCAGGGCTATTTGAGTATTGTACAGTAACCACCATGGGAGATACTGAAGCCCCCAAAAGCATGAGAAACATTAAACCAAGCCAGAAAGCAGTGAAAATAAACTCTAAAGAGCCTTTCTGCTCCAGTCTCCAATGACAGCTCTCTCATCTCTCACATCTGCTGTATGGCAAGGTACTGCTCCACCCAAGTGCTGGCAAGTCAGCTAAGACAACTTCCACCTAAATTTCAACCTCCCCAAAAAGGCAAAGCATTTCGCTGGTTAGTTCACAAGGGTGCTGGCTTCCCCTGACTCCCATTTCATGTTCAAACCCTCCATTTAAAATAAAGCACAAACCCAAACGTGAGAGCACCATACCAAGGTGCCTTAAAAGCCTCCACCTCGCACATTTCCCACATGCATGATGACCTTCCAGCCAGCCCAGTAGCCCTGAGAACTCCTTTGCTGACACCATCCAACACCCACCACCTTCCTCCAAACTTTAACAGGCTTACAGCTCCAGCAGCACTCACAGCAGATGTTTCCTCACAGATGCAAATAAACAGGCAGGCAACTCCTGCAACAGAACAGTGAGACATAGGCAAAAGCTCCTTTGTGAAAAGCTCACCTCAACCAGCAATAAAACCTTCAAACAGAGGGAAATGGCTTCAACACTAAGCTGTTCCACATGGGCACTTTTTATTGCTTCCTCACTATTCTTCATATTGAATACTACTGACCATTAGCAGGCAGATGTATGTACTGCAGAACTGTGCAACTCCACCTTAAACACAGAGCCACAGAAAGGTTTGGGTTGGTAGGTACCTCCAAAGATCATCTGGTCAACCCTCCTGCACTCAGCAGGGACATCCTCCACCAGATCAGCCTGCTTAAAGCCTTGCTAAGCTTCACCTTGAGTGTCTCCAGGGATGGGACCTCAACCACCTCCCTGGGCAACCTGCTGCACCCTCATGGTACAGAATTTGTTCCTCACATCCAATCTAAATCTGCTCTTCTCTCATTTCAAAACATTGCTTCTTGTCCTGTCCCTGCAGGCGTTTGTAAACAATCCCTCTGCAGCCTCCTTGTAGCTCCCTTCAGGTACTGGCAGGCTGCCTTTAGGTCTCTCTCTGGAGCCTTCTCCAGGCTGAACCACCCCAGGTCCCTCAGCCCATCTTTTTAAGAGAGGTATTACAGTCCCTGGGTCATCTTCATGGCCTCCTATGGTCCCACTCCATCAAGTCCAGCACTTTCCTTAGTGTGTACACCCAATTCAAAAGCGAACAAAACCACCACAGTGCAGTCCAATTTTCTCTGGGACTCAAGGGAAAGGAAGCCAAAATGCTAGACTATTGCCCAGCTCCTAACAACTCCTCTAAGAATGTTTTGACTCAAGAAGGACAAACCCACAACCACCTGTTTTCAGCCCCTTGGCCTTGTTTGTATTTCTCCATTCCCTCTTCTTTCTGCTTTTTCCCATAAATGGAAATTTGGAAGTAGAGCCATCTCAGTCACGACACCCCAAGAGACAGCCCTCATCCTCAGCACCACCAACCCACTGGTGGCAAGACCTTCAGTTGGAGATTAGAAAACCCAGCACTGTTTGTCTGCAGTTGATAACTTTGTCTGCCAATCAGGTGTGTATTTTAAGACAAATTCTGAAGTCCAGGCACTGTAATCTTTCCTGTAGCCTTTTTTTTTTTCCTACTGGAATATATTTAGAGACCTTTTCTCTTACCCAGTACTTGTCTTTTTCTTATCTTTCTTTAGGTTCTCCTGTGTGGAGTTCCTCCTGATTTTCAAGAGCTACAGTTCTGTCTTGTGCACTTGGATACATTCTGGTTCCTCTAGGATTTTTGGAAGGCGATTACTAAGCACTGTAATTAAAATAATTATACTTGGCAAATAAGCAAATTAAGTGCACCCTGGATTGTGCTCTCTCTTTCCTTTCTTTTCCAGGACTGCTCAGCTTTCCATCCATTTGCAGAATTCCATAGTCTGCTCTACAAGTCATGGAACCACAGAATCGTTTCAGCTGGAAGAGACCTTTCAGATCATCCAGTCCCACCACTCTAACTCTCCCCAGTCTGGAGCTAAACTGCATCCCTCAGCACATCTCTTGTCTCTTTTAAACACCTCCAGGGACAGGGGGGACTCAACCTGCTCAGTCTGTCCCCGTGGTTGAGAATCCCTTTGAAGTTTCTTCTGAAGGCCATTTCCTCTCATAGAATGGTAAAGTTGGAAGGGACCTCAAGGATCATCTAGTTCTGACCCCCTGCCATAGGCAGGGACACCTCCGACTAGTGCACAGGTCACTCAAGGCCTTATCCAACTTGGCCTTGAACACCTCCAGGGAGGGAGCAGCCACAACCCTTCCTGGACAACCTGTTCCAGTGCCTCCCCCCCCTCACTGCAAACAACTTCCTCCTAACATCCACTTTCAATCTCTCCTCTGCCAGTTCAAACCCACTGCCCCTTGCTCTGTCATTACAAGACCTTGTCAATAGTCCCTCCCCAGCCTTCCTGTAGGCCCCTTCAGATACTGGAAGGCTAAGGTCTCCTTGAAGCCTTCTCTTCTCCAGGCTGAAGAGCCTCAACTCTTGTAGCCTGACGCAGCACTTGTTACCCGGGAGAAGAGCCCAAACCCCACCCCAGCTCCAACCTCCATTCCAGGAGTTGCAGAGAGCAATGAGGTCTTCCCTCAGCCTCCTTTTCTCCAAACCGAATGACCTCAGCCATTCCTGTTCCTCCAGTCCCTACAGATAGTAAAGAAACAAGCCTGTTTTTCCTCATTCTTCTCCTTTCTCCTCAAAAACCTTCTCATTACTATGAGTTAGAGCTTCCTTAGAGCACAGCTGTGCAGAAACCAAAGCCACCCTGATGGTCCATAGGCTTCCATCCTATACTAGCTAACAGTTTTTTGTTAAGTTCTGACCCACTGGATTCATATTCTCTGCAGGAACCACACACAACAGCTCAGCTCACTCTCAATCAAAAGCCATCAAGCATCACTCTGCTCCCCTGAGAACACTCATCTGCCTTCCCATCCATGCCCTGGAAGGTGGAACACGTTGCCCAGAGATGTGGCTGAGAAGACACTAAAGGTCAAACTTGATGGGGCGCCCTGAGCAACCTGATCTAGTTGGAGGGGAGCTCACTGCAGGGGGATTGTACAGGAGGACCTTGGAGGGTCCCTTCCAGTCAGATGTATTCTGTGGAGCGGTGAGGCCTTTCCTCACCACGCACAACACTTCCCTCGCCTGTAACTCCAGCAGCAGGGGCTTCCCCTACACCTTTCTCTATACAACTAATTAAGTAACCTTGGAACTTGTCCCAAGCAAATCAGAGTTTACTAACAAAGGCTTTGCTTACTCATGATCAGTAATCACTCATTTCAGTGACGAACTTCTCATGTGCCCTGCCACAGCTATTAGAGTACTGCAGCAGGGATCAGCAGCAGGAAGAGAAACAAAAATCCCGAGGGTAGATTATTTCAGCCTATGAGGCAGCACCACCCCAGCACTTCTGCCACACAGGCAGCTTTCAACAGCTCAGAGACAGGTAGATGTTGCTCGGTGCTGACAGACTCTTTGGCTCCAGTCCTGAGAACACACAATGCAAACCCAGCTACTGCTCCTCCTTCTTAGGCTACTCAGATGACACACTCGTTGCTACCACTTGCAGACCAGGTTCTATTCTACACTGAAGAGCACAAATCACTCTTGCAAAGCCTGTTTTTTTCACTCAGTATTGGCAAAAAATAATAGACTCATCACTGCAGTCCTCTATAACCTTGCATTGCTGTTGAACCTTGGATCCTTTGGCTGTGTTTGACACAGAACCTGCATGTGCAGGCTTAGCCTTGTAGCAACCGCAGCGGTTTGAAAGGCAGAAGCTGCCGAGATGAAAACACCCATTTTTCAACAGCCTGAAAACACACATTCCTTGGTTTAAAAAGCCATTAACGTCAAAGTGACACGGGAAGCAGGGCACACAAACAGCACCATCAACGCAGAAACACAAACCCTTCCTCGTGTGTGTTCCTACACCTACCCTCAGCTACTGCAGTGCCCCAGAACACACCAAGGATCATCGAACTCAACAGCTCAGAGGTAGATGAAGAAACGAAGCTCGCACTTGAGTTCAGAGCAGAGAAACGTGAGCCGGCTGTGTTTGGTTTGGTTTGGTTTGCCCCGGGGCTACCCTTCCGTCGCTCTGGGCACGCAGGAGTCCCTCAGCCTGCTCAGGGCAAACAGGTGAGTGCTCTGCAACCGCTGGAGTGGTGACCCTGGGTAAATCCACGCCTGCAGCTCCTCACCTGCACACTGCAGGTAACTTCCCCCGTACACTACGGCCCTCCTCGGGGGCCACCGGACCCGCCACAGGCCCGCCAGGCCCCGCGGGCGGCACCCGGGGCCGGTGTCACCTGCTCGAGGCCGGTGCCCCCTCTAGCCACGGGCGCATTGCTGCCTAGCGCCTGTGCACGGTCGCTCCGCCGCCGGCACCGAGGGTTTAAGCCGAACACTCAACGCGCCGTGAAGTTGGTTTTGGAGGTTCCAACCCCCACAAAGCCCGCAGTGATGGAGGTGTGTAACCCCTGCGCCCCGAGCAGGCCTTGGCACACCAAGGTGAAGCCTCTTCCGAAGCCAGGAGGCAGGGCCGGACACCTCCACGAGCCCCCCTCACGGAGGCCTGCGCCGTTTCCCGCCGCACGGCAAAGCCAGCGCTACCTGACGGCAGCGAGCCGGCGCCTACCGCCCGCCTCCCGAGACAGCCGTGGAACCGAGCGGCGGCAGCCCGGAGGGGAGCTCCCGGGCCGCACCGAGCCTCCCCTCACCACGACGGGCACGGCCCCGGGCCCCGCGACCGCCCGAAATGGAGGACGGCCGGGCCCACACCAGGCGCCGCGCCCGCAGGTACGCACCTCGCCGCCGGGCCGCCAGCGGCCGCTCCCCGCCCGTGCGCGGAGCCAGCCCGCCCAGGAGGCTCTCCCGAGCGCAGGCGGCCGCAGGCCCGCTCCCCGCCGGCAGTACCTACCACCTCGGCCAGCTTCATCCTGCCGAAGGTGCCCCGCAGGTAGTCCAGGTCGCAGCGGAGGCCGCCCAGCCCGCGGCGCTGGCTGACGGGCTCCGTGGTAGGCTGATAGGGACTGCTGGCCCCCGAGATCATGGAGGTGCTGGACGCCTCCCCGTCGAAGCCCTCTAGGTCGTCACCGTTCCTCATGGTGCCGGTGCCGCCGCGCTGCTAAGGGGCTGGCCGCGGAGCCCCGGCCCGAGCCGAGCCGAGCCGCGCTCACCTAC
>VWZE01018295.1:142951-184015 GCA_013396675.1 Eubucco bourcierii
TGGGGCAGGCACCTGCCCCCGGCCCGCCGGCGAGTTCCCCGCCCCGAGGTCGGCGCCGAGCCTCGCCCGGGGCCGGCGGGGGCGGCCGGCGGGTCACGGCGCTCGGCAGCAGTCGTCTGCAGATGGCTTTATTGGCTCCCGACGGTTTGGCAGTCGAGGAGGCATCAACGGCCTTTCGCCGTAAGGCTTGCTGGCTGTGGCTTGTAAAACGCATCGCCGTTAGCGGTAACACCGAGAGAGCCAAGGGCCGCCGCCTCCCTAACGCGGGGGTCAACCTTCGCGACAGAGCAGCGGGTCCCCCGCTCGGCTCCACGCTGTCAGGACATGGCACGGCGGGAGCTGGAGCGGCTGAGCGCTCTGGGGCACCCTCCCGCAGCGCTGCAAAGCGTAGGCTGCAAGAGCGAAGTTTCCCAAGCGAGCGGTCGGTTCCAGCAGGCTCCGAGCGGCTCTTGCAGTGCCACCGCAAGCGAGCAGAAATTGCAACACGAGCTCGCAAAGGGGGAAGCAAAGGCAGCTGTAGGGTTTTGAACACGGAGCCGGCTCTCGGGACCTGCCGCCTCTAGCAGGCAGCGCCCCGGTCTTGCTGTCGGCATTGATGCCCTACGGCGTTTTCTGGGGTTGCCCAAACAGGTGGTGGAGTCTCCATCTCTGGAGTCATTCCAAACCCACCTGGATGTGTTCCTGTGGAACCTGCTCGAGGCGAACCTGCCCTGGCAGGGGGGGGTTGGTCAATTCCAACCCCTCACGTTCTGTGACCTTCAGTCTATTAATCCCTCTAGCCTCTAGGAATCTTTCTTACCACTACACTTGACCACTGTATATTATTAACCTTGTGATTTCCTTGCCAGTTACCTTTGTCTTTCATTTAATCTTTCCCCTTCGCTTCTCCTTGGGCTCCTTTAATCCTTCTTCCTTCAGAGGGTTCAGCCCAGGACCATGTGATTTTTAATTGCAAGAGATTTTTCTTCTTTTCCTTGGCCTCCATATAAATAGACCCTGAGAGGAGAGACTTAGCACACCAGGAACACTGGAAGAAGACAGACTTGAGCTGTCTACCCTGAACAGTCATGCCTTGATTAACCTCAGACATCACTGACAGTAGGCAGCCAACTGAAGCATTTCATAGCTCCTCTGGTCAAGGCCAGGCTGGATGAGGCCTTGAGCAAAGCGGTCCAGCAGGAGGTGTCCCTGCTCATGGCAGGGGGGTTGCAATTAAATGATCCTTAAGGTCCCTTCCAACCCAACTCCCATGCCACAAATCCGTGTTCCCAACCAGCAGTGCTGACAGCACCACCGAGCATGGTTTTGCAGACACTGCAGGCAGCTCCTCGGGCACCCAGAGCCACGCTGTCCCCTTTGGCACCATGGCACAGCCAGTACCCCCCTTGCTGGAGATGGCTCAGTGCCAATACCAAGCCATACTCTGGGATTTTCTGGCATCCTCCTGGATGGGTGGGTGGGCTGGACAGACTTGGCAAGGGCTGGTGAGGTTGCTGCCAGCAGTGAACAAAGGAATCCTTTACACACATTCCTGCCTGCTAAGGCACCTTTTCATCCTGTGCTGTAGTACTTGAAGGAACAAAAACAAGTCTACACTGAACGTGCAAATAAAAGCCCTGCTCCAAGCAAGAGCACTGCACCCTCCCAGGCAGAGCTCACTGCTTTCACAAAACTTTGTTCTCATGAGTTCTGAGCTCTTCATGCACGGCCTGACACTGGGTGACTGCAGACCCAGACTAGGAAATGGGGAACCAGGACGGTGAGCACCACTCTACACCACCACGGCTTTAAGCTGATCTGATCACAGAATCCATCAGAGAGCTTCAGATCCAGCTAAAATACGACTGAGCAGTGAAAAGAAGAAAGCAGCAGCACAGAGGAAAGGAAGCCCAGGGATGCTGTTCCTAGACACGATAATTAAATGATCAAAGATCTGCATCTTTACAGAACAGCCCAGCTCTGATGGACTTTCAATTCCCCATCAGAAAGAAACCCCCAGGGCAGTGAGAAATTAAAACCACCTGGTGATTTAGGTGTGAAAACACACTGGAAAGAGAACCCTGAGTGTTTATCATTGACCAAACTGAGCAACCCAACCCTCATCTCTCAATTTTCATCTCAGCTTCCACACAGCCTTTAACCAACCTGGGAACTTCTTGGGGGTTCACCTCATTAAGCACAGATAAGTTTTGTTTCCAGGATTAAAGCATGTGCTGAATAGGAGCTTCAACTTAAACCCAGCCTCTTAAAGCTGCATTTGTGGAGTCTTAACACACTTAAAAGTATTTTAATGCTTACATATTTTTAAAAAAAAAAAAAAATTCACATCTGAGTGGTGCTTACTACAAATGGTGCTTAAATGGAGTTCAGGGTGTGAAAGGCAGGAAAGTTACCTCAGTGCAGGTACCTGAACAGAGCTGAGAGGTTAAGAGAGTGTTTGGTATTTCCACATGACCTAGCAAAGGAAAGGAGCACTGTGGGGTGCTGCCAAATTCCGGCAGAGCTGAACAGTGATTAGAGTGCGACTGGCATCAGAGAGGGAGGCTTTTTCAACCCCCCCTTTGAATTTCTCAATATAAAAACATGCTGAAGCTTTTTTCTCAACTCTGCAGTAGGGAAAACACCCAACAAACTAAACCCCACCCTGAAGAGCTAATTTAAAAATCGTTTGGGAAAACATCTGGTAGTTGGAAGTGCTCTAGCTCAGCAAGCTGCCCCTTTTCAGAGTGTGGGAGCCTGGCACGCTCACTTTGATCCTGCAGCCATGAGCAGCTTGGGAAGCAGGCAAAGAACTCTGCTGAGTCAGAGCTAGGAACAAGCTCCAAGTCCTGACATGGAAAGTTGGAGGGGATGGTGCAGACCATGCAGTCAGGTGTCTCTGACTAGCAGAGGGTTACTGCAGCTGAACAGTGCCACCATTCCTACCTCGGCAGGGCCAACCCGCAGCTGAAGTAGCACCTTGCAGCGTAAGGCCACTCAACACAAAGGTGCCTCAGGACCCAGAACTGAATTTCTCAGCACAGCTATTTCAAATGAATACCAAGAGAAGCACAGGGGAGGACAGGGAAAGAGCCTCACTCTGAAGGGCAACCTGTAAAAGATTCTTCGACTGAACATCCAAAAGTATGAGAGGCTGGCAGCACAGTGCCTGCTTCCCAAATCTGACAGCTTGGGCAGGTGCTCTGGGCACAGGGAGCGACTGTTGGCTTTTCAGCTGCTTAGGAAAGCGCCGCTCCAGTACTAGAAAGTGTGAATCCTCTTCCTACCCTCCAGCCATGCTCTAAGGTACCTGTTACACTGCAGCACCAGCCTATGCATGCTTTCAACACCTTCACCTCCATCCCAGCCTTCATCCAGCCCCAGAAGCCCCACAGGCCTCCCATGCTTGTGGCACAGATTCCTCCACTATGAGCACCCTGGGACTGACACACAGGTCTCACAGCTGGGACCAGAAGGCAGCAGCAGCTGGAAATCACCACAAAACCTGTCCCAAGGAGCTGTCTGTATGGGGTTGGTTTCACCTTTAAGGGGACAGGTAAATTGTCCCTGCTGGAATTTCACCATCAGGAAAAGGTTTTTCCCTTCAAAAGCAAACCAACCACAAGGAAAACATTCTCCAAAACCAAACCCAAGAGAGGCACCACAGCCAATGCAGAAAGTTAGATCCTTGTCCTGCAGACTTAGGAACATGACTTCACCTGCAATGAACAATGAGAAGCTAAAACAACCTTCTGAGGACACATGCAATCTGCAAGCACCAGAGAGGGACTTCCTTACAGCCCGACCTGGGCTGAGGGGCAACAGCCATTCGACAGAGCAGGCAGGTGAAATCAATTTCTATTGAAAAAAAAATAAAATCAGCAAACCTCATATTCTTCAGAAAAGTGCCAGCAGAGCCTTTAATGGTGCTGGGAAGTAGCCAAGGCTGTGGGTTACATTTCTTTTGAAGGAATCCTGTACAATGAAGCACAGTGAAAACTGAGCAGAGAGACTGACAGCGGTGTTTAGTTTATCCATCACACTACATTTATTCAGGGAACAGAAAGGGGAAGAAAGGCCTGAACTGAGGGAATAAAAAAAAAAACAAACCCCCAAAAAAGGGCAGTCTTCTTCCAATAATCCATGAAAACACAGAGGGCTAGAGCAGGTCAGCACAGCTTGGCTGCCTCTGAGTGTGTGGGCATGGTCATGCTGCCCAGGGCTGCAGAGTGCAGGATACAGCAGAGCCATGAGAGGGAAAGAGCTGAAGGTTTGAGGTGGGAAGCTGAAGGGGAGGATGAAGAAATGGTATAAGCCCTGTTTTATTAGCAAAGTTTTCAAGAACCCTTCGCAGGTTTAACCAACCCCCCCCCCGCCCCGAGCCCAGGCTGAGGTGGACTCACTGCATTCCTTCTTTCCAGGGGTGCAATGGGCCAGTGAAAACAACTGACCCCAACTGCTCTGAGGCTGGGGCTGGCCCTACCCAAGCAAAGCAGGCAGCAACCCTGCCCTGCTGCTGGGGAAGCCTTGACAAAGCTCCGTTTTACCCTCATCCTGAACTCCTTTTACTTGCAGCTAAACTGCAGCCTGTTGCTAACAAGCCAACAGTCCCAGGGCTGTTCCTTGTTGTCAGCAGCACTTCATTCCTCCACACGACAGAGCTTCACATCCAGCTGCTCTGGCCCCTTCCCTCGCAGAGCACTGCTGTGGTTACACAGCTCTGCTACATGCAGGGCAAGCTCTGGGGTTTTTTTTCCTGTCTTTTTTTTTTTTTTTTTTCAAGACAGGAAAAATAATTTCAAGTTTTCCATCACTGGCTATAAACTCGAGGCAGGCAGATGGCCCCAGCTCTCCAAAGCCATCCACAGCGGAACTAATAAATCCTGATCCCTTGCAGACTTGTGTCTTCTCCTCCTACCTTCCCCACCTCACCCCTCCCACCGAGCCCAGCGACCCAGCACCCTCCCCGGGGTCCCTTTTCACACACAGCAGGCTTAGCTCCTATTTATGTCCTCCAACTACTGCTGCAGCAAAAGGAAGCGAGTGCTGTGCCAGGTTCCATGTGTGCAGACCAACAGATTTCTGCTTGGCCTGGCTCTGCTCTGAGCCAGCCAAACTTCCTTGGCAACCCTTACCTAGAGCAGAGGAAATGTTGGGATTTATCCTCTCCACCAAGCCGCTCGCTTTCATGCAGCTGGTATGAAGTCAGCTCTCTGTCACTGAAGGGGGCCCAAAGATGCCAGTTAGTTGTGAGGGGGAGGGAGGAGTTGCAAGTTACTTCTGAGGACAGAGCACAACTGCCGAAGCAGAGGAAACCGTGCTAGAGATATTTCAAGCATGAGAGCGTTCCCTTCATAGCTGTGCTTCTGTACAGCTCCAAGGTGCTTTGGGGAGATGTTGACAGGCTGTTGCTAAACTTCAACCATTTCAGACCCTGCCAGTTTCTCCCCCCATGCCAAGACAGCCAGCTAGTAGCTGCTGATTGCAGCTGCCTGTTTCTGGGGCATGGGGAACAAGCCTGTGTCTAACAGCTCAGCTTTGTAACGCCCCTAGATTTCAGTACTCACTGAGGAACCCCAATCTCTTGGCTGTATCAAAGGCTAAGCCAGCACTTGCTTGCTCTGGACCCAGCCCCTAGAGGTTGGAAAAGCCACCTAACACCACTGAGCCCAAATACCAACTCAACACCACCACTGCCACTAAACCATGGCCCCGAGTGCCATGGCCACAGGTTTCTTGAACACCTCCAGGTATGGCAACTGCAGCACCTCCCTGGGCAGCCTGCACCAATCCCTGACCACTCTTGCAGCAAAGACATTTTTCCTCATCTCCAACCTAAGGCTCCCCTGGAACCTTTTATCTGCACCCACTTTTCTGGTCTATTTTGAAGGCTCTGGTGTATTTTCACAGCATGTGGCAAGTCTGAGACAAGGAAGACATTTTTACATGCACCCAGTAAGGCCACGCTAGGTGCCGAGTACAACTCAGTACCACCAGTTTCAGCAGTGAGCAAACACTTCTCCAAGGCAGCTTGTGCAACCTACTTCAGCATCCTTCTGCAGACACAAGTGTTTTCTTTTAGTGCTGGGAACTGCTATTGCAGCTTTTGTTCTGAAAGAAAGCAAGCAAAGTGTCTTCACTAAGACAACTCAAAATTAGAAGGAAAAAAGCTTATTAACCCTTATTAAAAAAAACCAAATCTCAGAACTGAATGAAACTGCTTTTGAGGAAGAAAAACAAAAAAATCAGCAATTCACTCTTACTCTAGTCTCAAAAATATTCATCTGCCACCCTTGGAGGTGTTTCATCAGCCTGTGGACCTGCTGCTTTGGGACGTGCTCTAGTGCTGCAAGTTTGGGCTGGATGAGCCTGAAGGTCTCTTCTGACCAAATGTAGTCTGTGACAAGCAGTGCACACAGCACAGGCAGCATCACCTACAGGCACTGACCCCAAGTCTGTCATCTCCTGCACTTGCAACATCTCAGCTCCAGAAACCTTCAGCAAAAGAGAACTATAATTAGAAGGAATTGGCAGGGAGAGGGGAACCATGGATCTTTTTCTTCAGATAAAAAGCTACAACTAGCAATGCTGATGCTTCCAGGTAGGGAATCTGCAAGCAACAGAGAACCAGTAATCACTTCCCTTGTGGCACCACCTCACAGCCTTCCTGCACCAGCTGTTAGGTGTGACTGCAGTGTAAGCCCTCCAGTAAGCTGGTGTTTGGCTGGGTGCTGCAGCACAAAGTCATTCTGTAGCTCTTTCAGAAGGCAGCAGTGCTTCCTGACAACTGACAGTGCCAGGCCAGGCCTTCTGCGCCAGTCAGCCCCGAACACCCACACCTGATCCTGGGGGCACTGCCATACTCTGCAAAGTAAATGTCTAAGGAGCTAATACCAGGAATACTTCTTTTTAAGCCAGGATTGGGGCCTCCACACCTAACATTTAAGGAGACCTGCATGATTTTGAAGTATTTTAACACCACAATGGTACCACCACTTCTGAAGTGCTTCACTTGAGGAAATAAACTTGCTTCAGCTTTTCAGAAGCATTTGGATTTCAAGAGGCATCAATTCAGAGATTCACAGAATGGTCAGGGTCAGAAGGGACCTCAAAGATCATCCATTTCAAAATCCCCTGCCACAGGCAGGGACACCTCCCACCAGCACAGGCTGCTCAAGCCCTCACCCAGCCTGGTCTTGAACAGCTCCAGGGAGAGGGCATCCACAACTCCCTGGACAACCTGTTCCAGAGTCTTACCACCCTCGCTCTCCAGGTGCAAGCCACAGCTTGCTTCATTTCACTTCTTGGAGCAAAGCACTTCGCCAGGACGCTGTCATCAAGGCACATGACTGCACACACAAACTCCTTTCTCCTGTTCACATCACTCCCTACTATTTTCTGCTCTGGAAGAGGGGCTCTGAAAAACAAGCAAGCAGCACCAGCAGAAAGCAGTCTGGATTCGTGTTTATTGAAGCCAGTTATTAAAGACGTCCTCATTTTGCCAGCACTAAAAAGCAAGATTCCACATGACTGCATACTGCACCTGGTTAAAGCCATACAAGTGGACTAAGGGTTGTGTCATACATTTGCAGTCCTAATTGTTAACTTGGAAAAAAAAAATCAAAACAAAAATAAAAATAATAATTAAAAAAAAAAAGAACCAATTAACTTAGTATGCAGGACAGTGAAAATTTCATTTACAGCATGGATATTGGTTAAGTTCAGGATGTACAGAGCAGTCACTTTCAACAGAGTTAAATTAAATAAAATAGGAAATTCTGTTCAGTTTAAACAGTGTTTTAAAATGCCAATAATAATAATTAAAAAAAAAAAATAAATCCCAAGAACCAAAAAAGTGCAAACTTAAAAAAAAAAAAAAAAGAAAAAAAAATTCAAGCAGCATAACCACAGCATTTTTATGGAGGGCCAATCTTTGACGCTTGTTCAAGTTGAATGCTTTCATCTTTTTGTTTTCTTAGTTTAAACATGAACAGTAGATGCAGTCACTATAATGCATATAAATATAGTCTTATAATAGTTTCAACAGTCTACCATACAAGTGTATCTGCAAAGAAAAAAAAAATGAAGTTTCACTTGAAAATGTAAAAGGCTGTTTGCAATTTGGCCTTTGGTTCCAATGCTTGAAGACACCAGAATAACAACTGTGCAGCTCACCAAAGTTGATAGACTTTGGCAACCACAGGATGCTACATTACTTACAGCTTCCTTCTGAGGAACTAGGAGCATTCACTTGCAGTTAGAAACTGGAAAGCTGTTTCTGTTTTGTCAGAAGCATCTTCCTGCAAAGCTGGGGAGTTATCATACGTCACCAGTTTGGATCAGGTTTAGTCTATGTAACGTTGTTATACAACTGGAAAGTACTTAAAGGGTAAGGTTTAGCCTTACTGCTAAAAAAAAGTGCTTATTAGATGACCAAAAACTGCAGTTTCAGACTGAGGTTTTTGAGCTCCATCCTGTCACTATCACACACTTTTTCAGTTTTTCCTGTTGGGTTTTGGATGGTTTAGGCTCCAATCTCAATTCTCAGGGTGTAATCACTTCCTCACACCAGGAAGCAGATCCACATTGCCCATCAGCCAGCCACAGCCTCAGCCTACCTGCTGTCTAGAGAACTTCAGAGCATACTGTTTATTTATCAAACAAAAAGTAAAAAAAAAAAACAAAACCAAAACAAAGAGCATTTAAAAAAACCCTGGCACAAACAACAGAGTCATGTTAATGTTTGTCAGAGGCAAGGAAACACTCTTAGCTTTCTAGAGAACGTTTAGACAGACAAGAACAGCCTCCTGATGTGACACAGGATCTGAGTTAACATCCAGTAGTGTGTTAGTGGTCAGTCTAGTTCTGTATATTTCAGTAACGATGTGGATTAGGGAGGTTATGTCCAGACATCAGGTTTAGTACGACGAGTTCATAGCAATAAAAAGTAAACTCTGCATAATTCACCTTGTGGTTTTTTTCCCTTCAGCATTAAGAGCACAGAACACGCTCAGGTATTTTTCACTTCTGGTAGTGTGGCCACGTTAAGACAAGGATACAGTCTAAAAAACCAAAGTGCCATCTGAGTTAGCAGAGCTTCGCTCCCGTGCGGCCGCGGCCAGGTGTGACTGCAGACAGAGCAGCAGGGACGGGAACAACCAACCCTGCCCAACCAAATGCTGCACCAAGAGAAAATCCAAACCGAGGGATGGAGTCGTGGTCGTGGTGTAGACATTCAGACTTGCTGGGTTCCCTTCTGACCGGAGTTGGCTGAGCCTGCAGCAGGTGGGGGTTGGGACCAGGGCCTCGGAAGGTTTTGCTCAAAACCTCCCCAGGTGTAAGGCAGGAATCCGTCGTGGCTCGGGAGCTAGTGTTTAGTTAGTGTTTGGTTACAACAAGCCAGAACACAAGTACTGAGGGTGCTGTGCAGCACGACTCTCACGGGAGAAGGACACCTCACACCCACCATTCTTCATAGGCTACAGCCTCTTGGCATGAAAACAACAAAGGCAGAAGCTATGGGAACACAGGAGTTAAAATTAAACACAAGTGGCCAAGCTACTGAGCTTAAAATCAAACCAAACAGTGACTGTTTGTACTACAGTGCACCAGAAGTTCAAGCACCTGCTAAAGACACATCACACGCTGTGCCAGGCACTTGGATCTAAACAAATTACAGTCTCTCCCTTTGTAAGCTACACCAGAAAGGGCATCCCACACTCTCAGACTTCTTTAAAAACTAGCCCCAGATTTCTAAGAAGAATAAATTGCCCATGATGCTTTAGTGTTTGGCCTGGAATTCTCCAACGGGAAGTAGTCTTTTTTAAAACAGTGATTATTTACCCACAGGATTGACCAACATTGCTCCTCTCCACTTGCTCCAACATTCTAGTTTCTCCCTGTCCCAAACCCATTTCCCTTTTGAGGGCTCCATTCCCTACCTGGGCTTCTTGAAGCTAATCCATGCTCTGTTACACCACCACCCTTCCAAGAACATAATGCTTCTGCAAACATACAAGTAGCCGATTCCAGTAACTCCAAAGAGGATTTCCCTCCTCTTTCTTGCCTCGTGTGCATCGGTAGCAGTTAATAAGGATTCTCCATTTGGCTTCTCTGTGTTCTCCACAACAGGAAACGCAGCTGCACCTGCTCACCTCCCAACCCCAAGAACTGCCCTATAGAAACTCTAAATGGTTATCTTATACAGAGGGATTTTAAATGCAAACTTCCTGAATGTGCACTTTTGGGACTGGGACAAGGCAATGATGTAGTAAGCTCATTTCCCCTGCCCCAAGATAAAACTGGTAGCATCTGCCACGGCAGAAGGCTCCTGGTCTGATCAGATCAATGTACAGAGTTATTTGGTCAGTGACACCTGCGGCCGCTGCACGCTGTCAGGCTTCGTTCTCTGTGGGAGAGTTTGCTGCCACCAGCGAGTCTGGCTTGCGGGTCATCCTGTCCAGCTCCTCCTGCACGTTGGTCAGAACTGTCTTCTGTCCTAAAACAGGGACAAAACAAACAAAGAGCGAGGGTAAAGCAACCTAATGGCAATGCAATGTTTTCACCCACGAGTAGAAGCGTGCCTAAAGGTCGCTTCGAGATGGCAGCCTGCCCAGAGGCCGACCAAGCCAGTGAAGCACCTGCAGAGCAGCGCTAGTGAGGAGCAGCTCAAGGGACTGGGGTCCTTCAGCCTGGAGGAGCCTTAGGAGAGACCTCATTGCTTCCCATAGCTGCCCGAAGGGAGGCTGAAGCCAGGTGGGGTTGGTCTCTTTTCACTAAGTATCAGGTGACAGAATGAGAGGAGATGGCCTGAAACTGTGGCAGGGGAGGGTCAGATTGAGGTTAGGAACAATTTCTTTGCTGCAGGTGTGGTCAGGCATTGGAACAGGCTCCCAGGGAGGTGGCAGAGTCACCATCGGTGGAGGTGTTCAAGAAACCTGTGGCCATGGCACCTGGGGATATGGTTTAATGGCCATGGTGCTCACGGTTTGCTGGTTGGACTGGATGCTCTTGGAGGGTTTGCCAACCACAACAATTGTGTGATTTGATGAACACAAGGCCTGACACAGCACAGGGCAACGTCCATGTGTGGATGGATCCATGGCAAGGCTCGATTCAGCTTTAAGAGATGAAATGGCGAATGCTACAAGAGCACAACAGCAGCTAAGGTTTGGGTGGACTCAAAGATCTATGGCTGAGCTCAATGATGCATAGTTGGACTTAATTACATCAGAGGGCTTTTCCAACCCAAACAACTCCATGATCCTAAACAACTTCTAAACGTGGCTGCTTTTAAAATCATAGAATTTCCTATATATTTAAAAAAACCAACAAAAACCAACTACACCAATCTATTATTCATCCTGAGAGCAAGGACTTTCGAACCCAGCTTTTAATCCCAAGTTTTCCAAGCTCCATGGGACACTTGCTGTAAAATTCCCACTGGATTGGCCACGTTCCTGTCTGCTGCGCTTGACTACTGAACAACCAGGAGGAAGAAGTCTGTCCTGCCTGCAGACAGTGCTGGCCTTCTCAAGAGGAGGTGAACTGTACATTCATGCCACATCTCAGAGCACTCCTTTCAAAGGCCTTCTGCAATTGGAAACAGACACACTCAAGTATTCCAGGGTCCTTACATTTTTAGATCAGACTCAAAGTTTTCATACAATTCTCTAACTGAACCATCAGGTTAATTCTCTCCTCCTGAAAAGTCTAACCCCCCCCCAGACAATTAATGGCTACAACTAGAACAACAGATTCCAATGCATACAAGCATTTAAGATGAAATGGTTGTATTTTTAGACCAGAAAAAGACCCAGCCCAAAGTAGATTATATAACCATGTACAGCTTCCTCACATAGCCAAAGAATTTAACAAGCATCTGTTTTCCAGCTCAAATGTGTGTGAAATATTAGGTGGATTTCTTCCAGGGTACATGCTGAAAACATTAAGGCAGCAAGATTTGACTCTGGGAGGGTTAAGTGTTGTTTTTTTCCAAAGTACAAAGACAAAACCAAGGTAAAAGGTGACCTCTGCTCACGGTAAAGGTTTGAGATGTAAGCTCTAGTTGTAAGCCAAAGTATTCTTCAGTGCCTATTTTGGAAACTATTTAAAAATCCATAGAACCATCACAGAATGGCTTAGGGTGGAAAGGATCTCGGAGCTCATCTCCTCCAACCTCCCCACCATGGGCAGGGACACCTCTCTACTAGACTCAGCTGCTCAAGGCCTCATCCAACCTGGCCTTTAACACCCTCAGGGAGGAGACAGCCACAGCAACCCTGGGCAGCCTATTCTGGAGTCACACCACTCTCACACTGAAGAACTTCTTCCTCAGCCCCAGTCTAATCCTGCTCTGCCTCAGCTTCAAACCATTCTCCCTTGGTCTGTCTCTGGACACCCTGATGAGAAGTCCCCCTGCAGCCTTCCTGTGGGATCCCTTCCTTCAGCTATTGGAAGTAGCTCTAAGGTTCCTCGGAGCCTTCTTCAGGCTGAACGTCCCCAGCTCCCTCAACCTGTGCTCACAGCAGGTGTTCCAGCCCTTGGATCATAGCATCTTAGTGGCCTCCTCTGGACTCACTCCAACATATCTGTGGGCCCCCCCTTTTTTTCTCCTTCCCCCCATGCTGGTAAACACCAGCTCTGGATGCAGTATTGGAGGTGAGGTCTCAGCAGAGCAGAGTCAAAGCTTAGAATCTGCAAGAATCCTCTTGTGAATATAAAAGAAGTAAGTTCTTAGCCTAGGAGTCCATATGAAGAAAAACAGTTTGCCACAGTACTCATCAACAAAGTTCTTTGAAATATCATGGTCTACACGTGGAGTCAGGAAACATGAGGGCAAATAGGATGGGTGAGGAGTTACACAGCACAGAAAATGGACATGACATGGCAGTACCTGCCCATGCAGTACAGAACAAAACCACTTGACTGGTGTTATCAGCTGGATCACAGCTGATCCAAACATCATTACTGGGACAAGAACCTCAAGCTGCCACAAGAAGTCATTCATTTGAATTTTAGCTCTGGAGAGACCTCAACGGTTTGCCTGGAAGCCAGAGGCCACACTGCACTTCCTTCAAGCAGCACTTAAATGTCAAGGAAGGAAGGAATGCTGAAGTGAAAAAAAAGAAATGAGCACTTGTGCTGGTTTGAGGCTAATTGGAATATTTTTATGACAAGAACTTTTTGATAGGTTGTGAAAAGAATGCTGAGCAGTCAAATATTACCCAAACCATCACAGCACTTTCTGAGCACAAGCAAGATCCAGACGTTATTTGTATCCCAGCAGTGTCACCTCACTCAGACCATCAGGTTCTCTCCAGGCTTACCAGGAGCTGTGAAGTTGCAGTAGTTCAGCTCTTTTTCAAAGACTGCACATTTCAGCACTGTCCTCTGTCAGGGTCTGTCACTTACTGACCAGTTTAAAAGGCACAGCAGTTAGACCAGAGTGGGCCCACTAAGCCATGACAAATAAGCAATGCAGCCTGCCACAAGGAGCACAGTACCTGATTTCTTGGCTGTACTTTGCACCCCTCCAGCACCAGGACTCCCAGGAGAGCCAGTCTTTTTGCTCAGGAGACTGTTAAAGAAAGTAGCCAAGACACCTTCACTTGCAGCATTATCTAAATGAAAAACAGAGAGCACAGAATGGTTACTGCTGGGCATGGCAGAAACAAACCCCACAGGAGAGAATTTCAAGGCACTAGAGCTGTGCATTCTTTCAGAGCATCACTGCTCTTCTAAACTGGGGCAGGGCAGCATTATTTTAATCTACACATCTGCATGGTTTGGGTTTTTCTCCACATGAAGAAGCCAAGACACAAAGGACTAAGCATGGATACACAAGGCAAAGGCTTATAGGAGCAGTAACAAACTGCACAGATGTTTTAGGGCAGTCCTTCAAGCCACATTATGTTTCCTAAGTCAGGACTTGAGCACAGAGCAATGAGGCACAATCCAGGACTGGAGGAGTGTTTTATCCACTGGAAGTGAGGTATGGGTGGCACCTGAGTGCACCACGAGAAACAGTACTGGCCCTACCAACATCCCTCATGCATGGAGAGGAAAGAAGCCCCTCAAAACACATGGAGCTCCATCCTGGGGCTGAGAGAGGGGAGAGGGGCTCAGCAGGGTCATGGAGGTGTCAGGTAGAAGATTGGAGTTGATCTTACAGGTCCTTTCCAACTCATGTTTCCATGATCTCCAAGTTCTTTATGTACTTGGAGGGCTTAGCAGAAGACCAGGGTTTGTTGTGGATTCCAGAACAAGTGACAGCAGAGCATAAAAGAGCACGTTGGAAGTAGATGGCCTTTAGAGGCCCTTCCAAGCAAACCATTCTATGAGTCTATGTAGTTTAAAGCAGTCTCCACTCTACTAATCCATCTGGTGCACAATAAATGCATTTAGACAACTTTCTTTCTTTAATTATTTGACTGCTCAGCAATAAGAGAACTCTCCTTGAAGTCATAGGAATGACTAAAAAAAAGGAGAAAAAAGAAAAATCAGATCTGAAGTTTTGTGGCAAATTAATTCCTGTTATTAAACTACCAGCAAATGAATTCCAACATCTGTCCATAAAAGAGGATTTGGGGTTTTAAAAAGAAATAGCACATGCTAAAACCAGTAAAATGTTGATTCATACTTTTAATATTTGGATCTGGTTTCTTGACTGATGTTATTGGCGAGGCACTGGGGACGTTGGCGGGACCAGCTCTGCCTTGGGTTCTTGGGGATCCTGCAGGGCCTCTTGCAGGAGACTCCTTAAAAAGAAGTCCAGAGCAGACAAATCAGAGCAGAACTTACATGATCAGCTCTATAAACCAGGTAGACCATGGCAAACCAATTCCTTCTTAAACCTTTCCATTGGCACTGGAGTGGAAGCACACTGGAGCTAACCTGAAGCAAGCAGCAGCAGGTGGTGTGGGCAGTGCCTCCAAGGAGAAAGGACTGCAGGGAATTTTCAGTTCAGTACTCAGCAGCTACTTTTGTTTCCACAGTCAAACAGAAGGAAGTAACTTTTAAGCAATGTTTTCAAATATTGCCACTCGAAAACCAAATACTAACAAATTCCTTTCTGCATGCTGGGGAGATGATGTGCTTTACATTCACAGAAGACTCTCTGTAGGTTACAGCCATTCCCTCTTCCCTAGAAAGAACCAAAACACCTCCTGCTCTTCTCTTGGACATACTTACTGATGCTCTTGTAGGCGTTGCTGGCTGTTTGGCAAGGAATGACTGCAAAAAAAGCAGCACATGAAGAGTATTAAATGCACCTCAGAAGACAAAGACCCAGAACACAGAGAAGCTGACAACCGTGACAGGATGAGGGGCAATGCTTTGAAATGAGGTAACAGGAATTTTGGTTGGATGTGAGGAACAAGTTCTGCACCATGAGAGTGCTGGAACACTGCAGCAGGTTGCCCAGGGAGGTGGCTGAGGCCCTGTCCCTGGAAATATTCAAGGTCAGGCTAGACAGGCCCTGGGCAACCTGCTCTAGCGGAGGGTGTGCCTGCTGAGTGCAGGGAGGGTAGACCTTTGGAGGTCCCTTCCAACCCAAACCTTTCTATGATTTTATGATTTTTTTTCCCCTGATATTTCTAGACCTCCTCTTTACTACCAGAGGACAGATTTAAAGCAAGTAAATAAACTTCAGTCCTTTGTCTTTTGCAGCTGTTGCAGAACTCTTAAGCCAGAACCAGAGACTCAAGTTTGTAACCTCTATGATACTCCTAGCCTACTCAACAGCAAAGTGTCATTCCTTCTTCTAAGCAACAGAGCAGTAAAGAATATAACCAAGATTCAGCAGAACCTTTTCTGCTCTGAAAGCATTGATGTTTTGCAGATGAATCCAGCTGTGCTGAGAAATTGCCATTTATTTTCTTGCTCTTCTCCCTCAAAATATGTAACACTTGCACTCACAGCATATTGTCATAGAATGGCTCAGATTGGAAGTGACCTCAGAGATCATCTACTCTAACCTCCATGCCAGGGAAGGGACACCTCTCAACTAGACTTGGTTGCCCAAGGCCTCATCCAACCTGGCCTTGAACACCCCTAGGGAGGAGGCAGACACAGCTTCCCTGGGCAGCCTGTGCCAGACTCTCACCACCCTCATATGAAAGAACTTCTTCCTCACCTCCAGTCTAACCCTTTAAACCATTCCCCCTTGGCCTGTCTCTAGACACCCTCAGGAAAAGTCCCTCTGCAGCCTTCCTGGAGGATCTTTGAGGAGACCTTGGAGTGGCCTTCCAGGATCTGAGGGGGGTTCCAGGAAGGCTGGGGAGGGACTATTGCCAAGGGTTTGCAATGCCAGAACAAGGGGCAATGGGTTTGAACTGGCAGAGGGGAGATTTAGACTGGATGTTAGGAGGAAGTCATTTGCAGTGAGGGTGGTGAGACACTGGCACAGGTTGCCCAGGGAGGTTGTGGTTGCTCCCTCCCTGGAGGTGTTCAAGGCCAGGTTGAAGGAGGCCTTGAGTGAGTTGTACTAGTGGGAGGTGTCCCTGCCTATGGCAGGGGGTTGGAACTGGACGATCCTTGAGGTCCCTTCCAGCCTTACCATTCTATGATTCTATCCCTTCAGCTGTCAGAAGGGAGCTCTAAGGTGTCCTGGAGCCTTCTCCAGGCTGCACACCCCCAGCTCCCTCAGCCTGTCCTCAAAGCAGAGCTGTTCCAGCCCTCAGATCATCTTTGTGGCTGCCTCTGGACTCACTCCAACACCTGTGTCCTTCTTGTGCTGGGGACACCAGAACTGGAAGCAGTATCCACTTGTGAAGGTAAGTGTCCCTAGTTTCTACTTGCACTGGTCAAAATCAAGAAAAAAAGTCTTATTTCACAATCACATCTGAGTTTGCAAAGCTGCACAGTGGCCATCTAGTGATGCTAATGAGAAATGAAAGGGTGAAGGCAGTAATAAAGTGACATTTTATCCATCTATCTTCTTTTTATCCTTCCACTCTTACCTGCTGCTTCATAAGAAATACTTGTTCATCTTCTGCTGCCAGCTCTTTATCATGGACTAACTGTGGAACAAAACATTTTGTCAGCAGAAGCAAACCCAGCCATTTCACTTTTTGTTTTGGAAAGCAGAAGAGAAGAAAAAAACCAGGCAACTCTTTTCTTTGTGTTCTTTCCAAACCCCCTCTCCTTCTTTCACACTTACAGTAGCACTCAAGGTGTCATTAAAGATATATTCTAAGCGCAAGGAGTAGCTTGGCATTGCTGCCACCCTATGGCAGTACCTGGTACGTAGTTTGCTCCTTCTTACCTTCCTTACAGGAGGTTTTACAATGAAGTCTTCATAGGGATCATCTGGTTTCACTGTTGTGAAGTTTTCATGTAAAATGGCAATTTTCTTTTCATTGTCCCAACCAGCAGGTCTAGGAAAGGAAGGAGAACTTTGCCTTTTCAGTCACAAAAATCACTCTCTACAGAGACCACTTCGGTACTGCCCTCTACCCGAATCAGGAGACTTTAGCACAAGTCAGAGCTAACTCAGCTAAAATCCAAAGCAGCTAAGGAGCAGGATTTTGAGTCAGGCAACCCAAGGAACACACATTGGGTTCTGGTTTTTAATGCAGGCTTTCAGAAAACTCAAGAGCAAGGTTTTGAACAGCACAAATCATTCCAATTGTTTTTAGATGTTACACCAAGTGCTCAATAGAAACCAATCTGCAAGCTTCTCCCATGGACTTACATAAAAACTGCATCCTTCTCTACCACTAAGGCAGGGGTGGTAAACTGAAAACCGTATGTTTTATGTACAATGTACTTATACAGCAGGTCAAGGTTCTTCTCCTCCTTAACTGATGTATAAATCAAGGCAGCCCCATCTGATTCTCTCTTTAAGGAAAAGGATGGCAGAGAGCATTTTTCAACTACAGTAAGGATTTCACAACAGGAGTTAATGGGCACAGATCTACCAGACCTGATCTGGAGAAGTAGTTTGAAGCAAAAGCTACAGAATCATAGAATCAAGCAGTTTGGAAGAGACCTGCAAGCTCACTCAGCCCAACCTCTCACCCAGCCCTAGCCAATCAACCAGACCATGGCACTAAATGCCCCATCCAGGCTTTGATTCAACACCTCCAAGGACAGCGACTCCACCACCTCCCTGGGCAGCCCATTCCANAGCCACAACCTCCCTGGGCAACCTGTGCCAGTGTCTCACCACCCTCACTGCAAACAACTTCCTCCCAACATCCAGTCTAAATTCCATTGCCAATCACTCTCTGGCAAGAACCTCCTCCTCATATCCAATCAATACTTGTAGCATTCAGGGAGAGGAAGGGGGTGTAACAGAATGCTGTTCTCTGACATACACAGAAGTTATCCATCCTCCTAAGCACTTAACTTGGAAAAAGCCAAAACCCTAAGACAGCCAAGATCTGTGTAGACCTGAGAAACTGCCAGTTGAGGTGAAACCCAAGAAAATAACAGCACCTCAGAAACGGCAAACCGAATTTTTAACAAAGGAACAAAAGACCCAACCCACACACACCCCTTTAAAGCTCTGAAGCTTGCTACATCTCTCAACAGTTTCATAGTCACAGAATGGTTTGGGCTGGAAGGGACCTTCAAGATCATCCAGCTCCAAACCCCTGCCATGGGCAAGGACACCTCCCACTTGCCCAGATTGCTCAAGGCCTCATCCAACCTGGCCTCGAACACCTCCAAGGAGGGGAGATCCACAGCCTGTTCCAGTGTTGCCCCACCCTTACTGTAAAGAATTTCTTCCTCATCTCCAGTCCCAATCTGCCCTACTGAAGTTCCAATCCACCCCCTCTAGCCCTACCACTACAAGCCCTTGTAACAAGTCCCTTCAAGCAAGAAAAGCTGCACAGTCAGTACTGAAATCCCAAGCAGCTTCCAAGAGCAATTTCTCAGATGAACACCCATCTGGATTTTGTGCTTGCAGAGGCACAGCAAAGGATACACTGTAAGCAGAACCTGCGGATGTGTGACTGGATGAAGTCAAAGTGCTCTTCTCTGTAGTCGTGCTCCTTCTCTAGCACACTCACTGCATCACACTGGAGCAGAGGGACAAAAAACACAGAGTCCTCAGTAACTCAGCCCCAGCTCATCTCTAAACCTCTCCCTTAACATGACACTCACAGCTTCAGATTGCACCAGGCTGGAAGGGACCCTCAAAGGCCATCCTGTTCAACCCCCCCTGCAGTCAGCAGGAACACCTCCAACTGAATCAGGCTGCCCAGAGCCACATCAAGGCTTTGGCTTCAAAATGCCAGCAGTAAGTGCAAAGATAAACTAAGGTATAACTGATACAGTTATCACCCTGCTACAACATTAAAAACTGACCCTGATGGCAGCTTGTGAAGTAAACCCCTGTACTATTATTTTATTCTGAAGCAATTAAAGTTAAATAAGAAGTTTTCCCAGAGCAGCAACTCACCTTTGTGCAGACTACCAGCACAGGAATACCAAGGTTGTGGGTCAGGACATTTTCTCCAAGGGGCAAGGAAACATGTTCATCTTCTTGGCCAGAGGAAGGGCCTCTCCTCTGGGGTGAGCCTTGGTAGCCTTCTTCAGGTTCTACATACTCTTGAAACTCCTTTATAACTTTCAAGAGAGAGATCTTCTTAAGGTACAACAAAGGAACTAATTCTCCTTTTTAAGCCATAATTGATGCATGACTAAGCAGAAAGTGTTTTTCCTTTTCCATTCCACAGCATCACAGAAAGTTAAGGGTTAGAAGGGATCTTGAAAGCTCATCCAGTCCAACCCCCCCACACCAGATCAGGGTCACCTACAGCAAGTCACACAGGAACACATCCAGGAAGGTTTTCAAAGCCTCCAGAGAAGGAGATTCCACAACCTCTCTGGGGAGCCTGCTCCAGGGCTCTGACATCTTCTCAGTGACAAAGCTTCCCCTCCCATTCCTGTGGTACCTCCTCTGCTCCAGCTTGCCCCCAGTGCCCCTTTTCCTGTCACTGAACATCCCTGGGCAGAGCCTGGCTGCCAACATTCACCCTGCACTGAGGGCAACCCTCAGGCTCCTCTGCTGCCAGCTCCCAGTCCCAGTTCCCTCAGCCTGCTCTCACAGGAGATGTTCACTGCCTGCAGTAGCTTTGTGGTTCTGTGTTGGTCTCTCTCAAGCAGTTCCCTCTCCTTTCCAAGGCCCAGGATTCTCACACACGCCAACCTCACTCCTCCTTGCTCAGCCACGAGAAGGCCCAAGGAAAAAGGCAAGCCAAGGTACCATGATGGCAGCTTTATTTCAGTCCCAGTGAGAGCAGGCTGACTGTACAAGCAGGGAGGGAAACCCTTTGAAAAAGCTCCCCACCTCCTGCAGAGCCACAAAGAGAGTGTTGTTCAGTTCCCCATCCATCTGGAGGAAAAAAACTGAACTGTACTGCAGGCCACCTGATACTTCTGAGGTTTAGGAAGTGGTGAAACCTCAGGGAGGTTTCTGACAGGAATCTTGCAGCAAGCAGTCACTGTATCTTTTGAAAACAGGAACCCTTCCTGCAAGAGCATGGGCAGGTGGCAGGCAGAACAAAGCAGCAAAGCCCACTGCTGTGCAGTGCTGCACAAGCT
Organism: Eubucco bourcierii; assembly: GCA_013396675.1. Classification (NCBI taxonomy): domain Eukaryota; kingdom Metazoa; phylum Chordata; class Aves; order Piciformes; family Ramphastidae; genus Eubucco; species Eubucco bourcierii. Next base: position 163,487 of record VWZE01018295.1, read on the forward strand.
CCAAGTGTCATCAGATTCCCGTGCGAAACGAGAGAGCTCTAGTCCAGGGAAAGCTTTTAAAGCCCAGATCAAACACAGGCCGTGAGAATCCCAACCACCAATTCAGTATCTCCCAAGGGGTTGTATTGTACAGGGGAGACTAAATAACAAACAAATAAATAAGGTGGAACGCCTTTGCTTTTGAAGTGAGGAGGCAGTGCCTTCTGCTGGAGAGGAAACCTCAGTGCTGTCAGAGCTGCTTCCCCCTTTCTGCTCCACGCCCAGCAGCTGCAAATCAAACCACCGCTGCACACTCTGCACACTGAAGGTGTTTACTGCCTATTGTGCACGAAGCTAATCAATTTCTGGGCATTTAACTAGGAAATGTTTTGTAAGAGTACTTTTTCTCCACAGGGGAAGAGACGCCAGAACCATCACACCTCTGCTACCCTGCGCTGATTTAGCTACCAAGCATCTTGTGGCTCACCAAAGTAAAGACTTCTGCAGACTCTTGCATTTCACACAGCAAACAAATGCAAGGTTCCACTGAACTGTTTTGTTCTCAGTTTACTGCTTGTTGAGACAAGCTACAGAAAACCAGCTACAAAGACAACAGATGGAACATTCATCTCACAGGAGCAACTGACTCCAAGCACCACCAAGAAAGTCATCCATAATTATTCCTAGGCTTGATTGTTCTGCTGAGGATACAACCCTCAGCCACGGAGTACACCTACTAGCAGGACAGGCAGGAACACCTCCTACTAGCCCAGGATGCTCAAGGCCTCATCCAGCCTGGCCTTAAACACCTCTAGGAAGGAGGCATCCACACAACCTCTTTTATCTTAGTAAAACTTAGTAAGTTTTTCAGCTGTATACAAGGGTGGGGGGAAAAAAGGAAAACAAAAAAAAAAAAAGGAAAAAAAAGGCAGAGAATTTGAATCTACTTGAGCTGGAAAGGGACACTACTTCATTTTCAGAGCAGTATGTTATTGTCCTTCAATCTTCAGCTTCAGGTGCTCCAGAGCACATTAATTCTTTAGCTATTTTACCAGTACACTTCTTTCCTGCATTCCTTGCTTTTTGACTGTCCTCTTGTCTGCTCTGCTGTCATAAAAAGGGAGGCAAAGTTTAGATCTTCCCTGAAGCAATTATTCCAATGTGGTTTTTTTGAACCAACCATTTCTCATAACTGGGGCTGGATTAAATTAGAGTATATTTGCACTGCCACCAATTTTCTCAATCCTCACCAGCCAAGCCTTTAACAAAGGATGTCCAGAGAAGCTCAGTTACAGGAGGGAGTGCAACCAAACAATGTTCTCAATGATTCCATTTCTTTCAAGGCAGCCTGTTGCTTCCATTTGTGTGTCCTGCCTCCTGTTCTGGAAGCTCTTGAAGACAAAAGGAAAGCTTCTCACAGATCAGATAGAGCCTAGCCTCATTCACCCAGCAAAGCCAAGAGCTGGTATCTCAAACAGCAAACACAAGACAAAGGGCTGGGTGGAGAAGGGCCATGCAAGCCTTGACAGTAAAGCCAAGCAGTCCAAAGTTCAATGCCACTGACAATGGTGAGGTAAGAAATGGATTGCTGCAAACTGGCAGTAAGGCCTCAGCAAGGGAGATGGAACAATCCAGCAGCACTGTAAATGGATGCTAATGGGTTAAGACTAGAGAAGGTCTCTCCTGGGTCAACAAGAACTGTGTGCTAGTGGTACCATGTGGAACACCTGGGGAAGACACCAGAGACAGTCAGCTTGGCCCATCTGCCCCAGCCCAGACCTACAAAAAGCAGCAGGGAGTGTGGTTCTGCAAGCTGGAGTCAAGGCCTGTGCTCATCCACACGGTGCTATACTGCAGTGGGGCTTGGTGAGTGCACCCAGCAATCCCTTCACTCTGCACCCTGCTTCTGTGCTTTGACTGCCTGCTTTGCATATCTCCTTTGCTGGCCCAGTTCTGCCCGTGCTGGGCTCTTGCCACACAGTGATTTTCCATTCCCTACGTCGGGAAGCACAGGCAGCAGGAGTTTAGGAAGGAAGACTCTGCTGGTATATCTTTATTGATGGAGGATCACAAAGGGGCAATGAAGCTGGAGAACTGGTCTGATGAGGAGGCTTGAAGGTCCTGGTTTCACCTGCAGGCTGACACTGGACTAAAGCTCAGCACTCAGCCATAGGATGGCAGCAGAGGCACAGACTCAGAACTGCATGGGTTGGACAAGCCCTCTGAGATGGAGCCCAACCATCAACCTAACACCACTATGTCCCATCTCCCATCAAACTACATGCATGGAGCTCCCTGAGCAGCCTGTGCCAATGTCTGACCAGTCCTGTGGGTGCGAACTGGGCAGTTCCCACATTCCCCTATTGCCTGGCCTCTCCTGAAGCTCCAGAGAACCCAGCAACTTCCACAATACTTCCTTCTACGTGGAATGTTGGACCTGCTCCATTGGAATGCCCAGGTTGCCCACAGTGCTGAAGCTCTGCTGCAGCTCCAAGTGGTTCTTCCAAGCAGTGTGCTCTCAGTGAAGGATGAAAACAGCCCTCAGAAGAAAATTTAAGTGCACAAACTTCACACGCGTTTGGATTGCCATCAAATTTGGTGTGGCTCAGAGAAGTGCAAATTGGGCACTTAAGACTCTAGAGATGTGTTTCCACCCTCCAGAGCCAGAAGTTTCTCTCCTATAAAGAGAAAATGCTGGTTTTCATTTTGAAATGTCCTATTTCCTTTCTATTTATTTATTGATCTATTTAAATATAGCACGGTGGTCAAGTCCAGAGGGTTTCAATCATGAAGTGTAAACTCCAGCTAATATGGCAGTGGCAGAAGCCCACAGGGAAGGCAACATTTAACATTCCAAAGGAGAATCAGCTGGATAATACACCAGGATGCTCAGGCCAAAGAGCTGACACTGTTCCCTGCAGGGAATCTAAGGAAGCTACCAGACAGTTCTTGCAAGGTTTGGACACCCCAGTGCAGCCAGCCACCAGCCCTGAACAAAAGCAACAACTGGGAAGGGTCAGTCTCACCTTGCAGATCAGCTGAAAAGGATCTGTTGCTGAAGGTCTTGGCCACTGAAGGAATTTATATCACCCAGTATCATAGAATCCTAGAGCAGATGGGTTGGAAGGCACCTCCAAAGCTCACCCAGTCCTACCCCCTGCACTCAGCAGGGACATCCTCCACTAGAGCAGCTTGCTCAGAGCCTTGTCCAGCCTCACCTTGAGCGTCTCCAGAAATGGGACCTCAACCATCTCCCTGGGCAACCTGTTTCAGTGTCCTACCACCCTCACAGTAAAGGAAACAGGAAAAACTTTCAGGAATCATTCAACACTTTTTAGGAAACACACTATTTTAGGAAAAACTATTTTAGGAAAGAAAAGAAGCTGCAAGAAACACTACTGCAGGGATTTCTGCTTGTCAGTGCCAGGTCCTTCCTGCCAGAGATATGCCAGGAAAGAAAGTCAATTTATACAAACATTCCTCAAGTCACAGGGCAGAAATGGCTGTAGTGAGAGACCAGGAGATGCAGCAAGATCACAGCCTGAGCTTCATGAAATGCAAGGGCAAAGAGACCTACTGGAAAACAAACAGATTAGGGGAATGGGAGCTGACTTAGGTAGCACAGGAGAGCAAGCAGCTCCCTTGGGTACTGGATTTTGTCACTGTCTCAATATCTGGTTCTGTATGGAGTGATTTTTTCTTTCCTTTTTTTTTTTTTTTTCCCTAACCCAGTTGGCCTTTTGAAAAATCAAATTATCAAAATCCTACTATTGCAAGGGATTTAGATGATGGAGTCACCTGCTGTTTCATTAGCACAGCAAAACTGGAGGAGCTGTTTTAAAGCCTAACAGAGTCTATTTAAATTAGTTGCCAAACAGTTCCTATCCAAACTGCTCTTAAAACACTTATCTGAAGAAATGAGATCCCAAATAATTCTTATCCAAACTGTTCTTAAAACACTGATCTGAAGAAATGAGATCCCAAACAATTCTTATCCAAACTGTTCTTAAAACACTGATCTGAAGAAATGAGATCCCAAACAATTCTTACCCAAACTGTTCTTAAAACACTGATCTGAAGAAATGAGATCCCAAACAATTCTTACCCAAACTGTTCTTAAAACACTGATCTGAAGAAATGAGATCCCAAGCAATTCTTACCCAAACTGTTCTTAAAACACTGATCTGAAGAAATGAGATCCCAAGCAATTCTTATCCAAACTGTTCTTAAAACACTGATCTGAAGAAATGAGATCCCAAACAATTCTTACCCAAACTGTTCTTAAAACACTACTCTGAAGAAATGAGATCCCAAACAATTCTTACCCAAACTGTTCTTAAAACACTACTCTGAAGAAATGAGATCCCAAGCAATTCTTACCCAAACTGTTCTTAAAACACTAATCTGAAGAAATGAGATCCCAAACAATTCTTATCCAAACTGCTCTTAAAACACTGATCTGAAGAAATGAGATCCCAAACAATTCTTACCCAAACTGTTCTTAAAACACTGATCTGAAGACATCTATCATTAACCAAATAAAGTTGCAAGAGTTAGAAAAGAGAAACAAAACCAAACAGAAAGCCCAAAGAAACAAAGGAAAAACCACCACGACGACAGGAACCCCACAAAGGGACATGAATGGCAGGATGCACAAAGACTTACACTTCTGCTCCATCTCTCTCATCTCTTCTGGAGGAATTTTCATCTTATCAATATGCTCTTGCAAGACACTGGCCCATTTCTGTAAAGACTCCATAACAGTCCAAGGTCTAGACATATCTGCAACGAAGACTACGATGGTGTCTTGCAGGGACTCCGCAGAGACGGCGAACTTCAGCAGCCCTTTGTGGTACAAGTCTCCATCCAGGATCCAAACGTTACAGCGAGTGTGATCTGAAAGGAAAAGGTCCAGCTGTAACTCACCAAATGGCAACTCTGTGCTTTCTGGTCTAGGAGTAAAGAGGTGAGTGGAGTGGTGTCAAATGGAAGAGCAAAGCCCTGCTACCTGCAGCCCCCTGAGTGCTTCTTTTGCGGTGTAGGTGCTCACAGCCCTTGGCAGACACTTCCATTCAGTAGCACTCTCTCTTGGTTCCACACCTTCTCATTTAAGGAATCCTTTCTATTCTTTGGTTTTACTACAGACAGCTGAAACAACAGAGCTTAGATACTGCACAGCCTTCCTGACTGAAGTCTATTCCAGGTCAAGCCCGAAGTGCCATAGGTGACTCCAAGTTCAGAAGGGGGTGGCTGTGGCTGTGCCCAGCAGGGAAGCATTAGGTGTTCCTCAGACATGTAAGCTGGTTTAACACACTAAAGACATCTCACAACAGAAATAAGCTGCAAACAAGATACAAGCAGTAAGGAGCTTATGGTTTGTAGCACAGGAGTAGAAGGATAAAACTACAACCTACCCAACTTGGAAGTTGTGCTGTCTGCTCCTGATTCACACTGACTAAACACTGGCTTCTACTTGCAGGCTCCTTACAGACTGAGTTCTGGAGCACGATTGAGTGTTTCAGTTCTTGTGCTTCTCTCACCCAGTGCTGGACAGTGACTGGACACTTTTTGCTGAATGCAAGGTGGGGCTGTGTGGGAAAAGCCAGCTGGAATAGACAGCTGGTATGAGAAGTTTTACCCCAGGCCTGAGCTTTGGCAAGAACAGACTGAGAATGGAGCATTATCCAGGAATGATGGCTCAGGAACTCTGAGCAAGCAATTCTGTTCACATTTAGAAACAAAAAAATAGAGGGGAAAATTACATTATCCTCAGATTGCTCCTGAAAGAAACAACTCCACTTGTTTCTACCTTCTAGACTCTTCTTACTGCCTCTTCCAAAGTATTCCCTATAGCACTGCAGTTGTCCAGAGGGAACAGGGGGTCTCCAGAGGTGGTACACATGAGAGCTATGAATTCTGAAATGCATGGATCAGCAGACCAGTCACTGCAGAGCTTGGGTTTTCAGAACACTCAGCTTCATAATTCCTCTGCCCCACTGGATGTGTGATTGGAGGTGGGGTCTGAGCAGAGCAGAGTCAAGAGGCAGAATCCCCTCTCTTGCCCTGCTGCCCACACTCCTGCTGATGCAGTCCAGCTTGGGATTTACCTTTGCTATTAATATAAAACTCACTTCAAAAGACAGTAGCAGTTGACAATTTGGCAAGCACTGGATGGCAAATTCAGCTTTGTCAGCAGCACATCAAGCTCCCAGTTAGTCAAACCATGGGAATGTTAACTGGGCCCTTCACAGTGCCTGTGACAGGAGACACCAAACCAGAGCAAAGAGTTACCAGATCCTGTTGGAAGAGCTACTTATTCAAAGCTATTAAAAGAGTTGCTAACACTCCTAAATGTTGTCAGTAGTTCATTATTCCTTCAGCCATCAGGAAGACCTTCCAGCCTCAATGGTTTTCACTGGAGATGGCTGATTCTGTGAACTGCCACTACAGCTCCTACATTTATTCAAGAGGTCTCAGAGGTAATGACACACTCCTTGTCCAAGCTGTGCAGAGAGTAAAGCAGGGCAAAATAATTCCAGAGAACTAAATCTGTTGAGAAAAAAGACACTTCTCCCATTAGAAACCAGCAGAGCAGTACACTTGGCTCAGCCTGGAACAACCAGTTCAGTTGCAGCATGGAGATGATACAACTGAGGCCAGTCCAAACCCCAGGCAAAAAAAAACAGAGGCTGCTCGATTTTGTTACAGGCAAGAAGACAACAACTGTTCTTAAAACACTAATCTGAAGAAATGATTCTGCTTCACTAGCACATTTGGCACAGCCCAGACAACTGCACTGCATCTGTAGGGTGAGGCAGCTCAGCTGGAAGCTCTCTGTGGTGTTTGTAACACCCAGCAAACCCACACAGCACCGCTACAAAGCCAGTCCGTGCTGTCTGCCTCACTGCCTTGCTGTACTGGAACTCTGCCCCAGCCCTGCAAGAGACTCTAGAGCAGCTCTAGAAATATCACAGAATCCTAGAATGGTTTGCCTTGGAAGGGACCTTCAAGATCATCCAGGTCAAAGCCCCTGCCATGGCCAGGGACACTTCCCACTAGCCCAGGTTGCTCAAGGCCTCATCCAATCTGGCCCTGAACACCTCCAGGGAGGGAGCAGCCACATTCCAGCATCTCCCCACCCTCACTCTTAAGAATTTCTTCCTAATCTCCAGTCTAAATTTCCCCACTGCCAGTTGAAAGCCACTGGCCTTCATCCTATGACAATACTTCCCTTGAGAAAACCAAAGCCTCTTCCCCACCTCCTATGAATTAATATTCTCAGCACTCAAGAGCAGACTGACCAGCAGAGACACAAAAAACCTGCTCATCACAGGAAAAAACTCACTAAAAAATTAGAACTGGCCACACTCCCTCAGAAGTTCTACTGAGAGAAGACTCTCAGGCCTGAGCTCCAGGCCATTTCATATTCCCAGTTAACCTCACACTGGTGCTGTAAGTGCTTTCCTCCAGCTGAACCAAGGTGTCATGTATGCAGGAGCCATATGTTCCAAGGATGATGTTCCTGGGGCTAATGAGCTAAGAGAATCCTCTCTCCCAGGATTGCTTCTTCTTGAACAAATGCCTAAGCCTGGGCAGACACTGGGACAGCAGTCTAGGAATGAGATTTTTCAGGCAGAGATTGAGCAGTGGACTTGTTCTAGACCTAGGGACTGAAGCTCTGCAGGTTCCAGCGAACAGCTAACACCCAGCAGGACTGACCCTCCACAGCGCCACTGTGCACCCTGCCATCCAAACCAGCTGGCAGCCACTGCCACGAGACCAGGTGAAAACCAAAATGTGAGTGAGCATCTGTACAGCCATCTGGGGCCCTCCAAAGACAGGTGCTTCTATGCAGCTCTTGAACTTCCCCACAGTTTACTCCCTGATCCATTCCTTAGGGAAAAGACAAAAGGAACTGTAAGCCAAGAGATGCACCTAGCAAGCCAGAGCAACTCTACCTCATGGGTAGGAGGAGGTAGAGTTGCAAATATTCCATAAGGAGGAATGAGGAGGGGGTGTGGAATGATGGAATGGGATAAGAAGCGACACAGAAGCTTTTCCTTAAGATTTCCAAAGGGAGGTGGGAGTTAGATAATGACTCAGCACTGCAACCGAAATATTTCTCCTGGACAGAATAAACTGTACTGAAATGAAGAAGAAAAAGACAAAACCAGCAAAGAAATCTTCTGGCACCTAGGAAAGAAGCTTTCTGGCACCTAGAAAGAAAAGAACACAAACTGAAATGTTTCACTCCAACACAGAGCTTCATTTACCAGTGCTGATCTGACACTGCCGGAAACCCTTCTGGTTTGCTGGTCATAAACAGGTTGGGCTTTAACAAAAAGCAGACACCCTCAAAGAGGAGTAAGTGCTGGTAAGCTGCTGAATGCCTCTCCTGAGTTTCTTTATGGCTTCCAAGGATTTCAAGTCAATTATAAAGGCTTTGTTGTCAAACTACAGCTCCCAGCACACACACATCGAGAGTGCACAAAGAGCTTAAAGAAACAACCCCAAACCTGTCCTGGAGAGGGAGGAGTGTTATCTTTGCCTGCTGGGAGGTCCTGACCCACTTTGCTATTTATTTTGCTTGCTGATGACACTAATGAGACAGAAAGGAAGAAGGCATGTATTATTAGATCCTCACACATCCATTAATGGGATGCATGAAGACCTGAATTCTCCAGCTGAGTCTGGCAGTCAAAAAGGCCTTTTTTTGTCTCCCAATGCTGTCCCAGTCCTTGTAACAAGCTTCTCCTAACCCCCTCACACACTCAGCACTTCCAGACAGCCCCAAAATATTTTTACAGCAGGTACACAGCTGAGGTTTGATGGACAGCAGCAGGAAAAGCAGCATGCCTGCTGCATCCTTCGATGCTGCAAGAAGCTAGATGCCACAGGTCACCTTCACACTGGCAGCTGTAGGGGGTTTTCCACCCTCCCTTAAGTATTTATGCAATACTAGAGATGGTGCACGGTGAGAAAGCAGCTACATCAAGAACATCAGGAAACCCAGAATGGCTCAGCACTTAATAACTACAGCACAGAAGAATTTTTTGGAGTGGCAAGATTAGGTGGCCACTGAATCACAGAATGGTAAGGTTGGAAGGGACCTCAAGGATCATCTAGTTCCAACCCCTTGCCATAGGCAGGGACACCTCCCACTAGCACAGCTCACTCAAGGCCTCCTCCAACCTGGCCTTGAACACCTCCAGGCAGGGAGCAGCCACAACCTCCCTGGGCAACCTGTGCCAGTGTCTCACCACCCTCACTGTAAAGAACTTCCTCCTGACATCCACTTTCAATCTCCCCTCTGCCACTTCAAACCCATTGCCCCTTGTCCTGGCATTGCAAGACCTTGGCAATAGTCCCTCCCCAGCCTTCCTGGAGCCCCCTTCAGATGCTGGAAGGCTATTCTAAGGTCTCCTCGAAGCCTTTTCTTCTCCAGGCTGAAAAGCCCCAACTCTCTCACAGTCTGTCCTCATAGGAGAACTGCTGCAGCCCTCTGATCATCTTCGTGGTCCTCCTCTGGAGAGCCTGAAGACACAGGCAACGTCCTCATCCTTTCATTGCACCTAACTTAGCATCCAAAGACAGTTCAGTATCCTGTGAGCACACAACCCATCTCCATAACAACCAGACACATCTGGTACTTCTCCATTTGTGCAAGCCTTCAGTACATCTCCACTTCCAAGACACCCTTACAGGACTTTTCCTAGTTCATTCCTTGTCAGAAACATGGATGAGCCACCCATCGCTGTTGCCCTCTTCTGAAAAGACAGGAGGAAGTCATGGACAGGAAGATTTCAGTCCCTGCTTCTGAAGAAGACAACTAACACAGAGATCCTGCAGTTTGCCCATAATGAGACACACAGATTTAGGAGCCAGGATAAACTCATTCCCCATCTCTTCCTGTCCCTAACCCTCTTTAAAATAGGAGCATCTAGATCATTAAACCTGCTTTTAAATGGTCCCTTGTTGTCATCCCCCTCCCATACAGCAGAGATGAGCAATCATTGACAGCAGCAATCACAGAACGTTAGGTGTTGGAAGGGACCTCTGCAGATCATCCAGTTCAAGCCCCCTGCCAGAGCAGGGTCACCTGAAGCACATTACACAGGAACACATCCAGGTGGGTTTTCAATGTCTCCAGAGAAGGAGACTCCACAGCCTCCCTGGGAAGCCTGCTCCAGAGCTCCAGCACTCTCACAGGGAAAAAGTTTTCCTTCTGTTCCCGTGGCACCTCCTCTGCTCCAGCTTGCCCCCAGTGCCCTTTGTCCTGTCACTGAACACCCACGGGCAGAGCCTGGCTGTGTCTGGCACATCTTTATCGGCAGCAGTGAGGGCAGCCCTCAGGCTCCTCTGCTGCCAGCTCCTAGCCCCAGCTCCCTCAGACTGGCCTCACAGGAGATGTTCCACTGCCTGCAGAAGCTTTGTGGCTCTGTGCTGGACTCTTTCAAGCAGTTCCCTGAGGTCCTTCTTGACCTGAAGGGCCCAGAGCTGGACATAAAGGCACTGACAAAGAGACACGCCCTGATTTGAGAAGTTGAAATACTAATTCTGCTTCTTAAGTTCTGTTCTTCACTTGTTCAACTCTACAAAACATCTCACTTACAGACAGAATTCTGCACATGGCTCCCCCAAAAAAAATCCCCAAACCTAGAAATCCGTGGTAAGAACCACATCACTCAGCTCCCATAGCTATGGAGCAGTCACACCAAATGACTATCTGCTGTAAGTCAGTATCTGCAAACACACCTGCCCTAACAGTAAATGGATCCCCACAGCTGCAAACATCTACTCATTCCTCACACAGAGGTCAAAAAGGGCAAGAGGAAAAAGCTACATTGGGAAATGCATTTTGCTTTTGAGAAACCGATACAGCTTCTAAGGCATACAGAACAATGCTGGGGCCAGCTACCTGGGTGTAACCCAAGACACCTGCTTCAAGAAGCCTGTCAGCTGCTTCAGTACAGCAAAGAGATGCCACATAAAATCAACTCACCATCTCTGTCTTCATCATGGATATTTAGGTACAAGTATTCCAGCCCTCTTCCTTTCTTGCCGTGTTCTGCTCCCTGTATTTTAGCCATGAGTGTGGTTTTACCCGAACCGTCATCACCTGCCAGCAAGTTTTTACAGGAACAAAAGAACACTTTCAGAATGAATTTTCAACATGCTTTAAAAAGCAATCAGAAGTACCCCTTGTACAGTTTTGGACCATAGTTATGTGTTGCTTTAAGTACTCCAGATAAATCACACAGATCTCTAAGATCATCAAGTCCAACATCTTACACCATGACAATAAGAATGAACCACTTCATCATTCTCTATTAGACACCACGTGTTTGAATACATGCCGTAAATCTAAGAGTATCAACCAAAAGCAAGGTAAATCCATCAGCCTGGAGACAGCACCACCACAGACTCCACGCAACCTCATCCTAACAAACTCGTGTCAGGGTGTCCACATCACCGTTTCAAACAAAAAACACCCAGCTGCTTGCTTATCTTACTTACCAAAAACAAGAATATTCTTGCCCGACGGCAACTTAGATCTCGACCGAGTGGAAACTTCGCTCAGTATGGAGGACCTGGAAGGAGAACACAGCTAGGTCAGGCTGGCAGCGCGGATCTGCGCACTCAGCCCAGGCGCTGCCCATTCGACAGCGCTGATGAGCTCAGCAGGGCTGCACGGGCCAAGCCACTGACACTCCTTCTATTTACACACCCGATACGAGGCTGCCGTGAAACCACCGAGTCGCAGAACTGTTCGAGTCAGAAAAGGCATCGAAGATCATCGAGCCCAAGCCCACCGTGGTCATTAAACCACGTCCCCGGGTGCCGTATCCCCACGCTTCTTGAACGGGTCCGGGGATAGTGACTCCGCCACCTCCCTGGGCAGCCCGCTCCACTCCTGCAGGAACGAATTTTGTTCCTGACACTCAACCTAAACCTCCTCCGGAAAAAAGCCACCTTTTCGAGAGGAGCGTTTCCCATTTCTGTATGCTGTAACGTTTGTTCCTCCTCCCTCACGAGAGGTCCCATTACTGCAAAGCATCACTTTCCGAACGCCACCTAAGGCTTCCCACAATCCATTACTGCCTGTCATACGTAATTTCTTCTGCCATTATGGGTATTTTTAAAAGCGTGACTCGGGACTAAGGGACGGGGAAGGCAACCGCTCGGAGCCTGTCCCGCAGAGCTCCGCATGCCTGCCGCCCCTCGCCTCGGCAGCGATGATGCCTGTGGCCGCGGGGCTCCCCTCACGCATCCCACGAATCCCTTCCGAGCCGGCCCGGGCAGCATTCCTCACCGGCCCCAGCACTGCGGCCGCGGGGTGAGCCGGCCCCCGCCCGCCGCTGCTGCCAGCGGGGCCTGCCACCGCCCCTGCGCGTCCCGGCCGAGCCGGGAGCTCACACCCAGCGCGGGAGGGCCGCAGCGGCTGGCGGGCGCAAGGAGACCTGGCCGCGACAGACACGGGGCGCCCGAGAACGGCCGCTCGCCCCCGCCGCCGGAGTGTCGCAGCGCGGGAGCCGCCCCCCTCAAGAGCCCCGCAGCTCACCAGAGGTTCTGCCCCTCCTCCTCCTCGCTGGGGAGCTCGGAGCCGCCGGGCCCGTCCGGCCCCAGCAGCTTCTTCTCCACCAGCACCGGCGCCNAGCGCCCCCCGCCCTGGGCGGGGCCTCCCGCGCCCAGAGCCGCCGCCAGCGCCCCCTGCTGCCTCCCCGCGGCGGCGCCCAGCCCGTCGCTGTCACTGAGCACCGGGAGCCGGTGTGGTAGGCAGCGGCGCCGAGCGCTCCCGGCGGAGGTCCGGGACGGGCTACAGCTTCTTCACCATCCACGGGGAAAAGCAGTGGTACAAAGTAGTCTGATGGGCTCACTCAGCTTGGTAGGTTGCTGCTGGGATCTCTCATCCGGGCTCCCGGGAGGCAGCAGCCGAGAAGGGTCTGCCCAGCCTGGGGGACGCGGTTGCTGTCAGAGGAGTCACCTATAGCTGACCACCCTCCTCCTCTTTGTGATGTCGGTGAGAATCCCACGCGATAAGCCCTTTCTGCGAGCGGACACCACCGCTACCGATCTTGCTGGCTTTTAGGCCAGAAGAGATTTCAGCCTGCCTGCACCAACTGCGGCCCCCCACTGCTGCAGCCTTCCTGCCACGCTGGCCCTCTTTGCCCACCCTGCTTACCGGTGCTCCGCGGGGACATTTAAACAGCCCATGCTGGGTGACAACAGCACCAAAACATGAAAGCTGTCACTGAAAAAAATCAAATTACTCGAGAAATGGTGGCTCTGCTCCTTTACTGGAATAACACACCCCAGCTGTGAAGAGGAGCCACGTTGTAGCAGTACTCGCATGCTACTCAGTTCAACCCATCTGTATTTTATGAAGGTCCAGGGACGTCACTGACATCAGCCAAGAGCTGCTGCAGCTGAACCACAGTCACATCATACCCACAAGTTCTGACCTTTCCACGAGCTTCCCATTTCCATTGACTGCACCCGTGTCCTCACTGCCTGCAGCAGTGTCCAACCATGTGCTTGGCGGTTTCAGTCACAAGTGTGCTTTCTTACACACAGCACAATAAACCCACCAAAACACACTACTTGCTTTAAACTTTCATTGATTAAGAGGAAACAGATCGACACAACATTAACATGTATCAGCTTCCAAGAGAAAAATATTAACACCATTTGTAAGAAAAGGCTGTGCTATGATACATGAACCATAAGATTCAGATCAAATGTTACAAAATATAACTTTCCTGAACCTTAAAGTTCAAAAAACCCAAACTACTACGAATTTTACTGATGAAAACTTTGATAACTATGGTAACATTGTTTTTGGTGAAACTCTATCAAATAACATGCAATTTAAATTTCAAAGGCATAACAACTCTGTCAGTGAAGGTTATCACTGAAAAAACATTTGTCTCAGCCAGTCTGAACTCTCCAAGGATTGTGTGTCCTGACAATACCTCATGGGTAAAAATGCTGTGGTTCTATGCTCGACAACAAACCCCAAAATGCTCTTGAAAGATGTTCCTGATAAGGTTTTCTTGATCGTCTTTGGGTTTTTCTTGCCTCTGTAAAATGGAGACAAAAAAGAAGATATCAAGGTAAATATAGACACAAAACACTGCAAACCATTCAGAGACTCACAGAATGGTCTGGGTTGGAAAAGACCTTAAAGATCATTCAAGCTCCAACCCTTCTGCCATGGGCAGGGACACTTCCCACTAGCCCAGGTTGCTCAAGGCCTCATCCCAGCTGGCCTTGAACAACTCCACGGAGGGAGTTATCCATAACCTCCCCAGGCAACCTTTTCCAGTGTCGCCCCCACCCTGACCGCATTGTGTCAGTTTTCTAAAATTTAAGAGGAGATCTCAAGGAAAATGTAGGCACAAACTACTGCACTAGTTGAAAAAATATTTCAGTAGAACCCCACTGAACACCCCTAAGTGTACACAGCCCAGCAGAAATGCCTCAGACCCCTTCACAGACAGCACCACTACGTAAAGATGTGTTAAAGCTCGGAAAAACTGCCTGAGAGATCTGTGCAAATACCAACTCCCTCATAAATTCAGAGACTCATTTAGCATCCTTAACTCAAAAGTCTTTTCTTCCTATCCTGTCAGGTTTGAACTAACTCAAATCCACTGGAAAAATGAACTTAGTGTTGTAAAGGAAAGTTTCTTTAATGAACTTGACTATACAAATATTTTGATGGTGAAGAAGAAAAACACACAAGAGTGGTGAAGAAGAAAAACACACAAGAGTGGTGAAGAAGAAAAACACACAAGAGTGGTGAAGAAGAAAAACACACAAGAGTGGTGAAGAAGAAAAACACACAAGAGTGGTGAAGAAGAAAAACACACAAGAGTGGTGAAGAAGAATCATCTGGTTTTCATGAGATCTTTTTCACATTGCTAACACATGAGGATTCTTTACACATTGGAAGCAGCAGCAAACAACAGGCATTAACTCAAGCACCACTAATGGTAGCACTAAAAGCACAAGAAGTGACATTTGTAGCCATTTGTCTCTGATAGCAGCCCAGGTGTTTTTCTCAGTGCCCTGATCTTTAAGCTACACTAATTACAGAACTCATTGTCTGGTAACACTCACACTTTTTGCATACAGGTACCAGGTTATAGTCAGCAGTCCAATAAGTGTTCACCTCCTGTTCACCTCTCTCTGAAGTACCCAGTGTGTTTTTTCTGGCTGGAGCAGAAATATGTTAAAAAACCCAAACCATAAAATGTTATGCATCTTAAAAAAATTAACCAAACCACAAAGCACAGAAAATATTTTATGAGTTTCAGAGAGAACCATCTTTTGAGCCATGCTACTCACACTTGTTATGTGTAGGTACCAAGTTATACTCAGCAGTCCAACTAGTATTTGTACTGTGATCAGCTCTCATTGAAGTACCCAACTGGAGTTTTTCAATTGGAGTGAAAATACCTTAAAAATACCAACCAAACAATAAAATTATATGCATCATAAAAAACAAAGCCAGACCAAGAAAAACCACTGAGCAGGCAAACAAACCAACCCATACCACAGAACAAGTAATGGTTTAGGTACTGTCATTTAAGACAGACCTATCTCTAGAACCATACTGCTGTCTGGTCTTGGAAGACAGGTGGGAGAATTCAGTTTACTTCAGAAAATGTTTCCCTGCTGAAGGTAATAAATTAGTGTAAGGGGCTTCTGAGGTGAAATGAAGTTGTTGGGGTTTTGGAAATTTTATGACACCTCTACAGCTATCAGTCAAAATTTATTTCTATTTTTGAAAATAGGAGACTGAAAATAAATTCCTGATGGATGGGCTGGTTTTAGAACATGAGAATGAAATGACCTTGTTACGATGTCATACAACAAATCATAGAGTGGTTTGGGTTGGAAGGGACCTTAAAGATCATCTCATTCCAACACTACTGCCACAGGCAGAGACACCTTCCACTAGAGCAGATTTACACCTTTCAACTTCACTGCTTCCATGAATACTTAACTTGCAAAAAGAGTCTCATGGAAGCCTGTGATGATGATAGGTCTCTACTGCCAGGAAATACACCAATTACAAGGAATGCATCCATGGAGACATTCAAGGTTAGACTTGACAAGGCTCTCAGCAAGCTGATCTAGTGGAGGGTGTCCCTGTTCACTGCAGGGAGGTTGGACCAGATGACTTGTAGAGGTCTCTCCTCACACAAACCATTCTATGCACAGGAAGCACAGGAAGGACATGGAAGTGTTAGAGCAGGTCCAGAGGAGGGCCACGAGGATGATCAGAGGGCTGGACAGGCCGGGAGAGTTGGGGCTCTGCAGCCTGCAGAAGAGAAGGCTTCCAGGAGACCTGACAGTAGCCTTCCAGGATCTGAAGGGGGCCTACAGGAAGGCTGGGGAGGGAGTATTTACAAGATCTTGCAATGCCAGGACAAGGGGCAATGGGTTTGAAGTGGCAGAGGGGAGACTGAAACTGGATGTTAGGAGGAAGTTGTTTGCAGTGAGGGTGGTGAGACACTGGCACAGGTTGCCCAGGGAGGTTGTGGCTGCTCCCTCCCTGGAGGTGTTCAAGGCCAGGTTGGATGAGGCCTTGAGTGAGCTGTACTAGGAGGAGGTGGCCCTGCCTATGGCAGGGGGTTGTAACTAGATGATCCTTGAGGTCCCTTCCAACCTTACCATGCTATGATTCTATGATCACTGAAACAGAAGTGACCAATTCTGATCTCATTTAGCATAAATGACTGTTAATTAAAATCGAAGGAGTGAGTTTACAAGAGCAGAACAACCAAAATCAGACCAGAAAAAGTTTACAAGTTTACATATGATTTAGAACCATAGTTACAACTACAATAAAACAAATTAAACCTTCATTACTCCCACAAGATGCATCTCCACTGCTGTTACAAGCAGTCAAACTGCGAAGTTTCTTTCTATATCCTTCTTCAGCTTCCAGGAGAACTTTGTGATGGTCACACTTGTATGGACAACTTTGCAACATCTTGGTAAAGGTTCTACTATTGAAGGACTGGCCTCCTGCTGTACAACCTGGGGGAAAGAAAGAGAGAGCAAAACAAGCATAGTATAGAAGTCATCACAAAGTCCAGCATTTTATTGTGCTCACTTTGACCTCCAGTTTTCCAAAAACGTATCTCAAAAGAGGTTACACTTCAAGGTACCCTCCTGAAACTGGAACTGAGTTACAATACTGCACCTCCACTCCAGAAGTACTGAGGCACAGATTCTCTACAGAAGTAAAAATATTAGTGGGATGTAAAGAAAGGGCTCTTGGTTCCTCTGGCACATTTACCCAGGAGCCAGAACACAAAACATGCCTTTGCTCGCTATACTATTAAACTTTCTCTGTCTTTCAGCAGTTCTCTCTATCAACCTGAACACAATCTTAAGTCTAGCCTAGGTGTGGATTTCCTCACAGGATGCCTTCCTGTTGATTTGTGAGGCATTCCTAGGGTAATTTATGGTTTAGCCCTTCTTGGATGTTCTGACAGTTGTCAGCTCAAGGAAACGCACACCATGAGGAAATCAGAAGAGCAGCACTGGTACACACCTGCAATATTCTAGCCTAAGATAAAGCAGTGCTATTCCTCAGGTTAAATCTGGTTTGACAGTGTGGATCCCTGTGCCTAAGTCCTGCTCACAGGGAGGTTACAGACTTTTCTTTTTTTTGTAGGGGTGGGGATAAACCTGAACTCCTCTGCTGTTTGGGTTTGGGGTTTTTTATTATTTTGCTTCAGTTAAGAGACCCAGGTTTGATTACAAGATCTACTTAGAAACCCTGAGTACCACCAGCATTCTTAGAACCTACTTATAGACCACATTCAGAAAGAGGAGGACAGAGTAACTGAGGGTTGCAGTCATGGGTCACTATAAAACTGACTACTTGCTCTTCTTAACAGCAATAAGCTAACAATAACGAAAGGGCTGCAGAATAGTTAGGAGGCTTAGCAGGCTACATGAGTCTTCTTCCTCTTTCCACTCAGAGAGGAAAAAATCCAGTGCTTTTAAGTGTTTTTTCTAAGTAGTGTGGCATCTCTTAAGCTGTTGTATATTCTAAGTGAAAACTCACATGAAGAAAATATAAAAAACCAGAACATGGAAGCTTTATTTCAATGTTTTATTTTAGGGACAGAACAAGGAAAGGAGGTAAGCATTACAGAAGTCTTAGAGAGTCAGCAATGCAGTAAGTGAACATCCAACATTTCTGCATTGTCAGTTCACTTACTGCATTGTTGACTCTCTAAGGCTTCTTTTGTGGACTCATGAAAGGAAGATCTAAGATAATATTTACCTAAACACCTTAAACCTGCCATTTTGTGGGATGCAGATGTAGATGAAGTACTTCCTCCTTCCTTGGCCATCTCTGAGTGGGGTGAATGGACATCTAAATAAGGAAAGGAAAAAACCACTAAGAAAACACAACCTGTCTTCTGCTGTGGCAAACATGACTCAGCACACCTAGATTAAACTGTCTTTTCTATTTACAGATTATTAAAGTTTCATTCACCTAACAAATGGAATTCCTGAAGAGAAATCACATCTACATTTTTGTAAATCTAGAATAAATACATCTAAGTCAGTGCCTTCCAATTACTTCAACTTTAACAAATCGAATTAACCCTGCAAACTTACATTGCTTGACTACACCCTACAAACTTCACTGCTGTTCAGAATCAGATGTTGAAAAATGATCTAGTGGAATAATAATTTTTCTCCATTTAAATAGGTATAACCTACAGGACAGCCTGGTGACCTATAAAAGCTACAAGCCTGGTAAATACTAGTCTAATTAATGAATTATTAGCAAACTAAGTGCGGAGTAAAGATGTAACAGATCCCAATTCTGAAATAAATGTATCAGACTAAGAAGATCAATGCAAACCTGAAAAACATTTGTCTTAAACATGTGTTCAACATGTAGGAGTAGTACATGTTGATGTAGTTATAACATGTAGGAGTAGCTGCAAGCAAAAATGACTCTCATAGATAGGTTCTGTCCCCCAAATCTTACAAACCCTGCATCCTTACACATTCTCTATTGATGGTTCTTGTTGTTCAGTAAGGATTACATCCAGACTGAGCTTAAAACATTTATCTATAACACATTCATTTGAATCATTAAAACAAAAAGACAGCAACAATCTATTTTAGAATAGAAACAGAATAAATCACACACAGAAACACACAACGATAGGGGTTGGAAGTGACCTCGAAAGATCATCCAGTCCAACCCCCCAGGTAGAGCCTTTCCTCAGCAGGGGAGATGTTTACTGCCTGCAGCAGCTCTGTGGCTCTGTGCTCAACTCTTTCAAGCAGCTCCTTGAGGTCCTTCTTGAACCGAGGGGTCCAGAACTGGACACAGTATTGCAGACGCAGCCCTGCTAGGGCAGAACCTCTCTTCCAAAACTATGCAAACAGCTGAAGTGTATCTAACACTATGTACTCTGTCATCTAATGACACACAACAGATGATAAAAAGTCATGACAAAAGTAGACAGAACTAATCAAAATCTCATTAAGAACAGAATTCTAAGAAGGAAGATGTTTAGCTTTACAGACCTGATGTGCATTTCCGTTTCACGCCTCTAGTGTGTCCACTGGGAAGATCAAAATGTGAACAGATCAATCAACCTTCACAACATACATTTACATGTAAATTAGCACACATTCCAAAGGCAAAACAAAACCCACATCAAATATATAAAACTGGAAAAAAATTGCACTCTAATTACCCCAAGTGGTTTGTAGTATCCAGCACTGTGTGTCAGGAAATCAGTTTGCCAGAGCACTGCCATCAGCACCCTTGCAGTGCTGCTCAGTACGGTCGTTCCAGCCTTCGGAATGCTGGATGCTGGTTTCCAGAGTCATTTGCAATTCTGATTCATGTGAAAAATTACTTAAACTTTCAGGGACACTTTGAAACTCTGTAGCCTTCATTGGATGTAGCAATTGCTCTAAAATACAATTACTTTTTTTGCTTTTATTGCGCTGATTAACTTTTACACAACCAACATGCTATGGTGATCACACATTTTTTCTGTATCATAGAATGGTGAAGTGGGAAAAGACCTCAAGGATCATCCAGTTCCAACCCCCTGCCATAGGCAGGGACACCTCCCACTAGTACAGGGCACTCAAGGCCTCATCCAACCTGGCCTTGAACACCTCCAGGGAGGGAGCAGCCACAACCTCCCTGGGCAACCTGTGCCAGTGTCTCACCACCCTCACTGCAAACAACTTCCTCCTAACATTTTCATTCTCCCCTCTGCCACTTCAAACCCATTGCCCTTGTCCTGGCATTGCAAGACCTTGGCAATAGACCTTCCCCAGCTTCCTGTAGCCCATTTCAGATCCTGTAAGGCTACTCTAAGGTCTCCTGGAAGCCTTCTCTTCTCCAGGCTGCAGAACTCTTCTCAGCCTGTCCTCAGAGTAGAACTATATTGCTGACCTGAATGCCACTGGAGCAAAGGAGCCTAATTCTCTGGTTTTAGTAGCTAACTCCTGTTTTCACACAAACACATAGGTCAG
>VWZE01018295.1:193902-205786 GCA_013396675.1 Eubucco bourcierii
ATGGCAGGGGGTTGGAACTGGATGATCTTTGAGGTCCTTTCCAACCTTACCATTCTATGATTCTATGATTCTAGCAATCTAAACTCAGCTGAAGGGATAGCAAGGTCTCAGAATCACAGAATGGTCTGAGTTGGCAGGAGCCCCCAAAGGTCATCTAGTCTGACTGCCTCTGCAGTAAGCATAAAGTCATGGAATGGTTTAGGTTGGAAGGGACCTCAAAGGGAATCCATAGGCAGGATTATTATTCTATGAAAAACAGATAATGGAGAGACAGCACAAGCAGAAGTAGCAAGATGGGATTATAACTGACTCAGAAAAATAACTGCTATTACTCATTACCATTACTCTCTATTATCATTCCTAAGGTAAATAAAGCTGCCTCCTTTACTATGCAATGAGCACTTGACTTTGCAAGATCATTTATAAACATCAGACCACCAATTTCTCGAAAATATTCACTGGCTTCACCTAGAACAGAGGAAAACATCAATTAAACTTTTGCTTTTGTTTCTCTGTAAAACTGAAATTCCAAAGATGTTACAGCTTCTCAAGCCTTGCATCCCTTAGGCAGGTTATTTTACAGTGACAACCAGCTTCTTAACACACATTTGAACAGACAATCGTGCTGCTGCTAAGGAAAAAGGATTCCTACTGTTTTGTTGGCAAATGGAATAAATGGTGATCAAAGCTTCCTTCTGAGATTCAGGACAGTCCATCTGATATTTAAGGCATTCAAGCAGTAAGTTCAGGTCTGTTTTCATATCTATAGGAACAAACCACAAAAGAGCTTGATGTAAATTGTTCTCTCTTATTTACACAAATCTGTTTAGTATTGTTGTCCCAAAACTGGCTTCTTTACCCAATCAACACACCCAGTTTTGGGACAGCACTGTTACAATTCACCCATGAGCAAAAATAAATAGAAAACCCCATGAGCAAAACTGGAGCTACACCACTTCTACTCGTCTACAAACAGTAAACATCATCTAAATCTTTTCTGCCTTATGGGTTGTTCTTTGAGCATGATTTCCTTTGCTAAAGTAACAGCTGCACTTCAAATACCTGTTAGTAAAAGTGATGCACGTGGCTAAACATTAAATTCAGAGTGGCAAGGTGCATTAAGTGTACTGAAGTGAACAGCACAGAACCAGAGTGAAAACGCAGTTGAAACTCTCACAGAGTGAACATGGAATGGAAAGGAGCAAAACTCCCTGTACAATTTTTTGTTTAGCTACTTCACCACTTAGCACAGCAGCTAGAGGCTTGAATCAGGTTGACAGGTTAGTAAGTGGACACAAAGCATTTTCTGGGCACTTACACACAACTCTAGGGAGGTAAATCACTTTGAAAAAAACGTTTCTTCATCTCCTGAGCAGAATAAAAATGCTTATTTGATATTTATTTGTGACAGTAAAATTAGATATTGTATGTTTTAACAACTTGTAAGGGTTAGGGTTTCTTGATGAAGTTAAAATAGAATTAAAAAGTGGGTAAACATTAGCCAAAAAAGGTGAGTTTGTGGTGGCCTAATTTACTGTTTGAAACTTTGCCATTTGATCTACCCTTTAGGAATGCAGTATGGAATACAAACATTTGGCAAGAAGGAAAGAGGACATTTCCCCAACAGCTCAGCACTCCATGACAGCCCTACCAGAGTCTACACACACTTGAGACAGTAAATGATAAATTCTATTGAGTCTCTTACCACACTGTTTTTTCTGCAGCTTTTCATTGTCCATTTTTGTCATATCACTGTTCATGTTCTGCAATGCAAGGAAGAGTGTTTGCTGCTCTGCTTACACTGGCAGTGTTTAGACTATATGAATTACATATTTTTTTTTCAAACCACTCCAATTTTCTGTTTTTTTTACACTGGCACCTGACAGACAGTGTAACCTGCTCTTGCATGGCAAAGCTTTTCTTTGGAAATGCAGTGGTTTAGAACCAGACTGCATTTGCAGCTACTGTGGCATTGTGTTTTCAAAGCAATACAGGTCACTCAAGGCCTCATCCAAGCTGGCCTGGAGCACCTCCAGGGAGGTTGTGGAGCACAGAATCACCCAATGTGATCAAAGATCACATTGGGTGATTCTGTGCTCCACAGCCTCCCTGGGCAACCTGTGCCAGTGTCTCACCACCCTCACTGCAAACAACTTCCTCCTAACATCCACTTTCAGTCTCCCCTCTGCCACTTCAAACCCATTCCCCCTTGTCCTGGCATTGCAAGACCTTGGCAATAGTCCCTCCCCAGCCTTCCTGGAGCCTGCTTTCAGATCCTGGAAGGCCACTCCAAGGTCTACTGAAAGCCTTCTCTTCTCCAGGCTGAAGAGTGCAGGATCAAGTGTGTTTGACCTATGTGCTGGTTTAGGGCCACCAGCTACCCAATTCCAGAGGACAGAAATGATTTTTACTCCTTCTGGGGAGTAAAAATGAAAATGCTGCACATTGATTTAAAGATTAAACAGCCTCCACCATCACCCTGAACAATCTGTTCCTCCATCTCCACAGTACAGAACTTCCTAATGCCTAAGCCATAACTATGTTGCTGTATCTGTACTGATCAAAGCCAAAAACAATGAGGGTGAACTGTTATGGGACACCAAAGTGGGAGCAGCAAAACCTATTGAGGCTGGAGAGTTGAGCAGGGAGAAACTGAGGGAAATCCAACAAGGACAAGGGTAGAGTCTTACATCTGGGAAAGAACAACCTCATGGACCACTGTAGGTTGTGGGTTGACCTGTTGGAGAGCAGCGAAGGGGAAAGGGACATGTGGGTCCTGGTGGACAGAAAGATCCCCATGAGCCAGCAGTGTGCCCTTGTGGACAATGGTATCATGGGCTGAATTAGAAAGGCTGTGGTTAGTAGGTTGAGAGAGGTTTTCCTCCCTCTCTGCTCTGCCCTGCTGAGGTTGCATCTGGAGTACTGTGTCCAGTTCTGGGCCCTTAAATTCAAGAAGAACCTCAGGGAACTGCTTGAACGAGTTGAGCACAGAGCCACAAAGCTGCTGCAGGCAGTGGAACATCTGTGAAGCCAGCCTGAGGGAGCTGGGGCTGGGAGCAGAGGAGCCTAAATTCAAGAAGAACCTCAGGGAACTGCTTGAACGAGTTGAGCACAGAGCCACAAAGCTGCTGCAGGCAGTGGAACATCTGTGAAGCCAGCCTGAGGGAGCTGGGGCTGGGAGCAGAGGAGCCTGAGGGCTGCCCTCAGTGCTGTGCTAAAGACGTGCCGGACACAGCCAGGCTCTGCCCAGGGATGTCCAGTGACAGGACAAAAGGCACTGGGGGCAAGCTGGAGCAGAGGAGGTGCCACGGGAACAGAAGGGAAAACCTTTTCACTGAGAGGATGCCAGAGCCTTGGAACAGGCTGCCCAGAGAGGTTGTGGAGTCTCCCTCTGGAGGCTTTCGAAACCTTCCTGGATGTGTTCCTGTGTGACCTGCTGTAGGTGACCCTGCTCTGGCAGGGGAATTGGACTGGATGATCTCCAGAGTTCTCTTCCAACCCCTAAAATTCTGTGGTGCTGTGGTTTGCTGCAACAGACTTCAACATTGCATGGAAAAGAGGAGATTATCTCTTCAACCTCCATTATGGAAAACAACCCACTGACATTCCTTCAAACGTCAGGAAAAACACCTTAAGAAGGAAGTACATTTGTTTGCTCAGCAGCACTGAAATTAAAGCCCACAGCCTGAATCCAGAGGAGGGCAGGGAGCTCATGTGGGGGCTCATGGCCCCAGGCAGTCAAGGGCCAGGGCTGCCACTTGCTCCCACACAGCCACACTGGGATAGAAAGAGCCACACCGGGGATGGTTTCCCTTCTGAAACCCATACATTGGGAGCTCAGAGTGTTGGTGTGCTACTGAAACCAGAATTCACACCAGCAGCTGAGGACCTAGCCCTTGACTTTCGCTGAACATTGTAGTAGGCTTGGAAGCCTTCCAGCGCTGCTGCTGCATTCATCCCTGCCCTCTTCCCTCGCATATCAGCAAGGTATGGTTTGTAGCTCATTATCACCGCCTGGCTCTGAAGTAGGTATCTTGACAAGTACTCCAGATCATCCCAAATTCCAAAGGGAAAGAACACATGAAAGGTGGTTGCCTGTTTGGGGTTTTTTGTGTTTGTTTGTTTAAAGGACAACAGTCCAAAGATAAGAGAGCAAAAGCCTTCCTCTACCAGCTGTTGGGAGGGGCACACCGAGATGATGGGCAACGGGGCACGGGTTAGCTACCTGCAGATCTGGCAGCGGCATCTGCTCAGCCACAGAAGCAGCCCCGGGCCTGAGCCTGCAGGAGGCTGCTCCGCGGTAGCTTCCCGCGCCCCGCCCGAGGCAGACACAGGGCAGCGGCTCCGGGCCTCAAGCAGCAGGATATGCGGCAGCCGCGGGCCCGGCCACAGGCAGCAGATCGCGGCCCCGCGGTGCCGGTCCCGAAGCGGCAGATCGCGGCCCCGCGGTGCCGGTCCCGAAGTGGCAGATTGAGGCCCCGCGGTGCCGGTCCCGAAGTGGCAGATTGCGGCCCCGCGGTGCCGGTCCCGCGGGGGCAGATCGCGGCCCCGCGGTGCCGAGGGAGCAGGTGGCGACCCCGGGGCGCCCTCAGCCGCGCGCCTTTCCCGCCCCGGCGCTCAGCGCTGCTCAGGAGCCGCCGCCTCAAGGCAGGGAGGCAGCGGCAGGCCCGGCCGGGCTCGGCTCCGGGCCACCTCTCCGGGCCTTCTACCTCTCCGGGCCTTCTCTGAGCGCTGCCGAACCTTGGCCCGGACCTAGGTCCTTCCCATCCAGCTCTGCACTTCAGTGCTTCCCGCCCTTTGCCACTGCCTGGCATTGGCCACGCACAGAGGGCAGGAAAAATACTTCTACTGAGTGAACACAGCTGAAAGAAGGAAATCCCTAAGCAACCAAGCCCTTTTCCTAAGATTACAGAACCACAGAATTGAAGAAGCTCCCCGAGTCCAACATTCACCACACCACCACCGCGGCCACTACACCATGTCCAGGGATGGGGACTTCACCACCTCCCTGGGCAGCCTGTTCCAAACCCTGCAGCAAAGAGATTTTCCCTAACATCCAATCTAAACTGCCCTGGCACAATTTCAGGCTATTTCTTCTCTCACTTTATACTAGGGAGAAGAGACCAACCCTACCTCCCTGCAATCTCCTTTCAGAGAGCTGTAGAGAGCTGCAAGGTCTCCCCTCAGCCTCCTCTTCTCCAGACTGAACAGCAACAGTTCCTTCTGGTGCTCCTCAGTTAAAGACAGTGACTAAATTCCAACAGTATCACAGCTTTCCCTAGCTCCTGTTGGACCCTCACACCATTACGGTTACCTTAGCTTCTTTCAGCCTTTCCCAAGACCTCCTCATCTCCAGCTGCAGAGCAGCTTTCAGAAGAGATTCAGCTCTGCTGCAAACCAGCCCCTTTGTAGATGCACTGCTGGATAGGTGCTGGGGAGAAGGTTGGACTTGACGATTAATGGAATGGGTTGGAGTGGAAACAACCTTAAAGATCAACCTAGTTCCAAACCCAAATGCAACTCATGCTGCCAAAGAACAGCTGCTGGTTTTCTCTCTCAAAGCCAAATTAGAAAATTCTAGATTAAAATAAATAAATAAATAAATCAGGATTTGGTATGATTTTATTTGTCCCCAGGGAAGGGAAAAAAAAAAAAAAGAGAGAGATAAAATTATTACAAATAGAGGAACTTTAATTTGCAGGTAATACAGAAGAGTCCAGCTAGCTGCAGAACACCACAGTATTTACAGGATGCAGCAGTGCCTGGTGGCAACAAATGCAAGATCATTACCCTACAGCTGGAAAGTTGCTGAGGTCTGTGACATTCCATTGTAAATATAGGTGTTATTAAAAATGACAAACTGCCCTGTAATGACTTTGATAACCTCCTGTGCAGCAGCTCCTGGAAAAGAGAACAGAAGGTATTTTAAAAACCAGTTGTTATTTATCTAGAACTCACTACAATTATTATGGAAGTGTTTGATCCAACTCCTAGGAGGAAAAAATGCTTTGGAAAAAGCTGCTACTTCCAAAGTTAGCTTTACGTACACTTTGCTCTAGGTACTTTCTCTCTCCATGTAGAACTGTGTGAGCAGAGAGCCCCATGCAAGGTGTGACCCCTCAAAACTAAACTGAGAAGTTCAATTAAAAAAACCCTGTGTACAGTTAAAGTGAATGAAAGGTTCTCTTCACTCTGATCTTTTTGTGTCCTCTAGCGTGGAATATTCTGTAATCTCTTCAGAACTCCCTTCTCTAAAGCACTGCACTGCCACATTTCAGTTGATCTGAAAAAAAATTCTACATCCACAGGGCATTTCAAATAGAATCATCTTCAGCACCACAGTAAGCCACATTAAAGTTAAATGAAGTATCAGTTCTGAGAATCTGTAAAGACCTACTTAGTTTTGATCATGTCCTCAGGTGGAATTGCACTAAGCAGACAAGGCTGTTTCTTTTCAGCAGGTACTGCAGTGTTTTGTGTTCATTAAAAGGAAGATGTTACATTTAATATTGCTCCCTTACTCCTCTTTTTTTTTTTTTTTTAAACTCAAAGCCCCTTTCATCAACCATTTTATTTCTAAAGAGATGTTTAAGCTACTGAAATTGATCTACTGATGTTATTTGATTGTTTGCTTTTACTGCCTTTAAACTCTCACTGTATCCACTTTTTCTATACACCCTAAGAGGCCACATCTGGAGACTCACAGTCTGCATTTACGGTCTCTGCCCTGGCAACACAAAGTAATGAAGCCAGTGGAGAGTCTGACTCCAGTATGAAATAGAGCAGGTTGGCTGGCTTGTGGGAACTGTGGGAAGGCAGTGACTTTCTTACCTCCCATGAAGGCAGCAATAGAATGTGGCTCAGCAGCTCCATAGCGACAACTGGACAGCAAAAGTGAAAAATTAGTATTTGCACATCAGTTTTACCAGCAAAGTGACACTGAAGATATGAATACTTACAACTCATGAACATAGTCATCTTTCACCACCACAGACAAGCCATGTTCTTGTAAGAGAGCAGTAAGGCATGACTTCAGTTTTCCAATGTCATCTTCTACCTGATAGTTGTAGACACCTGGAAGAGAAGCGTTTTGCTACAGAGCTGCAATGCCACATATCTGAAGCTAATGGGTTCCAGTGACAACTTAAGTATTTTATTTTACTGAAAAGCTTCTAAGGCAATGAATAACTTAATACTAGACTAATAACAGTAATTTGATCTTCTCTTGATGCTACTCATGATAATGACAAATCAATGCAGAGCTGAACTGGTTTCCAACCCATGCAAATCATTTTGGTGGTATCAATTCAGGTAAGTTTAAGCTACTGAATCATAAGCTACTGATTCATAAGCTCTGCTATAAGAACAGGCTATGAGATTCGGGGCTCTGCAGCCTGGAGAAGAGAAGGCTTCCAGGAGACCTGATAGTAGCCTTCCAGGATCTGAAGGGGTCTACAGGAAGGCTGGGGAGGGGCTACTGACAAGGTCTTGCAATGACAGGACAAGGGAGAAAGGGTTTAAATTGGCAGAGGGGAGACTGAAACTGGATGTTAGAAGGAAGTTGTTTGCAGTGAGGGTGGTGAGACACTGGCACAGGTTGGCCAGGGAGGTTGATCTCTGTGAGGTGAGCCCAGGGAGGTGATCTTTGATCACATTGGGTGATTCTGTGCTCCACAACCTCCCTGGAGGTGTTCAAAGCCAGTTTGGATGAGGCCTTGAGTGACCTGTACTAGTGGGAGGTGTCCCTGCCAAAGGCAGGAGGTTGGAATTGGATGATCTTTGAGGTCCCTTCCAACCTTACCATTCTATGATTCTAAGTTCCTAAAGTTCCTGAAGAGAAACAATTCTCAGGAACTTTCACATTCTTATAGCAGTATGAAAACAAAGTCACAATTAATGCTCTAATTGCCATTTACAACTACTATTAAAGTAACTGTTGCACCTTAATGGGGTCAAAAGAACTATACAGTAAGTCTGCTATTAACATACCTGGGTATCTACCGTGCTGCTTATAAAACCTATCTACAGCCCGCAGCATCAAGTACAGCACTACTTCACTGTCTGGGTTATCCATCTGGGAAACTGGAAACAGTAAGAGAACTGGTTAGCTGGTACAAATGACATTGGAAAGGGGAGGGTCTGAATTACTTGAAATCAAGTATTTCCCTTGTCCTTAAAACTTTAAGTTCTGTAGTAAAAGCAGCTCTTCGTGGAGACAACCTGCAACCGAGCATGTTAGTGACAGAGAATTTTGACTCGAGGGCACAGCAAAGCCATGCTGTACAGACTGGTATCAGCTGTTCCCTGAAGGTACATTTCAACTCTGGCAGCTACTGTAACATCAAATGGGATAATCCTTAGCTATGATGTTGTGGACAGAAAGGCCTGCTCCATATTTAACTGTAATTATGGAACAGGTCTTCAATTCCTTGACAGACAGCTCAGTAGTCTTTCTATACACTAACTACCACTTAAATCTCACTGCATAATGCCAACTCATTCCAGAAGCTTTCACTTCAATAATAATTATTCCAAATTGCCTCTACAGACTGAATGTGTACAATTGGAATACAGATTTTGTCCAGAACATTTGAAGGACTTGCATAAGCTTAAACAAACTTTGATTAGAATTATTCCCAGCTTTTTCTTTTTTGAAATGTATGCAGGCTTAAAAAATAAAATGTAATAGTAAGTATTAATATTGATGTACTGAAAAGATACACTGAGAGGGGCTAAGGCAGTTATTCTCAGATCCCAGGTCAGGTGAAGCCACCTTTCCAGCTCTGCCAGAAATAACTGAAGCACAGAAAACAGAAGTTTGAGGAAAACAGTATTTTATTTGTGTGCTATCAAAAATATAAGCTGCAAGAAGGAAAAAACAAACAAACAAACAAACAACCTGAAACATGCATCAATCTGCAAGGTCATTTTTGAATCTTCAAAGCCAAACTGAACTCAACATTCTAAGCTGAAATCCAAATTACAGAAGTGCAGAAACAAACAGAACATGCAACAGAATTCTTTTTGGTCACACAAAAACCCAATCTGAAGTTGAGGATACAACAGAAGAATGTGCCAAAAAGGAGTACTCACTGATTTCATCCTTGTTAAAGGTGTTCAAACCATACTCTTCAGACAGAGACCTACACCGTACTACTCGGAGAAAAGCGGAGTTGCTGCCTAAGCAGAGTGAGCAGAAAGGACAGAATTACCCCCATGAATGCCTCCCCACCTGCTGAAGCTCTGTAAGTCTGCATCTCTCATGTCTTAAGATGCAGACTTAGCAAAACTTAATAATACCACTTAGCATCACTTAACACTTCTCTACTTCTGGTGGCATGCAGTAACAGAAGCTATTAAATGACATTTAGGGGTATGATTATAAATATTACAGTGAAGTATTCTGTGCTTAGTTTCTTCTAGAATCTAAAAGGATCTTGTGAGGAGTGGCTGAGGGAACTGGGGTTGTGTAGCCTGGTGAAGAGGCGGCTGAGGGAGACCTCATTGCTCTCTCCAACTCCCTAAAAGGAGGTTGCAGTGAGGTAGGGTTGGTTTCTTCTCCCTACTATCAGGTGATAGAATAAGAGGAAGTGGCCTGAAATTGTGCCAGGGGAGACTTAGGTTGGGTGTTACAAAAAAGTCTTTGCTGCAAGAGTGGTCAGGGATTGGAACAGGCTGCC
Source organism: Eubucco bourcierii (assembly GCA_013396675.1). Classification (NCBI taxonomy): domain Eukaryota; kingdom Metazoa; phylum Chordata; class Aves; order Piciformes; family Ramphastidae; genus Eubucco; species Eubucco bourcierii. The sequence continues at coordinate 203,583 of VWZE01018295.1, forward strand.
CAGGCAGGTGGAAGTCACCATCCCTGGAAGTGTTCAAGAAACCTGTGGGCACGGCACTTTGGGGCATGGTTTAACAGCCACGGTGGTCTTAGGTTGATGGTTGGACAGGATACCTGAGGGCTTTTCCAACCCAAACAATTCAGTGATTCTCTGCCACACTAATGTCACAGCTCATGGCCACAGCAATTCAGGAATCACAGCCATCGACTTCCCGTGGCCCTCTCCTCTGCTGCAACATGGGCACTTTTCACCTGCTGCTGCCCCACAGAGCCTTCACCCATACTCTAGCAGTACAGCTACAGGTAAGAAAAGGTCCTCCTCCAGCATCACTGCTATGAAACAACCCAAAGTGCAGCTTCTGCCTAGTGCTCAAAACTGAGGGACTGTGAAGTTCTCAAAAGCTCCCAGCACAGGGTGTCTGGACACAGGGCCCTCATGTTCCTGGCTAGGTGCTTGCAGTAAACTTTTCCAGCTGCAGGGAGACTTTGGCAAGCTGTTGTAAGGAGATGTGTACACATCCAGAACAGACATACCCTCAAATGCCATCGACAGTACTGCTCACTGCTCAGTTTTACCTTCTCAGGCTACCAGAAGTTTACAGAGCCTGCAGTCTCAAGTCAGTGTCACAGAATGTGCAAGAGTGATTAAGTGCTAATCACAGAAAGCAGAGGACATCAGCTACCTGTTGCTTGGATTGAGGAAACAGATCTTTTAAAAGCCACCCTTTACAGACTCATCACTGAGAGATGCTGAACATCTGTCACTTCCATTGAAGATGAGGGATGAAAATGCTAAGCACTCATTTGCAACACTCTCAGACTGAGCTGCTGAGCTACATTCTCATGCAAGAGGTTTTCATTATTTGGTCATCTGCATAAACACAGCAATAAAATCCAGGCATACTCACAAAGCAATTTTAATTCTCTCTCTGAAATAGATTCAGGTGCCTAAAAGAGAGAATATACTCATTCATGTAACTCCAGAGAATTTATGCTTTCATTAAGATGTTTTTGTTAAAAAGTCTTCAGCTGTAACTAACACATCCCTGTGTGCCTTTTGCTAGGAGCCAAGCAAAGCCAGATCAACCAGACCACGGACAGTACATTTCATTAGACTTACTTAAGCCTTTTGAAGAGTATGAGGTAAGTCTCTTTTCATTATCTGTCTCCTGTGGTCTACTTCTGTACAGAACACCAGGGTAAAAATATTTCCCTCCTGTCAGAATGGCCAAACAGCTGCAGTTACCTTGCCCAGGGACTGTAGCAGTCTGGCAGCATGGTTCCTCACAGCAGCAATATCCTTCTTCGCTTTCTCACGGTATCTGAGCACAAGAAACAAGCCTTAATAACCACAGCACAAAGCCATCAACTCCACGGTGGAAACCATTTCTTTTTGGTTTAAAGACAAATCAGAAGCCAAATGAATACCCTGAATACCTCCATGTGTGGCTCTTGGGCACAGCTGAGCTGTTGACTAAGCATGTGGCTCGGAAACCCATCACAATTAGAGTAAACGTTACTGCAAAGGCTCAGAGGAACAACACGAAGCAGTTTCAGAGCAACAGCTACAAGTGGTTCATTCAGCTCTTTGTATTCCACTCATTTCTGTGTTTTAATATTGGCAGCCATGGCACATCAGTTTGTCAAGACCCACAACACCACAGACACCTCAGGGACATGGTGTTTACGATAAAGCTTCCTTTCAGAGCTCGTTTTTGGGAACTGCTTTTATCTGTGAATGAAACCCCTCTAACACTTCCTGGCTCCGAGAATAATGGTAGCTAAATAGTGATACAAGTCCTGGGCTTTACTGTGACTACAGAGTAACTTCCACAGAGCAACCAATTCTTTCAGATCTGTAACAGCTCTGTAGTTTTATATCCATCTTTTTAGTGCTCTTTGTTGCAGTTCTGAGGGATGCACCTCTAAAATGACAGGTTTTACTGTGATTGCTCAACACTAGTAAGGCCCTTTTTCTATCAGAGGTTGTGCTTCAGAATCTATGGAGAAACAAAACCTAATAGAAACTGCATTTCCCTATTTGAACAATTTGACAGTGCCGCTGCACAGGCAGTAAATTGAACAGTCTTCTGCCAAGATGCTGCTCCACAGCAGTTCTGGAGCCCCCAGCACAGGAAGGTCCAGAGGAGGCCATCAAGATGCTGAGAGGGCTGCAGCAGCTCTGCTGTGAGGACAGGCTGAGAG
>VWZE01018295.1:205967-216130 GCA_013396675.1 Eubucco bourcierii
AGGTGTCCCTGCCCATGGCAGAGGGTGGAACTGGATGATCCTTGAGGTCCCTTCCAACCTTAGCATTCTATGACTCTATGATGACAGAATTATGGAACATTAGGTTTCATCTGAAAGACTAAAAGGAAAGGAGGAAGAAGCAATCAATCACACAGGTGGTAATGCTGTAGCAAAGTCTTTTTGGTCCAAAATGTGGTGTCCAGGATGCACAGGAATAGCAAGTTCAAGCTGCCTAACACCCTGGTCCACGTGATGCCACTTAGAATTCGCAGCTGATGTTCATTCACACTTCCTTATCCACCAAGTAAGCCCTTCAAAGGGCATCAGTTAATTAGAATGAAATATTTAGAATTAAACAGCTAGGAATGTAGAATTTCTGTAACCAGGTTGACATACAAAGGCTGCGGCCTAAGCAAAACTCTGCTTTGGACAGCAGCAGCTGGGCTGTGGGACCTACTGTCTACAGTAGATCTCTAGATCTGAAACTAAGAAAAGGGATCACTTCCTGCCTTAGGGAACTGGGCTGCCCTGAAGGCTACAGCCCTGGCTCCAAACAGAAGACAGCATCTGCAGGGTGAGCAGACAGCCCCAGGCTGCCAAGCTTCCCAGCCCTCCCCTCACCCTGCTGCCGCAGACACACTGTTTTGTAATGCAGGAATCGATGCAACTGCAGAGGTCTGAAGCCATCACCAATTACTGCCACCAGTAACTATTAAACCCCAAAATGGCACACTTACACATTTTGCAATTTGATGAATTTACTGGAGTCTGCTATCATATCAGGAATGGTGCCCCGGACAGGCAAGCTTCCTTGCCCCTCATTTGCCACAAATTCCTTCACAGCTCGAGCCAAAATCCAGAAGGAGGGTGACTGAAAATGCACAAGAGTCATGCAGACAAACCTTAGCTCTGATGCTTCTTCTACACTTCAATGTTAGCATTGATTAGACATTACCTGCTCTGTGAGGTTCATGCAGCAATCATCATTAAAAATTTCTTCAATGCATCTTGGAATCTATGAAAAAAACAAACCAAGAAAATCAGGTTTGTATTTAGCTGACTTTTGATTTCTTGAATTACCTCCTTACACAGGTAAGCAAATTCTCCAGAGACCTCAGTTTCATACCAACAGTTTTTTGAATCTCAGAGTCTCTTTAGCGTGGAGCAGAGGAGCCCGAGGGCTGCCCTCAGTGCTGCTGACAACGCTGTGCAGGGCAGTGTCAGGAGGACGCAGCCAGGCTCTGCTCAGGGGTGGCCAAGGGCAGCACAAGGGGTAGTAGATGCCAGTTGGAGCAGAGGAGGTGCCACGGGAACAGAAGGGAAAACTTTTTCCCTGTGAGAGTGCTGGAGCCCTGGAGCAGGCTGCCCAGAGAGGCTGTGGAGTCTCCTTCTCTGGAGACATTCAAAACCTGCCTGGATGTGTTCCTGTGTGCCCTGCCCTTGGCGACCCTGCCCTAGCAGGAGGGTTGGACTGGATGATCTGCAGAGGTCCCTTCCAACCCCTGACATTCTGTGACTGTGTGAAATGTTCATTTTACCTCTGTGATATTTAATGCTGTGTTCACATTCTTTATAGCTTCTTCAAAGTTCTCCTCATCTTCTGGGGTCCCATTTTCATTCTTTAAGATACCTTATTGAAGAAAAAAGCACAACACAATCAAAACAAACACACATAGCCCCCCAGATTACAGATCTTGTAGGCCTTGCTAACAAAGCAGACTGCTGCTGGATGGATTCATGGCATGGTAAAAGTGAGCTGGCAGTAAGGTGTACTGACAAATGGAACTGTGTTCTGCACACGATGGCCTTTCCTTTCATGTTGAACAGAATGCCAGCTCATTTCTGTGAGAAAGAGTTAAGCTGCCCAGGGAGGTTGTGGATGTCCCCTCTCTGAGGTGTTCAAGGACAGGCTGGATGAGGCCTTCAGCAACCTGGGTTAGTGAGAGGTGACCCTGCCCATGGCAGAGGGTTGGAACAGCTGAGCTTCAAGATCCTCTCTAACTCAAATCATTCTATGACTTTGTGATAGTCACTAAATGAACATAGATGGTGGTGAAAAGGCAGTTTGATTCTCCTTCCCATCTGCAGCCATGTTCTGCTGGGTCATTCTGTCAAAACATTTATGCATTCACTCAGGAAGGCAGGCCAAAAAATCACAATCCACTAAAAGACAGATGTAACCAAAAGTATTTATAATTGCTACAGCCCAGATGAGTTCCCTCAGCCAGCCCAGGGATGAGGATGACAGAACCAGGCAGCAATCTGCACAGAGGCAATTTCACCTGAGGACAAATTAATAAAAGCTCCAGCACTGAAGAGAAAGTTTTAGCACCTGTAAAAAGTATTAGATTGACATAGCAGCTGCACAATCCTTCTCTCTCCTCAGATACTCAGAGTTGCAGGGACTACCAGCAGTTTCCTGGGTCAACTGACCAACCAAATACTTGCAGTTAACAACAATTTCAGTGTCAAAAGCCATTTGCCACGGCAACCAGCAACAATTTCTACAAGGTTTCTCTTAAGGCCTCTTCTCCCACCCAAATCAAAACATGATCTTAAACAGCACACCAGGGAACACTGCCAAGCTGCATTTATAAGCAGATCTGGTATGCAAAGATACACCTACACAAAGCAAGCATTTAGCAGAAAAATGACAGTGTATATGGCAGCAGATTCTCACAAATCAGCCCTGAGAGAACTCCTGCCTCTGTATGTGTGCAGTGTGACATACATTACCTTGCCGAATCAGCTGCCTGAAGGCTTCTTTTTCTTTGTAACTCTTAGGCAGTTGATCACTTTTCTGAATTTAAAAACACAAAAACATTTTGTCTTTAAAACATCTACCACTGACCTCACTGTGTTCAGAGTGCTGAGCCCTAGCTTGCCACTGTTCACATTCCTTCGCTTGGGTTTCAGTTTGTTTGCTTTAGGTTTTTTGGTTAACAATTCCATCTTGGGTTATTTAATACACACTGCTAAAATAATCTAGTTTAGAAAAGTAATAATAATAGCCCAGCAATAACTTAGCCAGTTTTGCAATGTACCTCATTGAGCCATTTTGTTAGGTATTTGGCTACAATCACAATCCATGGAGTGTGGCTATGGTCCTGCAATGGAAGAACACAGAAATCTCTGTCAAGTTGAGAAAAGATAAAAATAGGAGACAAATGAAAAACTTCTCTTAAATGCAAGCTTCTAACCTCCCTTCCAGCATTGAAAAAACATAATTTTAATTCAGAAATAACATTCTCTAACTAGTACAAAACAGAACATTAAGTTCTTATTGCTTGATTTAGAAGAAGGGTGGCTGAGCCAAGCTCTCCAGTGCTCTTCTGGAGTGGAACTTACAGCAGGCACAAACACCCAGCCTGCAAAGCTCTAGAGCAGCAGGTAATCATAAAAATAAGAGAGGGGTGAGGAGGAAATCAAGCTTACAAAAGATCAAGCTGTCCAAGAATATTCCTTACTTCCCAAGACCCTCCCACCTGCCTAAGATTTAAATACAGACTGCACCATTTGGAACGGAGGCCCAGAATAGTCCCTCGTGACTGACTCTAGAGTGCCTCTGCTCAGATGAGTCTCAGCACCAAAAAAGTCATCTGCCAAGAGCCATTTTCACACAATCCCTGTTCTGTGTCTGTGTCTGTCTCAGGGCATCCAGCACAAACCACATACCAACCTTCTTGTCCATATGATCCAAGTCGTAAGACTGAATATGCTCCCTCAGCTCTGGAAAGGGTTTGTCCAGCCTCAGATCTTCTAATGTATTGTCAGGATGAGATTCAACCACTGTGAAAATAATTCCACAAGGTCTTCAAAACACAGTTGTACATCAAAGGCAGGGCAGCACCTCTCACCAACTGCTTGCTTCTCCAAAGAAGGACTTTGTGTAAGCTGACTTGAATGTCAGGATAATCTCCAATTTTACTGTTTGCTGCAGACCATAATTTCTACACATTGACAGAATTGTAGGGGTCGGAAGTCACCTCTGGAGATCATGGAATCCAACCCCTCTGCCAGAGCAGGATCACAGGAACACATCCAGGTGGGCTCTGGAAGTCTACAGAGATGGAGACTGTACCACCTCTCTGGGCAGCCTGCTCCAAAAGCATTCCTCAAAGAATGCTCCTGGTGATGAAGTGCAAAATACCTGAGACCCAACAAAACCACTGAAAGAGTGGTTAAAGGTTGGAACAGGCTGCTCAGGGAAGCCATGGAATCACCATCCCTGGAAGTGTTCAACAAACGTGCAGATGTAGTGCCTAGCAACACGGTTTGGTGGTGAACAGGGCACTGCTGGCTTAATGGTTGGACTCCAAATCTTGAAGGTCTTTCCTAACCTTTACAGTTCTACTGAAAGAATGGAATGTTACAGAGTCACCTTAGCATTAAACAGAAGAGAGAGGGGAGCAGGGAGGAGGGGAGCAGGGAGGAGGGGAGCAGGGAGAAGTCTGTATTTCAGAACCCCCTCTAACCTGTATGTTCTTTAACAACCACTCTCATGTACCCAACCAGTCCATAGGTCCTGCAGACCAGCAGAGGAATGTTGGAATTCCAGAGCAGCTCAGCCAGGCGCAGCAATGTACTGTAAGGAAACATTTTATTCTTTCTCAGCTGTACAAGATGAGAGTGGTTAAGCTTCACTCTTGTGCAAGTCACTTGTGAAAGAAGTGTCCACAAGTAAGAGAGTTTGCACAAGGGAATGTTCTGGTATTGTCATGACACTAAGCACATAAATGGACTCATTTTCTATGTGAGTTTACACTAGGTTAGGAAAGTATTTACCAGTTAGCTCACTAAGATTTAGCCCTGTCCACCCAAATGCTCCAAAGTCAATTAAACAACAAACTTAAATGAGTTGTGAAAGGACACAGCTGCATGCAAATAGTCTCTCAAAAAGGAGACTAAAAAAAAAAAAATGAAATAGGTTGCTTCTGGTCTTGACAAGGTTTATGCAGGCAATGTAATTATACATGTGGGTAAAATGCAAAGAACTAGACAAAGGATAAAATGCACTTACAAAAATCTGAAAGTATCAGAGACCTTTTTATGTGTTAAAGGTTGCTATTTGTTACAGCAACCTTGGACCAGAAACAAGTGTCAGCACAGAAAGCACCTGACACAGACAAATATATCTGGGAGTCAGACATGAGTCTGAGAGACTGGAAATGATGCACCGGCATAAAGAGAGTCCATGGGAAAATGCTGTCACTCCTGCCTTCCCTCACTGACAGAGTCCTGTGCACACACTTCCCTGCAGCTGAAACCTGCTCTTACAACTGAGCACAAACAACTTGAGAAGATTCTTTACCTTTCTGGTAGCTGCGTTGCAACCACCAAGTTAAAGCGAGTGAAAAAGGAAGGGTCGTTGTCTAGAAGTTGTTCTGGACTCTACAAACAGTAAAGGGAAAAAAATGAAATCAAAATGGCAGGAAATGCTGAAAATGTCTGAATGCACAGCAAGCCTGCTCAGCACCCTGTGTGAAGTGTTAAGTGAAAGCCACAAAATGCTCATGATGAAGTTCAAAAATAACGTTAAAAATACATCCAGTGACGTTCTGCAAATAAGTTCTCCCTCAAGTGCAGTTTTCTCATGAAGCAACTTAAACTGCAACATCTCCAAGACATCCCTGAGCTATCACTTCACACTTTCACCACACTGATTAGCAAGCAGCAGCACAACTGATCAAGGAATACAAACCTCTTCAACAAAGTTTCCAGAAACGTCGCTGTTCAGTTCTTGCAAGAGCTCAGTGGCACTCTGGGCACGGTTCTGTCTCAAAACAAAGCAATGCTCAGCTTCATAAGATGTGAGCTGGGAAGGGGATCAGTACAGGATGTGCTGAACAAAGGGAAAAGCTGGGGGGAGACAGCAAGGGTTGGGAGGAAGACCAAAACGGAGGAGAGAAAAGAGGACTTCACCATAAACCAGTTTCTCATTCCAAGCCTTGTTTGCCTGAAGACAGTATCAACCCCTTCAGAGCAGACACTCGTGCCAGACCACTTTTAGCAATGTAATGTAAAAACCAAGGATTACATCACAGCTGTTGGGTCATTCCAGTATCTGAAGGGGGCCTACAGGAAGGCTGGGGAAGGATTATTTACAAGGTCCTGCAATGACAGGACAAGGGGCAATGGGCTTAAACTGGCAGAGGGGAGATTTAGACTGGATGTTAGGAGGAAGTTCTTTACAGTGAGGGTGGTGAGGCACTGGAACAGGTTGCCCAGGGAGGTTGTGGCTGCTCCCTCCCTGGATGTGTTCAAGGCCAGATTGGATGAGGCCTTGAGTGAGCTGTGCTAATGGGAGGTGTCCCTGCCTATGGCAGGGGGTTGGAACTAGATGATCCTTGAGGTCCCTTCCAACCTTACCATTCTATGATTCTATGATTCTACGATTTCCAGGAGTAACCTTTGCAGTTTGTACTCAGAACCTACTCATCCTGTGATTCTTTTCCCCCCACATCCACCTCTCTCTTAGCTTTACTCCTTCAACCACAGTTCTCTTCCACCTTCTCCTTCCAAAGACTTCCTTAGCCATATCCTATTCATTTTTCCCACTCTTCTCAGTTATGAGCAACTGAAAAGGTAAACTTGGGAGTTTTGTCACAGATCAACAGATTTTAACCTGTGACTACAGACTTTTAGTATTACTCATCATACTACAATTGAGTATTGCCTCAATGTTTCCATGAGTCCAGGCCTGCAGTGAAAACCACACCATGTTTTCAACACACCAAAGGCACCACCTCTGTTCTCTCCTTACCTGACCAATGTGGCTTTTTTGTAGAAAGAAGCTGAAAAGGAAATCAGAAAGAGAGTTAGAGGTGAAGCATTCTTCTGCAGAAAACCAGCACTAAAGCACGTGCAGGTGTTGCTCACTCTCACAGAATCAACTCAAAGTTAGGAGTTGGAAGGAGCCTCCAAAGATCATCGAGTCCAACCCTCTGCCAGAGCAGGTCACACAAGAACACATCCAGATGGGTCTGTGACTGTGTCCAGAGAAGACTCCACAGCCTCTTTGGGCGGCCTGCTCCAGGGCTCCAGCACCCTCTCAGTGAAAAGGTTTTCGCTTCTGCACCACCTCTGCTCCAGCTTGCCCCCAGTGCCCCTTGTCCTGCCCCTGGCCATCCCTGAGCAGTTCCTGGCTGCATCCTCCCCACACTGCCCTGCACATCTTTATCAGGAGCAATGAGGGCAGCCCTCAAGCTCCTCTGCTCCCAGCTCCAAGCCCCAGCTCCCTCAGCCTGGCCTCACAGATGTTCCACTGCCTTCAGAGTCTGGACTCTTTGAAGCAGATCCCTGAGGTCCTTGTTTAACTGAGGGGCCCAGAACTAGGCAAATATTCCACATGTGGCCTCAGAAGAGCAGAGTACTGGGGGAGGAGAACCCCTCTCAACCCCTCACAAGAGCCTTTCTAGCCCAGGCCAGGATACCCTTGGCCTTCTTGGCCACAAGAGCACATTGCTGGCTCATGGGCATCCTTCTGCCCACCAGGACACCCAGGCCCCTTTCACATTCATTGCTCTCCAACAGGTCAGCCCCAACCTATCCTGATACAACAACAAACTAAACTCCTTCTTAAACCTGCTACTCTTCTCCTCACCACTCTTGTACTTCCCTCCTCATCAGTTTCTTAAGGAAACTTTCCAATGCTTGGCCACAAATCTGAAAAATAAGACATGACAACTCCTCTAGAAGCCAGGATCACACTGCAGATTCTCTTTCACTTGGCTAATTAGAGCCATTAGTACTTGTTTCTTCATGTAATGGAATAGCCTTCCCCTTCAAGTAACCCCTGTAAGAAGACAGGTATTTGTAGGTGTCTATCACAAGAGAATATGATCTAGAATTAGTAAACTTTTTTTTAACAGGATGTGCACTGAAGTACTGCATCCAGTGCTGGAGGCCCTGGGACAAGAGCGATGTGGAGATGCTGGAGTGTGTCCAGAGAAAGGCCACGAGGATGCTCAGAGGGCTGGAGCTGCTCTGCTGTGAGGACAGACTGAAAGAGTTGGGGCTGTGCAGTCTGGAGAAGAGAAGGCTCCCAGGTGACCTTCTTGTGGCCTTCCAGCATCTGAAGTGGGCTACAAAAAAGCTGGGGAGAGACTGTTTAGGCTCTCAGGTAGTGACAGGACTGGGGAGAATGGAGCAAAGCTGGAGGTGGGGAGAGTCAGCCTGGACGTGAGGAGGAAATTCTTCAGCATGAGAGCTATGATAGGCTGGAAGGGGTTGCCCAGGGAGGCTGTTGAGGCCCCATCCCTGGAGATGTTTAAGGCCAGGCTGGATGAGGCTCTGGACAGCCTGATCTAGGGTAGGGCGTCCCTGCCCATGGCAGGGGTGTTGGAACTTGATGATCCTTGTGGTCCCTTCCAACCCTGACTGATTCTATGATTCTATGTAAAGAATTTCTTATCCTTTGCCCTGCTGCACACAGCCTCTCAAACTCTGAAAGCTACCAAAGTGCCATCAGTCACAGTTTCACCATGATAAACTCATGGGAAGTTACTTTCCTCACCAAAAGGAGTGAAAACATATTTAACCATGCTGAAACACAACTTTCACTATCACCACTCAAGATTACAGCAAACTACTTTAAAATGTTTTCACACTGAGTGGAAGCAAGCAGACCTGTAAGACAAACCCAGCAAGCAGTGAGCCAGTGTAACGTCAGAGGCTAATGTCCCTGTGACCATGCATGATGCATTAACATCCCAAACCACCAAAGATTTGCAGAAACAGAGGCTTTAAAGAATTTTATAGGCCTTGTGAACAAGCACTGCCCATGGGCAGCCATAGGAGCTGTGACAGGATGAGGGACAACGGTTTTGAGTTGGAAGAGGGGAAATTTAAACTGGAGATGGGGAAGAAATAGGCTGCCCATGGAGGTTGTGGAGACGTTCAAGGCCAGGCTGGATGAGGCTTTGAGCAACCTGGGCTAATGAGAGGTGTCTCTGTCCATGGCAGGGGGTTGGAACCCAACTCAAGCCATTCTATGATGAGACGAAACTACTCTATCAGTGCTCACTTTGTGTCAGATACAAGGAAACAAGTAAAACCTACTTATTGCCAACATCTTCTCCAGAGACCCGATTCCCATCGACGATTGTAAATGAACCAATACCTTGGAGGAGGGGAAAAAAAAAAGACTGTGACTACCCAGGCACTCTGAACGGATCCTGTGCACTGCAAAGACAGCAGGGAAGAGAGCTCCACTCACCTGGCAGCACCAAGTTTTTCAGTATTTCAGTCCCCGTGGCTGTTGCATTTATCACGCAAACATGGGCAGATTCTAAAGCTTCTTGCCCATGGTCACCCCACAACCTGTGTTGGGATGGACACCAAAACATCATGAAATCATTTTTATTGTAAAGCCAAGAAAGGAAAACAATTCATCACGGATGGAGGTTCGGATGCTCCTTCCCATTCACTGCCAAGAGAGGGCTAAGCAGCACCAACCAGAGGAAGCTTTCCTTAAGAAAATGACTGTGACAAACTTGAAGGCTCCTAAAGAGCAACATAGTTTTACTGGGATCCCATTTTCTCCATCTTCAGACTGTATGACCACATACACCTTTTTCCTGTTGCAACGTATTTCAGTGCCTGGCAGCCAGTATGGGCCAAAGCACTCCTTACAAGACTTCGTGCCAAAGCTGGATGCTCTCTTCTCTGTACGTTGTATTATAAACAAGGCATGACTGTATTTTACAGTTGATACGGAACTTGGTTTTACGTTTTATATTGATAACGGAAGGCACTGCAATGTACAAACGGAAGGCGAGCTGCCTCGATGAGCCTGGGATTTAACACACCTCGGCAACAACATTCGGGCTGCAGTCGGGGCTCGACCGCGCCGGGTCACGAATGTCACCCGTTTCAGGGGGCAGAAATTCGACTCTTGGGCTGCAGACAACGAAGTCAGAGCCCCAGCAAAGCACGGCAGCCGCTAAGGCTTTCGAACGCATGAGCCATGTGAAGCTGAGCCCGCAGCCGTAGCCCGAGGCAGCAGGCTCCAGCGCCCCTCACAGAGCTCTGCGCTTCTCCGCCTTTGTAGCCTTCCCCCCGTGGCGGCACAGGCCCGCAGACCTCCGGCGGAGCCGTTCCTCGGCAGCTCGCCCGGCTACGACCCAGACTCCCGCAGGACAGGGCCTCTGCCTCTGCCTCTG
>VWZE01018295.1:216272-233784 GCA_013396675.1 Eubucco bourcierii
GGCCGCACCGTGCAGCATCCGCCCGCGGCAGCCCAGGAGGCCGGCGGCTGCACGGGCATCCGGAGCCGCCGAGCGCGGTCTGCCGACACAGCCCCCCCCGCCGCGCTACCTGAGCTGCCGGTCGTATCTCTGCTCCTTCAAGCTGGCCCTGCCCGGCTGCGCCATTGCCGCACGCTCCCTGCCGCGGGCGCTGCGCATGCGCGGGGCCGCCGCGCCGCTAGGGGGCGCTGAGGGACAGGGCGGGGCTGGCAGTGGAGTCGCCGTGCCTGAAGGTGTTCAGGAGAGCTGTGGCCGCGCCGCCGGGGGCCGTGGTTTGATGGTCCTGGTGGGCTTAGCTTGGCGGTTGGACCACCTCATCTTGTAGGTCTCCTCAAGTCTTTGTGATTCTATAATTCTTTTGTGAGTCGTAGGACCGTGGCTGCTGCTTACCAGCCCTGTTCTGCAGACCCCTCACCAGCTTTGTTACCCTGCTCTGGACGCTCTCCAGCCCCTCAGTGTCTGTCTCGGAGCGAGTGGCCCAAAACTGAACCCAGCATTCAAGGTGCAACTAAGCAATAGCCCAGCGGAGGGGGCACCATCACTCCCCTATTCCAGCTGGCCACGACTCTGATCCAGGCCAGGATGCTGTTGGCCTTCTTGGCCAGCTGAGCACACTGCTGGCTAATCTTTACCTGGCTGGCAAGCAGCNTGAGTCGTAGGACCGTGGCTGCTGCTTACCAGCCCTGTTCTGCAGACCCCTCACCAGCTTTGTTACCCTGCTCTGGACGCTCTCCAGCCCCTCAGTGTCTGTCTCGGAGCGAGTGGCCCAAAACTGAACCCAGCATTCAAGGTGCAACTAAGCAATAGCCCAGCGGAGGGGGCACCATCACTCCCCTATTCCAGCTGGCCACGACTCTGATCCAGGCCAGGATGCTGTTGGCCTTCTTGGCCAGCTGAGCACACTGCTGGCTAATCTTTACCTGGCTGGCAAGCAGCACCTGCAGGTCCTTTTCTCCTGGGCCAATTTCCAGCCACTCTGCCCCAAGCCTATAACATTGCATGGGGTTGTTGTGACCCAAGGCCATCGCTTTGGTCCTGCATAATAGATGAAAGCATTTGTGTTGAGAGAGAGCTGGGGACATGAGAAGAACTGCTGTCAGCATCCCAAGGAATCCCAAGGAGTTGGCAATTGGAAAACAGAAGGAAATGCTTGTGCTGACAAGGCAGACCTTGTTATATTTGGGAACAGTGGCACTGAGAGGAGTCACAAACGCAAAAGCACAGGACGGTTTCCTTCAGGGACATGCTTCTAAACATATCATGCCATTCCCAGAACTTATGTTCAGAAAGGAGACTTCATCTCTCAAGCCACTTTCTGCTATGAGGTTCTGAAGCATTTTGCAGCACTCTGAGTCAAGCCCTGCAGACACCTGCACTCAGAAAAGTCAGATTGGCTACGCTGTGCAGAAACGGTGCATGTTAGTATAGTTTATTTAGAATTAGCTTTAAACATTTCACTCAGCATTTCAACAACACAGGAGAGGTCCTAATCCCTGTGCATTATTCCAACTGATTTGTTCTATTTTCCTGCTGACCTGCTTCTCCTTAGTAAACTCCACTTGCCATCTATCTGCTGGACTGAAGTACACAACAGTGCAATTACAATTTATTGCTTCATACCTTGCAGATGATGTCATAATACAGTTTTTTGTTTTCCCATGTACAGTATCTCCTCCACAGTTCATTTTTCTCAGGCTTTGTGCTTGCTCTGTCACAGTAAATCCTTCCTTCTCTTCAAATTCCAATGGCTGTTGTGACACTTGGGGGAATGTTCTGTTTATCAGAATGAGAAGTTGCCTCGTTCTGTTCTTGCTGCCTGCTACAATTACCCAGTTTCAACTGGACAAACCATAAATGATAAGAATTATTATTTCAGTTCTAAGATACAGTCCCCATTTCTGGTGTAAGGCAGCCAAGTATGTATAGCTTTAGAAGTCAAAGACAAGCAATAATAAAAAGTAGCATGTGAAGGCTGGGTAAATCCTAGAGAGGCAGGCACTCGGTTCCTTTTCTTGCCCCACTTTTCCAGGAGTCATAGAATTACAGGATCATAGAATGGCTTAGGTTGGAAGGGACCTCAGACATCATCTACTCCACACACCCCACCATGGGCAGGGATGCTCCCAACTAGACTGGGTGGCCCAAGACCTCATCCAGCCTGGCCTTGAACATCTCCAGAATGTTACAGATAAATTCCTCCTTTTCTCTTGTTCTTCTGGCCTGTTTTATTCAAAATATTCCTCTTGCAAAATTGTCTGTTAAATTTATGCCCAATCTTTTTACTCTTTCCTTCCCAATCCATTCTTCGCATAGGGACCCTTTTTACCCCCCTTATGCCAGCCAGAGATTCCCCATTCTTCCCCTCAGAAATATCATGATTTTTCACTGTGTAGCTGTGGGAGAAGAATTACCACTTTCAGCTCCTGAACTGACACTGAGCTCATGGGAATCTCAGTGTGCAGTCGTCACGTTTGGGTGTTTGCAAAGAAGAGCTTTGGAATGTAAAAAATTGAAAATTCTCTTGTCAATCAACAAGTCACTTTTAAAATGAAATGCTACCAACTGCTTTTCAATGCTCAGAGCTGGCAGCAGACCTTCCTGTTTGTGTTTCCCTTGCAAAGGGCTTTTGTGCAGCTTCTGGGTTCTTTCTAAATGGCTTTCCTGCACACATACAGAACAGAAGTCACCTTAGCAGAGCTGCCACTTGGAAAGTGCCAGCATCAGTAATGGCAATGTAAGAGGAAAGATGAGCTGCCTGCATAAACAAGATACTCTTTTGAGAACCTGAGGTGTAGGCAAGCTCTGGAGTGATGAATGTTTTAACATTTAATCTACTCCTACCTATTGTGCTTCAGAGGCTCTGGAGCGAGCAGCCTGTACCCAAACTGATTGTATTGCTGCCATGTTTTGTTAGCAGGCAGTGACACATCAGACACACTCCTAGGCATTAAGGAAGGCACATGACACCTCGTTCAGATCTGTGTCAGCACTGCTGAAGATGCTCAGCAAAGATAATTGCCAGGCTGCTTAAGTCAGTACACTTAGAGTGCCATTTAGCCATTCACCCTGGAACCAAGTAACTGTTCTTTCATTTTACATCTACAGTGCAGCTCTGCCCCTCTGCAGTGATACAGTCATGGGTACCAACAGCATTATCCTTAAGTGACACTGTCTCCTTGTGTGAACACCTCCCAGGGACTCCAGATCTGTGTGACAGAGACAACTTACCTCAGAATTCCAGACATCCAGTTCCCTCAGATCTGCAGAGTTTAAAATGCTCAACTTCTGCTTCACATTGGAATGTCCAAGGCCAGGTTGGATGGGGCCCCGAGCAACCTGGTCTAGTGGGAGGTGTCCCTGCTGAACTGGATGATATTTAAGGTCCCTCCTAAACCCAAACCATTCTTTGATTCTATGATTCCAATCTTACTTGGAGCTTTCTAGCACTAGTGACTATTTCTTGTATAGCAATTTACAATCACAGAATGGGTTGGGTTGGAAGTGACCTTGAAGATCATCCAGTTCCACCCCCCTGCCATAGGCAGGGACACCTCCCACCAGCACAGGTTGCTCAAGGCCTCATCCAACCTGCCTTGAACACCTCCAGGGAGGGGACATCCACAACCTCCCTGGGCAATCTGTTTCAGTGTCTGCCCACCCTCACCATAAGGAATTTCTCCCTAATCTCCAGTCTAAATCTCCTCTCCTTCAGCTTTAATCCATTGCAACTCATCCTATCACTACAAGCCCTTGTAAAAAGTCCCATAGAAAATGTCTCTGCCAGTTCTTTTTTTCACTGCTAAGCTTTTACTTTTTGTGCTTTTCCCCATGGTCTAGAACAGTTTTCCAGGCTATTTGCATCTAACTCTGTCTACATGTGGTTTCCCTGTCTCCAGACACTGCACAGAGCCACACAAGAAGAAACAAAGCATCACAACTTCTCACAGCTCCTTTGTCCTGCTGAGCAGCAAAGTGTTTGGTCCTGATGGCAGTGCTGCTTGCAGCCCCTGAGTCACCCTGAGGACCTGTGTGCAGGCTGTTTGGCCAGAGTCACTGCCTGTGTCAGGCCTGAGCAGGGACATGGGCTGATCACAGCAGTTTTACATAAAGATATGGAGAAGCTGAGTTGTCAAGGACTGAAGAAGAGTAATTATTACAGAACTACTCTGTGGACACTTTTACAGCCCTTATTGAGTGATTCAACTTGCATCAGTGATTCTCAAAGTTTTAGTAGCTGAATCCTATGGAAAGCTTCTGAAAAAGGAAATGAGTTCTTAACCAGGCAATAACAGAATATAAAAGTTGCATTAAATGTTTTTACTGGCTTTTTGGCTTCAATTTTCTTGATGGCACAACAGCAGAATCCATGTTTCTGTGTGCTGTTCTTTGTGGAATTCAGTGTATTTAGGAAATGTAGCCCTGACAGACAGCATCGGCTCAGATCTAACAAAATGACTATCAAGGAACCATTTTCCTTACCACAAAGACATCTTAAAACATTTCACAGCTGCAGATTGGGTATCTTATTGGAGCTTCTTCGTGGGTTCAGTAGGGTGCAAGCAACTACTGGATCACACCAGACAACTGAGGCTTCACAGAGCAGCTCCTCTCTCTAGTGCATGCTGTGTTCTGCCCCCTAATATAACAACACTTTTGCCTTTTTAATTTAGACTTGAGAAGGAAAAATAATCACATTGTGAATGTCTCCTCAGCTGGTGTGATTTGTATCTTGTTTCAAAGTAGCACAAGTAATTTTTTCTTGTTGAGAATGCTCCCCATCTCATCCCAGCACCTGAAGGTTTAATTACAAACTGGACAGAAACCAAATTCAGTTTGTGTAGCTGGAGAGTGCCGAAGGAAAGAGAGGCAGTGATGCTTCATAAAACAGGACAGTTCCCATTGCAGTCTGCACATGACTGCTCCCTTTGGGAGAATGCCTCCTCCTCCTCAATTTGAACCCCATGCCACCTGGACAGTCTTAGCTCCTCTCTGAGTCCTGAGGCTGAAGTTATCTCTGTTTTACATTTGCCTTCTCCTGAACTGAATTAGCGAATAAAAGAAGGAGTAGGAGCAAAGAGCCAGTAGCAGCAAAGCTGTGAGCAGGAGAAAGGCTCTCTCTGTCCTGCAGGAATTGCTGTGGCTGCTCTGTATCTTTAAGGGGCTGACCCTATCCCACGCTGAGCCGTTATAAAGGCAGGTAAGCAGCAGAGCCCCATCAGAGCTGAGAGCAAGGCAGGGTGCAGTTGCTCGCTCATGACTGGCCACCACAGTTGGGGATATGGGCAGGATGACGGTAGGTGCCAGCAGTTCCGTGCTGCATCTCTCTGTGTTCTCCCACTCCTTTTCTTTCTAGAGCTGTTTCCTGAGCCCTGCAGAGCTGCCTGCATTAGGATGTCTGCAAGCATCAAGTATATACAGCAGGTAATTAATGGCTTGATTGATAATCAATAGCACAGAGAAAGTGTCACCAGAGGATGCACAAACTTACGCCTGCTGCTGCTGCCTTTCTGTGCTGTGATTCCTAGGCTGAGGGAAGCAGAGCTGAGTGGGATTTTTTCAGGCTGCAGATATTACAGATGGGTCCTGTTCCAAGAAGCTGTTATGGAAAGAACTGACTGTGTCTCTCTCCAAGAGCAATTCTTTCAAGTAAAGAAGGTCTGGTAAAGCAGCAGTAGATCTTCTGCTCCTCTGCAGCTGCTGCTTCCATGGCAGTGGAGGGCTGCGTTCTGCATTTCTGGAACATGAGTAAACTGCAGACCAGTATCAGAGCTCTCATACAGAACCACTTATGCTTTCTGATGTGACAGGGTTTCTTTTAGTCATCTTTCTTTGCTTCCCACCTTCAAGCATGTGTCATGAAGTGAGAGGCTATATGAAGCTAGTGGAGGGTTCCTACAACCCTGTTTTATAGCACTGGCATCCTTTATGGAGGGTGAATAAGTGACTGATGTTCTCCAAGGAGACCACTTCCTGAAGGACTTCCAGGAGTCTGTCTTTTGCCAGCTACTCTTTTAGCTGCTGAATGTTCTGCAAGAGTCTTTAGCATAATCTTCAGGAGCCAGTCTGTCTCTTATCAGCAATTATTTTAGTTTCTGGGAGTCCAAAAGCAAGTCTGAGTGCTAGGAGAAGCTGGTTGGTGCTAGTTGTGTGTTTGGGTGGATGGGGAGTGGTCAGCAAACCCAGGTATGCTCTTACAAAGCTGCCTGGAGACAAATGGTACTGCCTGAGCTTGTGTAACAGCATTTAAATCCTAACTCTGCTTTATAGGCGAGCTGAGAAAAGAGACTATTTTGTAAGTTTAGCATCTCAGAAGATGCCCAAGACAAAGAATACAACAGATCACTGACTTTGTTGCACAGCCTCAAGGAGGTAGATGCTTGTGCCTGATTAAAAAAGTTCCCACTTGTAAAAGTGTGTGAGTGCTACATTAAAAATGTGCTTCTTGAGAACCTTAAATTGTTGCTGCTAATAAGTAATTAACATAACAGCACAAGTATTTAATTGCTTCTTGCACTGCCATACAGAAGTAGAAGTCTTCAGAATAAGGAAATTTTTGCTACAGAGAAGGTTTTGTTGAACAGGGGAAGAATGTTCCAGCTCTGGCAGCAGGGAGCTGTGTTATTAAATTGCTCTTTCTTCCTGCTCTTTTGGGGTCAGAAAGTCCAAAAATGTTCATGATCACAGTGTGCCCTTCAGCCAGAGTAGAGAGATGCCATAGTGGCCATGAGTGAAGAATGAAGCTGCCTCAAAGATTTACTGCAGGCATAAAATGGTTTCAAAAATAACTGCATAGTCAGTAGCTAAGAGATTGAGTCATCTTCATCTAATTTGAATCACTGGAGTTTTACACCATCTATCCCAGGAAGAATTCATTGCAGTTCCTCTGGGGGTGTGTGTGTGAAGTGTTTGCACCTGCACCCACCTCTGAAGGTCTTCAGATACCTTGCCTGCCTCACCTCCCCAGCTGCCTCTGAGCACTAGATCTAAGGCCCTCTGGAAGGTGGCCAGTCTGGTGGGGATGTGGATGACAGGCAACCTACAGCAGAGGGTTCAGCAAGCTTCACTGCAAGCCTCCCCAAAACCTGTGGTGATTTTTGTGTGTAGCAGGAAAAAAGTAATGGTGCTTTCCTCTCTTTCCTTTTGAAGGACCTTCAGAGTGGCATAAATCCTACCCTATTGCCCAAGGGAACCGCCAGTCACCCATTGATATAGTTTCTGCAAGAGCGGTGTACGACCCTAGTCTGAAGCCACTCCTCATCTGCTATGAATCATGTACATCTCTCAGCATCTCCAACAATGGCCATTCAGTTCTGGTTGAGTTTGAAGACACTGATGACAAGACAGGTGAGAGTGACACCCAGCCTGCAAACTTGGAGCACTATTTTGTGACTTGGCATGATAGAGGTCTTTTCCAACCCAAGCAATTCTAAGATCAACCCAGTGCCACCATGACCATTAAACTGTGTCACCAGGTGCCATGGCCACACACTTCTTGAACACTTCCATGGATGGTGACTCCTCCATCTCCCTGGGCAGCCTGTTCCAATTTCTGACCACTCTTGCAGCAAATAATTTTTTCCTCATCTCCAACCTAAACCTCCCCTGGCACAACTTTGGGCTATTTTCTCATACCTGATACTACAGACTGACCCCCACCTCACTTTAAACTCCTTTCAGGTAGTTGGGAGACCTCCTTGCTCTCTACCTCAGCTTCCTCTTCTCCAAACTAAACAGTCCCAGCTCTCTAAGAACACTTAGCAAGAGTGAAAAATGAAGTCCATCCCATATGGTGCATTTTACATGATGTTTAGAACAGGGCTCTGACCAGAGCGCTTTATTTTGTACTCAGGAGCCTCCCTTTTCTCATCCTCACTTAAGTCTCACTAGCAAGTAGTAATGCACAACAGCAAAGTGTTTCTGCATTAGGGAAGGCTCTTCCATCGGGGGGATTGGAAGTAAGCAGCCATTCCCTTTTCAAATGGGGATTGTTGGCTAGCTAGAGAGGGAGTCTCTGCATCTCTCCAACACTCCCAGATCACATCCAGCATGCACATTAGGTATGGACTCTCCTCACTGCCCTTTTTCCATCATCAGCCAAATCAAAGATGCTAACACACATGCCAGCTCTGGCTCACTGCCCAGTTTCCATCCACAGGGATAGGGAAGAGAAGAGGATTAGCAGAGATCAGCTCATACAGTGTAGTCATTGTAATTGTAGTCGCCGCACCAAGGTGGATCTGGAGCACTCACTTCCTGCTTCCTAGCAATTAAGTTCCTCCAGCTAATTCTGAGGTGGTTGCAGCTTGTTACTGTTGCAGCTGTGTGTTGTTCTTGGCTCTGGGCAGAGAGTAGAAATGCTTTAAGTGATTGATTGCTTCTGTTAATTCTACTTCCATGGTAGACCTTGCTTTTGTATCTTGAGGGCAGCAAAGATCATTCAAATGGAGATGACAAAGTAGTTGGCAAATGGAAAGAGTGCATTTAAAAAACCCACTGTGAACAATTTTAAGACCCATCTGCTGATTTTTGTCTTTTGTTTGGGTGTGTATATTGATTCTAGCTAAAGGATATATGAGCTACTCAAAACAAGTTACTCTGAAGAGACTTGTCTGTGCCAGCAACCCTTTGAAATAAAGGCTGGGGCTTAAAATGCCAACTGCTTTGTTTAAAGAATTTATCCTCTGGAGTAACTCCAAGGAAGTGTCCAACTGACTGGCCAAGTTTTCAAGCACCTTTACTGACTTTGAGAAGGCTGGATGTGTATTTCCCAAAGCCTTACAGCACAGACCCAGTAGGCACATCAGCCTACAAGGAATTAGCTAAATACAACTGGAAGCATTACCTTGGCTTGCTAATTATAGAGTGTGAATTGTTTGGGTTGGAAGAGATTGCTGAGATCATTGAGTCTGTCAACCCAACACCACCACAGCCACTGTACCATGTCCCCAAGTGCCATAGCCACAGGTTTCTTGAACACCTCCAGGGATGGCGACTCTACCAGCTCCCTGGGCAGCCTGTGCCAATCCCTGATCACTCTTGCAGCAAAGACATTTTCCCTCATCTCCAACCTAACCCTCCTTGGCACAATTTCCTCTCATTCTACCACCTGATCCTAGGGAGAAGAGACCAACCCCACCTCACTATTGTGCCAGCAGTGGTTAGCTGTTACTGCAGAAAGGAAGCTAAAAAGCCAGACTGATGGAACTTTTCCCTGTTTTGTTTGGTGGTTGCTTTTTATGCCCAGCTATCAGTGGTGGTCCTTTTGAGAATCCCTTTCGGCTGAAGCAGTTCCACTTTCACTGGGGTACAAAGCACAGCCAGGGCTCGGAGCACACAGTGGATGGCAAACCTTTTCCCTGTGAGGTAAGGCCTTGGCTTTGCAGTTGGGATTGATTTATGCAAAAGCTGTTGGCAAATGACTTTGCAGTGAGGACTGCTTGTTCCTCAGCACTCTGATTGCTTCCTCACCTTGGTTAGGTCAGCACAGACTTCAATGAGAATTAAATGATCGTGCTGGTGCTATCTGTAGTTTTAAAATGGTTTCATCTAGGGGCTCTTGAGAAAGTTCTGCAAAGCTAGGACAAGGCCCAGGCCTTTCCTAGCAGAATCCATCCCAAATATTGCAGTAGTGCAGTGTCATGGAGCCTACCAGTAAATCCTCAGTGGAGCAGGGGTATGGGGAATGAGGGTTGTGGTCAGTTCATCATATGTAGTCTCTGCTGTTCCTCCTCCAAGGGAGGAGTCCTTACACTCTATCCCTGCTCCAGCATGGAGTTGCTCCCGTGGACTGCAGTTCTCTGTTGAAGACCTTAATGTTAGCTCTTACCCAAAGGCTGCAGCTCTTCACAAACTGCTCCAGCATGGGTTCCTTCCATGGGGTGTAATCCTTCAGGAGCAGTGTACCCCACTCTGGGCCCTCATAGCATCGCTAGTCCTGCTGGCAAACTTGCTCCAGCATGGGCTCTTCTTTCTTCAGGGGGCCACAGGTCCTGCCAGGAGTCTGCTCCAGCACAGGCTTCCCACAGGGTCACAGCCTCCTTCAGGCATCCACCTGCTCCAGCATGGGGTCCTCCACAGGCATGCCTTACTGAGAGGGAAATGAGATACTGGAATGAGTTGCTCAGAGAAGCTGTGGACACCTCATTCCTGAAGGTGTCCAAGACCAAGCTGGATGAGGATTTGAGCCACCTGGGCTAGTGGGAGGTGACCCTACCTGTGGCAGGGAGTTGGAACTGAATGATCATTAAAGTTCCTTCCAAACAAGCCATTCTATAACTTAGGCTATGACATGTGAACAGGCACTATCTTCACATCCTCCATCATGATTTGTCATTTCTCTTTAAAGCTCCACTTGGTCCACTGGAATGCCAGGAAATATGCAACATTTGGAGAAGCAGCAGCAGCTCCAGATGGCTTGGCAGTAGTTGGTGTTTTCTTGGAGGTAAGAATCACAAAAATAGCCATGTTTACATGATGAAAAGCATGATGCTGTCAAGTGTTTGAGAAGCAAGCCACATATTTAAGTACTGCTGGAGGCAAACATGACTTTTTGGAAGCAGCAACTGCTGTGAAACTTATTTTAGCAGGAATGCTGAGATGTGGCTACGAAGACAACAGCCATGGCTGCAGTCAAGCTGGTCTCACCTGTCTGTTGCATTGTTTCAGATTGGGAAAGAACATGCCCATATGAACAGACTCACTGATGCTTTATACATGGTAAAATTCAAAGTAAGTTTGAAGCTTCTTACATTTGTTTCTGGGATATCCTTTAAAACTCAGGCTTGTGTACATGTTTCTGACAAAAATGGAAAACGCTTACCATGAATCCTTCCCTCATTAGAACATCACTGGAGCTGGATTCTGCTCTTCCAAAATTCATCTTACTTACAACAGAATCATAGAATAGAAAGGTTTGGAAGGCACATTAAAGATCACCTAGATTCAAGTCTTCTGCCATGAGCAAGGACACCTTCCACTAGACCAGGCTGCTCAAAGCTCCATACAACCATGCCTTGAATGCTTCCAGAGATGAGACATTCACAACCTGTTCCAGTGCTTTGCCATGTTTTTTGCCTAATCTCAGGTCCCTTCTAAGGCTATGCTGACCCCACTGCTGGTTCAGATTTTCTACTTTTCCCAGAGTGTCTAAACCCAAGAGCTCCATGACCCTTCAAGCTCAGCTCTTAGACTCAGCAGAAGAATCCTTTTCTGTAGAGCCTAGCCTTGAGCAAGTCGAAGCTGGCTCTATCTTCTGCTGCAATGTTCTGTCAGAGAGCAGCCTTAAGGATGTCCTGAGCTAATCTGGTCTTGCAGTGAGTCCTGAAGGTGGTAACCAGATGTATGTGAGAGCTTTGAAGACTGATACCTCCTGTACTTGAGAAAGTGCAGACTAACTAGACCACTACAGGTTTTATCCTGGCCAGGGTGATCTTAGGTTGATGGATGGACTTGATCTTGGAGGTCTTTTCCAGTGAAAATAACTCAAAGATTCTGTGATTCTAACCTCAGAAACATTGGTAGAGGCTATGGGACAAGAACTTGAAAGTCAAGAACGCCAGCAGCAGGCATCACAGTTGCCATACTGCTCTTGGATAACAACTGTTATAAGGCAGCTAAACATTTACAGACTTTTCCTTTCCTCTACTTTTAAATGTTACTTTAGCATTTCTTTTTTCTTTTGCAAGCAATGTTCTTTACCTTATACTTAAATGTGAAATGTTATATTTCAGGTATCTTTTCTTTTTACCAGGGAACAAAAGCCCAATTTAGAAGCTTCAACCCCAAATGTCTCCTGCCTTTGAATCTAGATTATTGGACATACCTTGGTTCTTTGACAACACCACCCCTAACTGAGAGTGTAACATGGGTAGTACTGAAAGAACCCATCAGAATTTCTGAGAAACAGGTAAACTTGTGCTAGTTAAGTTCCTTCAGGATTCAGCATATCTGTTTTGAATATGGCTAAGCTAAAAGACAATTAGCCTGTGGATTGTCCACAGGGCTTCCACTTTTTTCTATCAGTACTCTCTAGGATCTTGAGCCTGTGTTATTAACAAATTAAAATAAACTGAGTCCTTTAGGCCTTTAAAAAAAACCCCAAAACATTAGTATGGATTGCCCTGGAGCAGTAAATTATTTCCCCTGACTTTACAGCTGGAGAAATTCCGCATGCTCCTCTTCACCACTGAGGAAGACCAAAAGATCCACATGGTGAATAATTTTCGTCCTCCTCAGCCTCTTAAGGGCAGAGTGGTTCGAGCTTCCTTCAAGGCCTGAAGAAAAGAGTGGCCCTGAGAGATCCAAGAGCTTCCACATCTGAGACACTAGAAAGAGAAACCCTGGTCTTCGCTCCCGGAACGCACAAGACAGCCATCTCCCGAGTCTCTTACTCGGAGGGGACAACCTTCTGAGGTTATATTTTATTTGGGTTGCTCATTCTTTGGAGAAATGGGATCTTTTTAACATAAGGGGTAGTTGAGTAAACCAGAGGGTTCTCCAGGACATGAAACTCTCAAAATTGAGGTGAAATTAAAATCCCACTTAATGTAAATTGGAAAATTATGTAATGAGCTACTGGAACTGATGGCCACAGCTTCTAATTGTCTTATTTAACCCAGGATGAGACAGTAGTCAAGAAATTTGAACAAATTAAGTTCAGTTTTTCCTTGCTGATTGGTATGGTTCAAACCATACTGTAGCTGCTCTCTTGCTCTCCCCTATGCTGTGCAGTTGGGGGAGAGAAGAGGAGGATTAGAGGTAAGGAGGCTCATAGGTTGAGATGAAAGCAATTTAATAATTGAAATAAAAATAATTAATAGTAGTAATGGAATATACAAGTGAGTGATGCAAGATGCAATTGCTCAGCTCCTGCTGACAAGGCCTAGCCTGGTAGTGGTTCCAGAGGAGAAAATCCAGCAATGGCAATCCTGGAGGAGACACCCAGCTTCCCAGCCAACCCTCAGCTCCACACTGGCTGTGATGTATGGTATGGGATATTCTGCTGGGGATTTGGGCTGTTGCTCTGATCATGCTCCCTCTCAGCTCCTTGTGCACCTGTGCACTAGCAAGACATAGCAAGCTAAGAAGTCCTTGATTTCCTAGCAAGAGCTAAAGCCATCAGTATGTCATCAGCATTCTTTCCATACCAAATCCCACACTGAGCCCAAAGCACAGTGTTATTCTAGCCTCGAAGAAGAAAGAAATAGCTCAGTCTCAGCTGAAAGCAGGACACTGATCTCTTGTTAGCATTTGCTGAGCCCCATGTGATACAGAGATTGCTTTCACTGGATACTTGCAGTCTGTCAATGCACACAGTGCACAAATAGCCACTAGTAAGTGTTTTGCCTGAAGCAGGAACTGGTAAGAATTAGATACGTGCTTTACATTCCCTGTGCTAAGAAGTGGTTTATAACTAATTTAAGTGTAAATGCTGTGTTTAGAAACAGACCATTCTGTTGCAGAGGTGTTCAGACAGCTTTTCTTGTAGCCCATGCAGCATCCAAACTATAATGCCCTTCTCGAGCTCCCTTGAAAAGAAGCTCTCCAGCACCCCAGGTATGTGTGTTGTGGTTCTCAGTTGTTTGAACCCTACCTCAGTTAAATGATTTGCTCTGCACTAGGAGCTCCTTTGACCTAGACAAAGTAGGTATCTTGTCCACTTTAGCGACCTAGCTAACATGGGTAAAGCTTGACTGCACCGAGTGTGCATTGTTGCACAAATCATTCCCTCCCTAGGGCAGTCTGTCAGGGAGGCTCCCTGCAGATGCAGGCCTGAGTCCTTTCACCTCTTCAGAAGAATGCTGCTTTAGAAAAGCCGTGCGTTACTGTGACTGCTGCAGCAGCTCGGTGACACAACTCTGACTTGTTTTCTGTTACCTGCAGCTACCCACAGTATTTCAGTTGATTTAATTCTGGGCTTCATCTATGTATTTCAAGTAGAAATTGGTGATGTTGATCAGTTTTTGTCAGCTTGGACAGAAATCAAAGACGTGCAGTGTAAAGGAAAGCAGGAGGGAAGGAGAACAGCAGCTGAGGTGGGCTGTTCTCTTTCTGAAAGGCAGCCCATTGGAGTAGATGATGTTTAAGGCCCTTTCCAACCTAAGCCATACCAAGGAAGACACTAGATGTGAAGCACAGGAGGAGGAAAGGCAGAGTAGAATTCTAGAGCTAAGTCTTCAGCAGTTTTCCTGGTCCACTGACCTAAAGCTTCCAGTCCCTCAGTTTCTTCCTACATAAAGTGAGGGCAATACTGACCTACCTCACGAGGATGTTGTGAGGGCTAATGCCACATTGCTTTGAAGGGACATTCTTCCCATCCAGCAAAAGCTACAGAAAACAGTCACTACAAAATGCAATGGTTTTAGCTCTTATGAATGTAACTTTGCTAGTGCTGCAAACTGGTGTTGCAAAACCAATCTGTTTAATGCAGCTGAATTTCTTTAACCAATTAAAGATGATTTTAAATCAAGTGTGGCTCTTTCTTAGCCCTCTAATTTGGATAGACATACCTCTCTGCTCACAGTGCTGGTGTTTGTTGCACAGTCCTTAAGGGAAATGCTGCTTGTTCTCTTCAACTTATTCATCTATTCCAGATCAAGGAATGCTCTGATTGTTTACCTTCAGCTTATGCTATTGTAGAGTAATCTAGGTACGAGTAAGAGTTTCTGGTTGATATTGGTTGTGGGTTTGTGGGTTTTGTGGTTTGTTTGGGTGGGGTTTTTTTATAGTTCTAGAAAGCCCATTTCTGTTTTTCTCCAGCTATAACCACTTTTTAATAAAGGGCTTCTTCATCCACAGAATGTGTCCATTCTGTGACCTTGAACACAGTGCTTAAGCTTCTTTGAGGGTGGTTTACTCATGAAGGAGAGCAGGATAATGTTTAGCTCACAAGGTTATTGTAAAGGCTTAGCTATTGTAAAGAGCTTTAAATGCTGAATCTCCCAAGGTATTGAGTTTGAGATACACGCAGAAGTTCTCTTGCCCTGCACAGGGATGTTACTCAGCATGTGCATCCTTATTTTCAACCAGTTCTGCTGAAGAGAAAGAGCAGACTGAGGGGGATCTCAGCCATGCTGATCAATACCTAAAGGGCAGGTGTCAGAGGATGGGGGCAGTCTGTTTTCATTGCTGCACAACGACGGGACCGGGGCTCACAGGCACAAATCTGAACGTAAGAACCTCCATCTCAATGTCAGGAGGGACTTATTTAACTTAAGGGTGACACAGCTCTTCAGCAGGCTGCCCAGAGAGGTGGTAGAGTCTTTATCTCTGGAGACATTCCAAACCCACGTGGATGTGTTCCTGTGTGACCTTGTCTAGGTGAACCTGCCTTTGGCAGGGGAGTTGGACTCGATCTCCAAGAGGTCACTTCCAACCTCTACCATCCGGTGTTTCTGTGAATCTAACTGCTTCAGCAAGACTTAGCTTAACTCACAATAGGATGACACTTGTGATGAGAGAACAGGAGTGGTTGGAATGGCACAACTGTAAAAGCTGGACTAAACATGCCATCTAGTGGTTCTCTGCTTCAGGTTCTTACCATAATTAATTAATTACCACCATGCTTTACACAGTTTTCAAAGGCCAGTTCAGTCACAATACAGCACACGAGAAAACATGCCTCTGACCACTGTTATTTTGAAAGGTATGGGTGGATGTAATGGAAGTGCCTGGGCTGGCTCTGCACACACAGTCCTTCAACAGATACAATTCAATCCTATGAAAGAAACAGTAAATCACTTCCATTCTTCTTGCTAGTCCTCCCACTGACAGTGTGTAGAGGATGTCTCCACTCTCTTAACTTCAACTTTTTCACGTTCATAGCTATAGCTCAGGTTAGACTTAGGGCTGTGTGGTTCTTTTTGGGTTTGGGGTTTGTTCGGGGTTTTTTTTTTGTTTTGTTGGTTTTTTGTGGTTTTTTGTTGGTTGGTTGGTTGGTTTTCCCTCTCCATAACAGTGGGGTTTTTTTATAGGTTTTGAGTTTTTCAGTGATCTAGTTACCATGATCTCGTTGAGATTTATAGTGCTAAATTTCATGATGAGTCTAAATCGACCCAAATATGAGCATCAGGGGGAAAGCATTGCAAGGTACTTTGTCACCAGATGGTGCTTCTGGTAGTGTTCAAAGGTCAAAAAGATAAAAAAGGGAGCATTTCAGGAATAAATAGAAAAGAGATAAGCCTGAAAAACTCAGATGTTATCTTATACCTCAGGTTAGCTGGTTTCCTCTGAACTCTTCCTGCATGGAGGAAGACCATTTAATAATGAGGCCGAGTATCAAAGCATGTTGTTCCACACCACCTCTAAGCGGGGGGGTCTCACAGTTTTTCCTCTCTTACCCTCAGGTCACTGCAACATGGTGATGAAACAGGACTGACCTGAACAGAACTATTCCCAGTTTGCCTGGCAGTAAGGTGGAGAATGTTTATACCTCTGCTGTTCCATGCTCTTTGCATGACATTTGAATATTAGTACACGTTCAGCCCCTCACTCCAGGCTGCTAACAGTAATGCACGTCCTTGTAGTGTTTCATTTCACCTGACTACAGAGGAATATTCAGTGCAGAAATTTAGGAGCCACCTCAGCCTGTTCATCTGCTGGAGGGTAAGAAGGTGGATGGGAAGAGGAGGAAAGGAATATAACTACTTTTGTTCACATGACCAGTTGACTCCAGGCCAGAAGACTCTCCTGTCCTTGAGAAATATAAAGTGGTATAGATCCTTAACAGAACAGGTATTTCAGTTTAACTTGAACCAGTTTGTAAGCAATGTCTGTTAAAAATTATCTACCTGGATTTCAGACTCTATGACAGCAACCAGAGAGGCCTTTGCTCCAGTCCAACTGCATTACCTTAAACTGCATCATCAGATTAACCCCTGCAACTTCATGTCTAGACACACTGTTCAGCCTCAGGTTAGGTAAGTTGGAGAGCTGGGATGGCATTTTCCCTGCAGTTCATTGCATTTACCTCTGTTTATTGACATTTCTTGCAGCTTGTTTGCTTCCCTAGCATTTGGGTATTTGGTTTAGGTTATATAAGAGGGTCAAAGACTGGAATTTGCTGTAACCAGACTCTGAAAATTACTTTAACAAGCCTAAAGGAAACTTTTTTTCTCCCAGTCTAATTCTTTATTTATAAGGAGAGATCTCTGCATCTAAGGTGCTAATTTGCCTTTGGAGAAAATTCCAAATGTGATATTCAGCCAAAGAAGTGTGTGACCCCACTCACAGGGCAAACTACATACAGCTGACACTTCCCAAGTGTTTTGCAGATGGCCTTGTATCTGTCTCCTTCAAAAAGCTGCTTAGCCAGACTGCTATGCTTTTTGTGCAAGGCAACTTCCAGCCCAATCTCTGTTCTTCGAGGTGGACCAGAGAGTCAACTCATTCAGTTCACATTTGTCAGATAAATGAAAGAAGGTCAAATTTAAGATTTTTTTTTTTTTTTTAATGTGTGCTAATATAATGTTCTCTT
>VWZE01018295.1:237505-255119 GCA_013396675.1 Eubucco bourcierii
GTGCAGGCTGTGTGAGGTAGGGGGTGCCATAGGGGTGTGTGCAGCTGTGTGTGTGATGGGGATGCCCTAGGGGTGTGTGCAAGCTGTGTGTTTGATGGAGGTGCCATAGGGGTGTGTGCAGGCTGTATGTGTGATGGGGATGCCATAGGAGTGTGTGCAGCTGTGTGTGTGATGGGGATGCCATAGGGGTGTGTGCAGCTGTGTGTGTGATGGGGGTGCCATAGGGGTGTGAGGCAGGGTGTAAGGTCATTATGGGGTGTGCCAGGTAGCGGCTGGTGTGTGTGGACAGTGTCAGAAGCATGAATCAGGGGAAGGTGAAGATGCAGAGAGGTGTACTGGAGCGGGGGCTGTCCATATAATGAAGTATGGTGAATGGCTGCTTCTTTATTGGAGAAAGCATACTTACTTCTGCTAGTGCTTCTCGCAGTAGCAAGGGGGCTGTGACCGGAGGCAGTTAGGGTTTCAGTAACTGCACTGATCCAGCCGAGGAGGAAGTGTCCCTTTTGGTGCTGAAGGGGTAGGGGAGCTCTCTTCCCACGTGGAGAACATGAGGTTTATGTAATTGGTGCTTACATAATGGGCTTGAGCACATTGCTTTTATTAGCACTGCTACTGGGTTTTAATGGGGCTTGTGGTGGATGTGAGTGGGTGTCCTGGGCAGAACCAGTGGAGTTTGCACACTGCTACTGGGTAGGAACCTGAGGATGTGAGAATGATCCTGACTGGCAGTGAGTAGGGCTGGTTCTGAAATGTCCTCCAGGACTGATTGGTGCTACCAGACCTTAGGCAAACACAAATGGTGTGAGGTAACTCTGCAGCTAGGAGAAAGAACACCCCCTTGCTGTGTCTGCCAGCTAGATGGTGTAAACAGGGTAGGTTTGTTTGGAACACTGTTTATGTCAGCTTTTTGAGTCAAGAACATGAAAGTTGTCGTTGTTCTAATCTTATGTGGCTCTGAAGGGCAGGAAGAGAAAGAAGGAAAACAGTATGGAAAGTGGCCTGGGAAAGGTTGGCACACATGAAGGCTTTGCTTGTGCTGTTGGTGCTTTTTGGGTTTAGCTGGTACTGGAGTTACCAGCATCACCTGCCTTCCTCTCAGCCTTATTGTGGTTGTGTTCTCTCTGCAGTCACTTGTATTGGGAGATGTCGGTGTCCCAGGAGGCTGCAGGTGCAGTGAGCTGCCCTTACTGCCCTTGCCTTTTCCGTCTGCTCTCCTGGCATCAGCAGCAAAACTGCCAAGCTCTCATAGGAGCTAGAGTGGTGGGGTTCTTGCTGGAGCGGTTGTTCATGGTGTGGAGCATGAGCAGTGTACTCCAGAAATGTTTTGTGGAACACTGCTTTTGTCATTCAAATGGGATTTCAGTGCAGTCCTTGGGTTGTATCAGTAGGCCTTTTGTTTAGAATATTTCAAGATTTTTTTTAGCTCCTGCTGGTTTCTTTATAAATGCTTTCAGGCAACTAGCCAGGACAGCCTCTTGTTATTTGTCGTGAAATGCCACGCTAAAAAAAAAAACCAAACCAACAAATAGCGTGTAGCATCTTTGGCCTGAGACTTGGAGCACATGGTGCTACAGGCTGTGTGAAAGGTGCAGAGCTCATGGTAAACTGTCTTGTAGCTGGCTCCTGCCGTGATCTTTTAAGGGTAGCTGTACTTGCAGTGCTACTAAAGTTAGTTTTTAAAATCCATGGGGCAAAATTCTGTTGCAGAGTAAACACCTGGTTGCAATTAGCAATTTCTTGCAGCTTGAGTACCATATTTAAAGTAGGGGCCAGAATGATGAGCCTACATCGCGGCAGCTGAGGGACTTAAGCTGTTCACCATCACGGCAGCTGAGGGACTTAAGCTGTTCACCATCACGGCAGCGGAGGGACTTAAGCTGTTCAAGGTGCCCTGGGTTTTAGCTCTGTCGGCAGCTGCTTGCTCTTACTGCACTCTAGTGAACAAGCCGAGCTGTAAACTTGTAGTTGTTGTTGATGTAACTGTGCTTCAGCTTTCACTGCATCTGAGTGCACAGTGCTATGATAAATGCATGAATTAACCAGCACTAGAATCTGCCTACAGCTGTGTAAATATCCCACCTGTGTGAAGGCTGCTTATGACCTCAAAGGTTAAAAAAACCAACAAACAATCAAGCATACAAGCTGGGACAGAGTAGGAGAAGTAGCCTAGCTTGGTCTGGGTTTGAGGATTGTGGCAATTCGTATAAATCATTAATTTGCCACATGCTTCAGTTTTTCTGTAGCATTTGAGTGCTGATCTTCTCAGGGTCTTGGTATTCAGAGTGTTTTAACAGACTTGTGCTCTAGCAGTTACTCTTTTTTGTGTGCTTTATGATTACCCTTTTTCAAATGCTGGAATTTATTCTTTGTCTTGCTTCAATGAGGAAGAGCATGCCTAGAAAAGAGAAAGCAGCTTTTCTGGTGAGTTAACTGAAGAAGGACAGTCCTATTTGAGCCAGGAAGGTGGTGGAGTCACCGTCCCCAGAGGTTAACTGAAGAGGGACAGTCCTGTTTGAGCCAGGAAGGTGGTGGAGTCACCGTCCCTAGAGGTTAACTGAAGAGGGACAGTCCTATTTGAGCCAGGAAGGTGGTGGAGTCACCGTCCCCAGAGGTTAAATGAAGAGGGACAGTCCTATTTGAGCCAGGAAGGTGGTGGAGTCACCATCCCCAGAGGTTAACTGAAGAGGGACAGTCCTATTTGAGGCAGGAAGGTGGTGGAGTCACCATCCCCAGAGGTTAACTGAAGAGGGACAGTCCTATTTGAGCCAGGAAGGTGGTGGAGTCACCGTCCCCAGAGGTTAACTGAAGAGGGACAGTCCTATTTGAGCCAGGAAGGTGGTGGAGTCACCGCCCCAGAGGTTAACTGAAGAGGGACAGTCCTATTTGAGCCAGGAAGGTGGTGGAGTCACCATCCTCAAAGGTTAACTGAAGAGGGACAGTCCTATTTGAGCCAGGAAGGTGGTGGAGTCACTTTTAAGACGTCTCTCTGTCTGTAGTGGTCTTTTTTTTGGTGTAGAAGTTCTGAATATTTCTGCAAGCTCTCATCTTGCTCTTGTGTAGCTGTGGAGGAAGCTTCCTGTTAACCTTCCAAATTTTATACCTTTCCTGTTCTTGTATTCCAGGCTGTAAGAACATTCCACGTGCCTGAAGAAAGGTGCTGATACTCGTGGAGTTGCTTATGATGTCAAGAACTGTGTCATCCTGGATCTTAAGTTCAGTAAGAAACAGCATTGTTTTACAAGGGAAAGGTCGTTTGTACTCCATCTGCATCCCAAACAGGAACAGGATAAAATGGAAATTTCTCTCCAAAGCACATCTCTACCCTGCTGGAAGCTGCATCTTAAATGATCCTTTCCCCTTAAAAAAAGCTTTCCGGCACACTTCCACCGAAGAAGAACATTTCTCCTTCCAGTTGTCTCCATCGCAAATCAACGACATACTCAGGGCGGGTGAATTATCCCATAAAACACTGGATTTAGATGGTAGGAATGCAAGTTCAGTGTTGAGGTTTGAAAGTAACCAGTTGGCATCCAACAGCCCCATCGAGGACCGCCGAAGCGCAGCCACTTGCTTGCAGACGAGCGGGATGATGTTTGGCGTCTTTGACGGGCACGCGGGCGCGGCCTGCGCGCAGGCAGTCAGCGAGAGGCTGCTCCATTACATTGCAGTTTCCCTCATGTCTCGCCAAACCTTGGAGGAGATCGAGCTGGCTGTGGAGTGCATGAAACCAGTTCTGCCCATTCTGCAGTGGCACAAGCACCCAAACGACGTCGAGTATAGGGAAATCACTTCACGGTACTTTGAGAACCTCCGGGTTTACTGGCAGCACTTGCTGGACCTAGACACCGAGCTGGGGTTTAGCTTAGAAGAAGCCATGATATGTGCTTTCAAAAGGTTGGACTCAGACATCTCACTGGAAGTTCAGGCTCCCCAGGAAAATGAGCTGATGAGGAATATTGCCCTTCAGGTAGCTTTCTCTGGTGCGACAGCCTGCGTAGCTCACGTTGACGGCATTCACCTGCACGTCGCAAACACCGGTGACTGCAGAGCGGTTTTAGGGGTTCAGGAAGAAGATGGATCATGGTCTACTCTGCCTCTAACCCGAGACCACAATGCCTTTGATGAGTTTGAAATTAGGAGACTGAAGAGAGAACACCCTAGATCTGAGGAGAAAACACTGTTTGTGAACGACAGGTTGCTGGGGATTCTCATGCCCTCCAGAGCTTTTGGAGATGTGCAATTGAAGTGGAGTAAAGAGTTGCAACATAGTGTTCTGGAGAACAGCTGTGATGTTGAGGCTTTAAACATTTATCAGTATGTTCCTCCGAACTACCACACCCCCCCTTACTTAACTGCAGAGCCTGAAGTCACATACCACAAATTACGAAGCAAGGACAAGTTCCTAGTTATTGCTTCGGATGGGCTGTGGGAGATGCTAAGTAATGAGAAGGTTGTAAAACTTGTTGCTGGACACCTTACAGAGCTTAATGTTCAGAAGCCACAGCTGGCTTTCGAGAAACCAGTGAATTTGGGTTTTATGCACAGCTTGTTACTCCAGAGGAAAAACAGAGGCACTACCTCGCTGGACCAGAACACAGCCACTCATTTAATAAGGCATGCAATTGGGAGTAATGAGTATGGGGAGGTGGACCCAGAGAAACTTGCTGCCATGCTGACACTGCCTGAAGACCTTGCCAGAATGTACAGAGATGATATCACAGTGACTGTAGTGTATTTTAATTCTGAAAACATTGAAAATTACTATGGCAACAATGAATAGACTCTTGCACTGTTGCTGTTCTCAACAATAAAACCGTCACTGGTTTGCTCTGATAAGCTGCTGCCAGTGTTACAGTCTGGAAGTTCCTAAATCTTCTTGTTACTTACTAATCTCGAAAAGAACTTTCTAGAAGCAAGTTTGGTGAAACTTCCCTGGGTTTCCAGGTCTGTACAAGCTGAAGAAAAATATTTTGATACAAGTTCACTGAAATGTGACTGAGCTAAGGAATGCTGACCTGGTTCTGATTCCACAGGACCTGCTGGCAAAATGTTCCAAATGAGCGAACAAGACAAATCTCAGCAAGACTGGTACAAGTGAATAGAGAGGTGGATAATCCTTGTAGCTGCATGGAGTGTAAGAAAGCCTTTGTTCTTGTGGGGGGGAAAAAATAGCATCCTATTGAAGCACTGTAATTGAATTAAATAAAGAAAATACCCAACCTTCTTTTGATGTAACAGTGTCAGCTGCTTTAACAAGTTGCCTCGTAGATGTGAAGAAAACACAGAAGAAAGCTTCTCAAAGGGCTCTGCTCTTAGCACTTTTTCTCCTGAATTTTTTTTTTTAAAATTTTTTTTTTTTTTTTAAATTTTCAAGCCAGGAAACAAAATTGTGTCACTTTCATGGCTCTTCAGGACATGGTTTGGTGGTCTTAGGTTGAAGGTTGAGCTTGATGATAGAATCCTAGAATGGTTTGGGTTGGAACAGACCTTCAAAGGTCATCCCCAACTCCCCTGTAGTCAGCAGGGATGTTCAGATCATGTTATCCAGAGCCTTGTTGAGCCTGACCTTGACTGTCTGCAGGGATGGGGCCTCAACAACCTTCTTGGGCAACCTGTTGCAGTGTTCCACCATCCTCATGGTGCAGGACTTGTTCCTAACATCCAATCTAAATCTGCTCTGCTCTCATTTCAAGCCGTTGCCCCTCATCTGGTCCCTGCAAGCCTTTGGAAACAGTCCCTCTGCTGCTTGCTTGTAGCCCCCTTCAGGTACTGGCAGGGTGCTATTAGTCCTGCCTGAAGCCTTCTCTTCCCTATGCTGATCAACCCCAGTTCCCTCAGTTTGTCCTCATAAGACAAGAGTTTGAGCTCCCTGATCATTTTCATGGCTCTCCTCTGGACCCACTCCATTGGGTTCATGTCCTTCTTGCGTTGAGTGCTCCAGAGCTAGATGCAGTACTTAAAGCAGATCTTAAAGGTCCCTTCCAGTCAAAACAATTCTGTGGTTCTCTGTTTTCTTCCACAGTTATTTTGAAGTGTCTGTAGGCTTCTGTGACAATCACACAAGAGGGATTTCATGATTCCCTGTTTTGGAATCAGCAGTACTAAGCTTCAGCATATATCTCCCTTGTTGCACTTTCTCCTAAGCCTTACCCACAAGCACTCAACCATCACAGTTGTTGAGTTCTGCACAATCCAAACACTCCTTGCCGTGCAGTGCCGCTCTACCACCTCTCCTTCCCTTCCTAGCCCTTCTAAAGAGCCATTCATTGCAGTACTTCAGTCATGACACTCATCCCACTTTGTAACTGTGATAGCAACTATGTCATAGCTATCCTGCTGCACAATGGCTTCGAGGCTGGGGGCTGACCTGTTGGACAGCAGCTTCTGGGACAAGGAACTGGGAGCCCTGGTGGGCAGAAGGATGCCCATGAGCCAGCAATGTGCCCTTGTGGCCAAGAAGGCTAAGGGCATCCTGGGCTGGATTAGAAGGGCTGTGGTTAGTAGGTTGAGAGAGCTTCTCCCCCAATACTCTGCCGTGCTGAAGTTGCATCTGGAGTATTGTGTCCAGTTCTGGGACCCTCAGTTCAAGAAGGATCTCAAGGAACTGCTTGAAAGAGTTGAGCGCAGAGCCACAAAGGTGCTGTAGGCAGTGGAACATCTGTGAGGCCAGTCTGAGGGAGTTGGGACTGGGAGCAGAAGAGCCTGAGGGCTGCCCTCACTGCTGCTGATAAAGATGTGCAGGACACAGCCAGGCTCTGCCCAGGATGTCCAGTGACAGCACAAGGGGCACTGGGGGCAAGCTGGAGCAGAGGAGGTGCCACGGGAACAGAAGGGAAAACCTTTTCACTGAGAGGGTGCTGGAGCCCTGGAGCAGGCTGCCCAGAGAGGTTGTGGAGTCTCCCTCTGGAGGCTTTCGAAACCTTCCTGGATGTGTTCCTGTGTGACCTGCTGTAGGTGACCCTGCTCTGGCAGGGGAATTGGACTGGATGATCTTTGGAGGTCTCTTCCAACCGCTGGCATTCTGTGGTTCTGTGTTTTTCTGTGATTCCTCTTGCTTGTTGCCCATGCTGCTTGCGTTGGTGTGGGTGCACTTGAGCTGGGTGTTCGATTTGCCAAGGGGTTCCCTCTGAGTTTCACTTAGGAGTGATACCCTTCCACAGCTTAGCAGATGGAAAAAATACTGCAGTTGTTCTCAAGATGTTAAGATGGTGAACTCTCAGGCCATAAACTGGTAGTAGTTGTGGATCTGGGGCTTTTTGTGTACTTTGGAGCCTTTTCCAGTCATTTAAATAATCTCTTTTGGAGATTGATTAGAAGGGAGCTCAAACTGTATTAAGGATCATGCTTTTGGCTCTTCAAGGCTGATTTCTAAGTCAGTGCTAGTATTGCCATCACTGGGAGCACCCTTATAAGCCCTCTGTTCTGGACAGTTTGCACGGTCTCAAGTTGCTGGGTTTTTCATCTAGTACATATTGGAGTACCTCCAGTTCAACCTGGAGGCATGTGGCCCTGTTCTTCAAGATAAAATGAGCAGGTCTGTTCTTGGTATCAGCCAAACAGGTCTGCCTCAAGAAATGTTACACCTTGATCTCAGTGGCAGGGACTGCAGGAAGAATTTATCTGTGCTCTGGATCACAGCATTTTAGGGGTTGGAAGGGTCTTCAAAAGATCACCCAGTCCAGCTCCCTTGCCAGAGCAGGATTGCCTAGGGCAGGTCACATAGGAACACATCCAGGTGGGTCTGGAATGTCTCCAGAGATGGAGACTCCACAACCTTACAGAGGTTGCTGAAATTCTGCTTGGCTGGGTCTGTCTTACTTTAAAGTGTGTGCTCATCCTCGAGGCTGGCACCATGGAGACTGAGACTTCATCTGCCAGAAAAAGGCCAACGGTGAAGGTCAGGCCCTGTGTTAACTTGGGGAGGGGTCTTGTGCTGAGAGTTGAGAGCAGGGCTGTGCACAGCTTGTGACTTTGTCACGTCCCACTGGCCCCAGTGGCAGTGTCTGCACTTCCCTGCCACGGGCTTCATACTTTGGTGGACAGTAGAAAGTGCAGAAGCTAAGGCAGGTGTTTCTCTCGTGCTTTCAAAGCATTTTGTGACATGGGAAAAAAGAAAAATTTGTTCATCTTTCCCCCTGTTGTTGAGAGGTTAACCTTCAAAGAAGTGTTATTGTCCAGTGAAACACCAGAAACTTTACTAAAGCTTTGTCTTTACTCTACAGAACCGGTTCAAGCTGCTCCTGCCAGCGATCCGCACCTGACAGCCAGGTAAGAGTCTTATTTCTTACTGCATTAGCTGCTGCTCTGGGACTTTGCAGGCAGTTAACCTACAGCACTAACCAACAAGTGCTGGGTGTCTGCCTTTGAGCCTGTGTCTCAGAGACTCAGAATGCTCTGGCTGAAGCTCTTTAACAACTTGGGAGGAGAACGGTGACAGGGAGCCAAGCAACTGTGGGAAGGAAGTGTAATTATGGTTTCTCTTTGGGTTAAGCAAGCAGCTGGGCATTTGCCTGTTCTGAAAGAGAATCCAAGTCCAGGGTTTGCCTTCTGGTGAGCTTTTTGACCACGTTTTTCCCCTCTGTGCTTTTTAATTTTGACAAGCAACACTTCCAAGAGCCCTGGCAGCAGGCGAGTGGGCTATAAAGCATCTTGCTCATGCCTCCCTGCCAGCGGTCTGGATTTGTTCTAGAGTGGGTTGGTCAGTTGAGACTCACAGTTTGTGCTTCTCTCCAATCAGTCAGGAGATGTGGAAATAGTTCTTCCTGCCTCTAGGCTCCGGAGGGGCATTAGAAACCCGCAGCTCGCTGTCAGCTCAGGGGGTTCTGGGCTCTGCTGGAGCCTTTCGCACGGTCTTTGTGCTCAGCCTGCTTTGCTTCCTGCTCTGTGCTCTGAGGTGGCTCTTGCATCACTGCTTCGGGGTCCGGTGTTCTGGGGTGGTTTCCCTAACAACAACAGCAACAACAACAAAGGTTCCCGTTGCAGTGCGTTCCTCTGACTGGCACCTGCAGGGGCGAGGTTGGCCAGAAGATGTCATCTGAGTTTCACAGGAGAGCTGCGGTATCACCTCCCTGCAGCCGGCGCCTCCTCCGCAAATCTCAGTTGCGGCTGAAGCGCCTGGGGCGAGGAACCCCCACCCGTCGCCTAAACGAGTCTTTAAAATGCTGTGTGGTTTATTGGTACCTCCAGCTGGGTGGTCTGAGCAAGGCTTTGCTTAGCTTTCATTTGCCAAGCCCGAGCGTTAATGCCCCGAGTACCCTAAGCGGATGCCTTTGCGGCTAGGTACACAAACATGGAAGTGAAGCCAAGAGGCACCTGTCTGAGCTTCCCGGAGAGCCTTCAATTGCACAAGCAAAAAGGATGCTTTCTAAACTGAGGAAAGTTTTGCTCAGCCGTCACTGGAGTGTCCAGTCCCCGTGGTCGTCGTGCAGCTCAGAAGCTGCAGGTGGCCACAGCTGCCTGGTGGCTACGCTATGGGTTAGGTAAAACTGTTTTCATCTGGACAAACTTCTAGTCCAGTGTGTTTTGAACCCTTGGCTGCTGTAGAACAGATAGGAGGTACTCGGTAACGGAAAAGCTGCCCTGGTGACGTTCTGCAGAAGAGTGTAGAAGCCTCTGTGAGTGCCACACAAACCATGAACAAGCGCTGCCTTTCCCCAGCTGTGTTACAAAAAGAAAAGGGGCTCTCCAGTTCATTTCTGCTTCAGTCTCTGTGGAGTTTCCCAGCCACTTAACATGAAAATGGGCACGCTCAGTAATCTTCCTTTCCTTTTCTGGAGTGCAAGTTAATTTCTGCGTGTTGGGAGGTTTCTTCAGTCAGGCTTTTAGAGGCATTCCGGTGTCATTTTCAGTGAATGCTGGTTATAAATATCTCTACCTTATTCACCTGCCAACTCATCTTTTATTTATCCTGCTGATGAAAACAATCTGCCCTGAAACTTCTGCTGCTGAAGGAGTTGAAAAACTTTCCAGTTATGGATGAAGCAAATCCATTTTCAGCTCAGGGTGAGAATTTTCTGTTACTTCATCATGCATTTTTTAAGAGGTTAGGCATTGTAAAGTTCTGGTGTTTAATCAGAGCAACAGAAAGGATGCAAGCTAGCAAAGGCAGCAACAGGTGAACCTCACTTTCTGGTCTTATTGCAATATGCCTGTGTTGTTCCAAAGTACAAATTGGTTGTCCTTACACTCTCTTGAAACATCCCAGGTAAGGACTGATGCAGCTGTGGCCATCATCTCTGAAGTCGGCAGTCAAAGTTCACAGAATCCTAAAATGGCTCAGGTTGGAAGTGACCTCAGAGATCATTTACTCCAACCTGGAGTTGAGGGACACCTCTCAACTAGACTTGGCTGCCTATGGCCTCATCCAAGCTTGAACACCCCCAGGCAGGAGGCAGCTGCAGCCTCCCTAGGCAGCCTGTTCCAGAGTCTCACCACCTTCATATGAAAGAACTTCTTCCTCAGCTCCAGTCCAACCCTGCTCTTCCTCAGCTTCAAACTGTTCCCCCTTGACCTGTCTCCAGACACCCTCAGGAAAAGTCTCTCTGCAGCCTTCCTACAGGATCCCTTCAGGCACTGGCAGGCAGTTCTAAGGTGTCCTTGGAGCATTCTCCTTTCCAGGCTGCACAACCCCAGCTCCCTCAGCCTGTCCTCACAGCAGAGCTGCTCCATCCCTTGGGTCATCTTTGTGGCCTCCTCCGGCCTCACTCCAGCAGCTCTGTGTCCTTCTCACGATGGTTGTTATCCTCTGAGCTGTGGCTGTGAATGAAACTAGCAGAGTAGGAAGTAAGAAAATGTCAATTTTTGAAAATCAAGGAGATTTTTGATTCCCTGGCCTGGGATACAAAACACACTGTCATGCTCTCCCTTGAGGTCACACACAGTTTCACTGCTGCAACAACCTGGATCCAGAGCCAGTCGACCTCTCCTTGAAAAGCTTGGAAGGCACAAGAGTGCCAGGGCTCTGCTGTGTACATTGGAACTGCAAACAAAGCAGTGGTTTAGATGTGTAATATTCACCACTCTGCTGCTGACAGATCCATACTGCTACAGCTGGGCAGCACTACTGTGGCTGCTGGCTGATATTTCTGGTTATTGCTGACCAGGTTTTGAACTTTGCTCTCTCTTTTTTTTGCAGCAGAAGTAAGTCAGATTGATAACCTACTAATAATCTATTCAGACCTGAAGTGCCATTCATCCTCGCTCTCCAAACAAGAATATTTCCATTGTTCACTATTATGTGCCACTTGCATTGCAACCCTGAACTCATAAATCATAAATGAGCTTTGAGTATTCATTTCCCTCCTTCAGCCCTACCTTTTTCTGCTATTTGCTGACATGGCTCATTAGAACTTATTTCTGAGCACAGTCGGACCTTGTTTTCCAAACAGATGAGCTCATTGTTGGAAAGGCCTCTATAAATAGAATTTAGGGGCCCCCAAAATGAGACATTCCTGTTCATTAGGATCCCAGCTGGAACAATGTGATCTGATAGACAGACATTTGGAGCCGAGGAGATGAAAGCAAAGGCGTAGCTAATTGGTTCTAAATGTTTAAATTACCAGTGGGCTATTTTTGTGTTACTGTTAAGGGTGATAGAAGCCATCTGGGAAGGAGATCCAAGGCAGCATACATTGGAAAGAGAGGAGGGAAGGAGAATCTAGGGTAGCTCGTATTAAGGAGAAGATCTGAGGTGTGTACAGTGGGATCAACAAGTGACTTCTGCCATCTTCTGATATTCTGAGCTATCTTCTTTAGGTGAGGCTCTCAAAAAATTAAAATCTTGCTAACCTCTGCCTGTCTCCCTGGTGTAGAATAGGCAGACCTGTCTCCTCTGTCAACATCTGGTGCTGAAGTGGAGAAGTAAGATCATGGATGTGGAGCTCTTTCAGTATCTCAAGTAGGATTACTAATGGAAAATGCACGTACCCTGCTGAAACTACTAACCAAGCTTCCCAGAGAGTTCTCAATCTCCCACAGCCACAGTATGAAACAATACTTGTAAGACCAAGTTTTAAGGTAGCTAATAGCTGATCTACAGGATATGTCCAAAGAGGATTCTGATTCCAGAATCAGCTGTGCCTGACATCTCAGTGCCATACTGTTGTGTCGCAGGATAAAGGTCACGTTTGTGACTAAACGTACTCAAAACTGGGCTGGTGTAGTCTCCCATTCAGTGTTTTAAATGGTCAAATGGCAAAGGAGAAGGAGATTACCCACAAGGGGAGAGGAACAATTTGCTGGTTGGATTAGCATGCCTCAGAGGGGGAAGTCTGAAGGACTGGGGTTTTGCTTAATGACCAGGGGATGTTAGCATTAGTGAACTGCTGCAAGGGGTAGGTAAACGAAGCTCTGGATTCAGCCATGGCAATTACTGTCCAGGCTTTGAGCCTAATCTGCTCAGACTTTCAATCTTTTCAAAGTAATTGTAAAAGAAATTGCATTCAGTAGGCTTTAAAAATATACCTTGAGTACAGCCTGCTAAAACAGGACCAGTTGGATGGAATCATCCTGCTTGCAGCCTTAAGCAGGCTTCATGCAGTGGTATTTACTTACAGAAGAAATGAGGCCCCACTCACAGGCTTCTTGTGAAACTAATTTCCAAAATGCTATCAGACGTCGGTAAAGTATCCTGAAGCCTGAGTTTTGCCTCGTTGATAGCAAGGACAAAAAGCAGGGGGTGCTGCCAAAAGGCTGTTGTTGTCCAGTTGTACTGAACAGATGTGAAGTAAAACAATATGAGGCCTGCCCACACTCTAGCTTCTAGAGCTGTTCAGTGGAGTCGTGCTAGAGCTAAATTGTGACTTTGAAATGGTGTGCTTGGATAAGGACATCTTTGATCTGCACTATGAATAAACAGGGAGCTTCTGTCTGCCACGGGGTGAATTTGGCCAGATCCTCTTACTGAGATAAATAAACCAAGTAATTGTCCTCTCCAAGTGGTTAAGTGAGGAAATACACCAAAGTCAGCCCATGGTTACAATTCACTTCCAGTTAATTCAGTTCCAAGTTATCCTTTTTAGCTACATTGAGGATCAAACCATCAGGCAACTTAGAGCTTCCTCAGGTGACAAGTCCTTAAAACCCCAGCAACAATGGGGAGAACTCATGTGGTGGCACAAGCTGAGTTTTCTGGGTTGGCAAGTGCAAAGATCCAGCAGAACAAACCAGACTGATCTTTCAGAAGAGGCACGAGTGCACTGGCAGCACCTGAGCTGCCTCTGCTCAAGTGCACGCGAAAGAGCACCAAAGTTTCCCCGAGCCTCTGCGCCAAAAATAGCAAATGTTTGGTATCTGAAATCAAAGGCTTGCTATAAAAAGCTGCCTGTAAGCCTGTGGAGCATCCATGCCATTCATCAGGAGAGCCTATTTTTGGCCCGAGCGTTGACACTGCCACTTGCAATCAAGGCAGATAGAAAGTTAGTGAAGCGTGAGCTCCGGGAGCCAGGCTGTGCAGGGGGCACTCTGGCTCTCAGGTGAGCAGAGGCAGCGAAGGTGAGGGGAGGCTGGGAAGGCGAGGGGAGGCAGGGAAGGCGAGGGGAGGCAGGGAAGGGGAGGGGAGGCTGGGAAGGCGAGGGGAGGCAGGGAAGGTGACTGTCTGAGAGCTTCGCCTGCTCGAGCAGGAAGGGTAATTACGCAACACAGAGCGCCGCGGCGCTGCCGGTGGAGCCTGCCCGGCTCTGCGCTGCCCGGAGCAGCTCCAGGGCTGTGCGGGCTGTGACCCTTCCTGCAGGCTGGGAGGGCAAGACGCTGCCGTGTTTATCAGGCGGGGGGGGTTAGGTGTCAGAAGACATGTTCGTTACCCAAGAGCAGAGTTTGAAGGCTCTCTGTTATCATAGCCTTTCCTGACCCTCATACTTGAACTCTGGTGCAGTTGGGGTTTTTGATAGCAGAAAGCTGTGTTTCCAAAAAAAACCCCAAACCTCTGTCCCTGGCTGTTTCTCTGGCCCTCAGCACCACTGCATTTCAGAGCTTTGCAATCTTAACCTTCAAGAACCCAGGCAACTATTTTTCAGACAGCAAACTAACACACAGGCAACCCAATCACTTGTTCAAGGTCACAGAAGAGATCTCTGATGGAACAGGATGTGGAATTAAGCTTCATGAGTGTGGTTGTCCTCTGCAGGACTGCCAGTGTGTAACAAAGGGCATCCTTTGGTGGAAGACTCTATTCTGAGCCAGTTTGTTTTGTTGGCCTTCTGGAGTGCAGCTGTATCCAAATGCTGTCTTCTGGCCAGAACATGCTGCAAATGGCAAGATGCCACAGTGCTGAGCTGGGGAGAAGACATAACAGTGAGAGCAGAGGGCAGGCTGGCAGCTCAGCCAGCTCTTCTTCCTGGGCACTGCTGCAGAGTGTGTGCTGCCCAGCACTGTGTGTCTGGGAAGGAAAGACCCTTGGTGACCCCTAGGCTCTGTTCCATAGAATCATAGGCTTGTTTGGGTTGGAAAACCCTCTAAGATCATTGGATCGGGCACTGGAATGAGCTGCTCAGGGAGGTGGTGGAGTCATACACCCTGGCTGTGTGTAAGGCTGGTTTGGATGTGGTGCTTGGGGCTATGGTTTAAGGTGAATCTTGTAGAGTAGGGTTCTAGGTTGGTCTTGGTGCTCCTGAGGGGCTGTGCCAACCTGCATGTCTCTGTGTTTCTGTGAGTCCAGTCATCATCTCAACACCACCATGGCCATTAAACCACATCCCCAAGAGCCATAGCCACAGATTTCTTGAACCCCCCTAGGGATGGTGACTCCACCACCTTCCTGGGTAGCCTGTTCCAATGTCTGACTGCTCTTACAAACAAAGAA
Source organism: Eubucco bourcierii (assembly GCA_013396675.1). Lineage (NCBI taxonomy): Eukaryota > Metazoa > Chordata > Aves > Piciformes > Ramphastidae > Eubucco > Eubucco bourcierii. The sequence continues at coordinate 252,303 of VWZE01018295.1, forward strand.
CCTTTTCCTCGTCTCCAACCTAAACCTCTCCTAGCACAGGTGTAGTATAAGGAAGGGTCTAGGCCTCACTCCTTTTTGTGTTCATTGAAACTGATGAATTATCTGTCTGAAAATCCCAATTTCCTGCTGAGGCTGAAAAGGTTGGGGAGGCCTCAGAGCATAGCAAACAGGCAAAACCCAGCTGCTGGTGTCACAGCAGATGTCTCACAGTCCATATCACCTGTATATATTCTGCTTTCAGGACACATAGAATCCTGGAATGGGTTGGGTTGGAAGGGACCTCAAAGCTCATCCAGTTCCAACCCCCTGCCGTGGGCAGGGACACCTCCCACCAGCCCAGGCTGCTGAAGGTCTCATCCAGCCTGGCCTTGAACACCTTCAGGGAGGGAGCATCCACAGCTTCCCTGGGCAACCTGTGCCAGTGTCTCACCACCCTCACTCTAAAGTGTTCAAGTAAATCCTGGATGGGGCACTTAGTGCCATTGTCTGGTTGGTTGGCTAGGGCTGGGTGATAGGTTAGACTGGATGAGCTTGGAGGTCTCTTCCAAACTGGTTGATTTTATGATTCTAAATAATTTCTTCCCAATCTCCAGCCTAAATCTCTGCTCTCCCAGCTCAAAGCCATTTGTATTTGCTAAGCTTCATACCTGAACTTTACCCCCGTTTTTGGATCCCCAGAGACATTGGAGTCCACTCACTCATTTATTGAGGCTATAGCCAGCTTTCGCTGTTGGCAGTAGGTAACTCTGCTCCTGGTATTTTTTTTTCCCTCTTAAGCTTTTCAAAAACCAGCCTCTTCCCTAAAATCAGGATTTCTCTGCTCACATCTATCTCCTGACCCCCCCGACCCCCTGAGCACCACAGACCCCAGCTTTTCCCACTGACTCTGCTCTGCTAGGTTGTTTGATACAGTTTGGTCTGTCCTGGCAGCAGGATTTGAAGAGCCTTCTGTGATCACACAGACTGAGAGTTTTGCAAAGATCTCCAGTGGTTGGTTGTGTTCAGTTTCCTGGCAACATGCCTGCCGTGCACAAACACTCCACAGGGCAGCAGCTAAGGAAAATGTCAGGGGAAGGACAAGCAGCAAAGCAAGTGTGGGGCTTCCCTCCTTCCTATGGCTTGTTGGAAGCAGAGGCACAGCTCTCTCATCAAACCCAACCTTTCTGCAGGGTTCTGCTTCCACTTAGAGCCACCCTTCTGTTGCTTATAGAATCACAGAATGGGAAGGTTGGAAGTGACCTCGAAGATCATCTAGTTCCAAACCCCCTGCCATAGGCAAGGACACCTCCCATTAGTACAGGTCACTCACAAACCCCTTTTTAAACACTAAAAATACTTGCATCCAGTCCTTGCATGCATTACTCTGTGTTTGCCTCCAGCCCTGATGTTATCCTCTTTAAAGTGCTGGCATAAAACTCAGGTCTTTTCCCTTATCGAATGATTAAACAGACCAAACTAAATCTTGGTAGTGCAAATCCAGCCTACTTCCAGTGCAAAAATAAAGCAATTCTACCCAAGTTAGTGCATTTAATTTGTTCTCAATCAATTCACTGGGCTTGGAATGCTGCTGTACAGCCAATTCCCCGTTGCAGGCAGGTAACACAAATCTCCTCCTGCACGAGCACCGACAAATGTAGCTCAGTCTGAACCCAACACCGCAAATTCGCCTCTGAATTCTGGTAAAATTAAAGCCCTGCCAAGTTTCCAGGGAATGTGTTTGATAAGGCCTGGGCATCCTCATGACCTTACTAAATGCTCTCCTCGTGTGGGAATAGATCCTGCCCTCCGTGGCCGGTAAGAATAGCAACGCTGCTAACTTTGTAACCGATAGCTAAAAACAGCCTGCTTCACACCTTGTGGAAAGCACTCCTCTGCCTGGGGGCTGATGTGCAAAACCCAACGTGTGAGACCAGGGGTTTGATTTAAAAAGGAAAGGCCATCAGAAGTGAGAGCTGAAAGGAAGGCTCTGGGGGTAATTAAAGCTGCCCTAATCTGGCTGCCTTCTGGCTCTAAAGTTACGCAGGCAGGTTTACGTTGCCGCTCAGCCCATTAATGATGGATAATTAGACGGCTGAGGAGCTCACATCACCTCCTCACATCACCTTCTTTCCGTAGGCTGCAGATGGAAAAAATAGCACTTCAGAGATTAAAATTCAAGTGACACAAAAAAGCACAGGTGAGATCACTCGGCAAAAACACCCCCCAAAATGCCCCTCCACCTTAGGTTGACGTCTAAGAACTCTCTCCTTGCTCCCATCCTCTCTTCCCACTTAGTTTGTATTTGTAGTGGGTTGAAACACTGCAGAACCTGATACTGGGCTACAAAGGCCTGAATGCTCTGCTGACAATGGCAACAACATTACCACTTTGCTAAGAACCTTTGTTGGTCCCCAGTTTCTAAAGCAAGCACAGAAAGGTGGGTTTGAGGAGAAGCTGTTTGGTAATGGCTGAGAGCAGCCCTGAGGAACAGACCCTGGGGGTCTGGAGTGATGAAAAGCTCCACATGAGGCTGCAGTGTGAGTGCAGCTCAGACAGTTGCTGCAGCAAGAGCAGTGTGGGCAGCAGGGCAAGGGAGGGGATTCTACCCCTTTGCTCTGCTCTCCTCAGACCCCACCTGCAGTCCTGTGTGCGGTTCTGGAGCCCCCAGCACAGGAAGGACATGGAAATGTTGCAGACAGTACAGAGGAGGCCACCAAGATGCTGAGAGGGCTGCAGCAGCTCTGCTGTGAGGACAGGCTGAGAGAGTTGGAGCTCTGCAGCCTGGAGAAGAGAAGGCTTCCAGGAGAGCTTGGAGTGGCCTTCCAGGATCTGAAGGGG